>JACBWW010000003.1:21608011-21779734 GCA_020086605.1 Lanius collurio | reverse complement strand
CCTTAGGACCCAGGAAGATTCTGATATATATATATACATATATATATATATAAAAGCACTTGTCACATTGTCACACTCTTCCTGTACAGGGAGGAATAGATACAAATCAAAACTTTATGATGTTTAGAACACTTTTGGTTTTCATATCAGAATCTTCCTGGGTCCTAAGGAAAGCTTTCATGGAATTAGTTCCTCTCCCCCTTGAAAACAGCACCTTATATCCTGGTAAAGATCAATTTGGTTGACTGCATAGAGAATTTACTCAAGACTATAACTTGATATAATCCCTGTGGGTAACTTACAATAAAGATATTGCATGGGGTTTGTGTATACTGTAAAAAAAAATGCTTTCCAATGTATCATTAATTCAGTGTATTATAACCATAAAATGTATTGAATAGGAGTAATATTAGAACTGTTTTTCAACCTTTTTTTTTTTGCTGCTGCTGCTGCAATAATGCTTCAACAAAGCTATTTTGTTCTCTTTCATGTTGCATACTTCCTGCACACTCATTCTTCTACTAAAAAATGTGGGGAAGTTATGATGCTGAAAACCAAACATTCACCTTCTGGTCTTTTATACTAAAAAGGCTGTATGATTTAGTTGCTCTCTTTATTAATGTCCCTGAAAAAGGATTCAAATTGTTCAAGTTTCCAGCAAAGGACAAAAGAAGAACTATCCATAAATCAGTAAAGGCTTGAGGACCTTTAAATTATTTATTTTTAATTATTATAGGTAATAATAATTTAATGTATCCTAGAATAAGTGAATTGATTATTATTGATTTTTGTGATGACTTCAGAACAGGGAACTCTCACTCTGGCTTAATAAATTGACTGGTAAACTGACTACATTGTTGAACATTAGCCTGGAAGTAAAAGATAAGAAAGCACATGCTTTGTACTCTGATCAAGCAAGGTGTCAGTCAAAGCTGCAGAAATATAGCTAAGGAGTTTAAGAACTGAAGGAGCATAAGTTCAAGGCCCAGGAGGAGCAACATAAGACCAGACAATATGCCAATTAATGGAATTAAAGCAAAAAGATTTAAAATGGGTTTCCCTCAGGAGACAGCATGAAAAAAAAGACAACAGTTGATTCAATAAGGACAAAAGCACAAATGAGCTAACTATAGAAAGGATCAGAATATTTACAGATGATGGTGTCTGAAGAATTAAGGAACACTAGCTTGCAATTACTGTGAATTTATTACGCCCCAGTAGCATGTTCTAATTTGGTCTCATCTAGCCTCTGAACAAATATGCTCATCCCTAAATTCCAGAGCAAAAGAAATAATCCCTTTCTAGTTGCAGTCAGACTATGAAACTGATTAAGATCAACAAAAATTCAAATATTATACCAAACAAAGGAAATTTCACTGAAGTTTCCTGTCCACCACCTATATCAGCATTTTGCAGGCTTCACAGCAATTTAAGATTTATTTTAGCAATGTTGTGTTCATGAGGTCCAATAGAAATATAGGTCTTCATGCTCACCTTCCCTCACAATGCAGGGTAGAGAAGGACAAGATGGAGAGAAGGGCACAGAACGTTCCCTTTCACATGCAGGGCCCTAGCAGGGGTGTGAAGGCATGCATACAGACAGGAGCTGCTCCTTGTGCTGGGTTTGTTGCTGATGAAACCAGGTCCTCTCCCAGGAAAGAGGTCTCACCACCCAACACGGGATGCCTTCCAGAGGAGTTTCACAAATTCTTCCAGGAGAATCCCTGGCTTTAATAATGTCTGGGGCTCACAAATCAGATTTTACCCTATACATTTTGAAGATATTTCAAACTAGAAAACAGAAGGTAGTAAAAGTAAGAGGGTGAATGGTTTAGTGTCTCTGTGATAGAGATTCAAAGGGTCTCAAATCATCAACTTTACAGAATTGTATGTTTAGAAATCTACATGGGCCAGCATCCTTCCCGAGGTGAAAACTGATACCGAAGTATTCTGAATATCCCACAAAAACAATGACCCAGAGAACAGACACATCCCTCAATGAATCATGGATGTCTGAGCTGAAAAGGAAATGGCCCTCAGTGGCCCCTCCAAGGAAACAGGACCATACTCTCAGTGAGCCTTACTCCCCTCTCTCTCCTTTTGAAGTGGGAAAATTTAATCTGTTTTTGCATATGGCTTCCCATCCTCATGTCAATCTGATTCAAATAAAATCAGAATTGTCAATTACTCATAAGCACACTGTTAATTGCTCATCTGTTTGCCCTTACCACTGTTGCTCACCTCACATGGAAGGCAAAGCATTAATGATCTGATTGCCACCTCCAGTGGAGCCTCAGAGTCCCATTTGGAAGTCAGGACTGGGGAACTCTGTTGGACAGAGGCTTTCTGCTTTCTACTACCTCACCTCAGCTACCCAAAAGGACCAGGGGACCAGCATCAGGGGGTTCCCAGTCCTGTATTTTCTGTATTTAGTTTTCTTTGTTTAGTAAGCTTCTGTCATCATTCTATTTCCAGGTTTGCAATACAGACATTCTCTCTTTTCTTGCAGGAGTGCAATTAGTTTTGTATACAATATTTGAAGAAAAGATAGTAAAAAATAAGCTGCCTGAGGTAATTCTGCTCCTCCAGAGTTAGCAAATCCAAATATGCTGGCATAGCAAATCCAGAAAAGTTTGTAAATGTGAGGAGATGAAAGTAAAATGTTGTTGGGGTCAATTTGCTACCATGACATTTCCAGGATGAGGGGAGAATTTCTATAGCAGTAATTAAGCTGTGCCTATCAGTACAGGGACAAGCAAAGAGGAGATCACACCTCAGTCTTGGGAAACTCTGCAGTGTCACAGGCAGGCACCCTGACCTCACACTATATATTTCTGTGTTCTAACAACTAAACTTCCACCAAAAAAGAATTGCAAAGACATTACTTTATTTTCTGAACTAATAATTTGGCAAATTAATTCCAATAAATCAAATCCCTATTGAGTCACATGAAGAGTTGTGTAGTTGTATGGCAGAAGAGGGGAGCAAGCTCTCATGAAGCTAAAAAAAGCAAACTGATATTTTTCAATTTGTTTAAACAAAAATTGTTCCCTAGATGGAACACTGTGTGCTGTGTTTTGCCTGGAGCAAATGTTTATGGCTGAGTTATAAAATAGAAGTTTGTGGCATCTCAGAGTGCTGCATATGCACACAGAGACACACAGACACAAGTCAATTCCTGTCCAATTGCTTTACATCAGGTTAAATCTCTGCTGTCTCAGCTGGTAATGGGTGCCTTGGGAAGCACTGGGTTTGAAAAGGTCCTTCATCTAGCACTTGTCTATCTTTTGTCAGCTTGTTATGATGATGTGCAATATGCTTTTTTTGTGCCTTCTATGGCACCCATCAGTACTTCAGGTAATAGCACAGGGAACAAAAACTAGAGTAGTCATGTCCAGAGGAGATATTTTGATGGCAACTCTAACAGCATAGATGGTGCTCTGTTTTATCAGAAGATCCAAACAAATGCTGCATCTTATCTTAGCTGTGTGTCTTTACAGGCAATGCTAACAACTCATTAATCACCAGTGTCATTCTGAACAAACATGAACAACATAAGGGCCATCAAGAATTCACCTGATTTATTTTTCCAACTTTCATCACCTATGGAGAAGGTGAAGACTTAATGCTTTTTTGCTTTTGCAATTTTTTTCCTAATGTATACTGTATAGCAAATGATCATTACATGGAACAGTGCTAGCTTGTGGTTCTGCAAATTGCAAATGTTGCAGAAGAGTGGTTCATTAGCTGTCTTGGTCAGTGTTGCAAAACTAATTTTCTTTTTATATTGAGGGAAGTGCTTGCTGCTTTGACACAGCATAAGCTATTTTGCCTGCACTGTATATTAATGAACTTAATCACTGAGGTATAATCTTAATAAGCAAAACAAGTAGAATAATAAATCAGAGTTTCCACAGGCTGTGGTCTCCACACAGATCTTGAACTGCCTCTGGGGCTATTATGGATATAAAAATCTATATTGTAAAGGCACCTAATGTGGAGATCAATTCTTGCTTTAAAATGGTCTCCTGAAAGCCACGAAGTTCAGGCTGTGCTAAGGGCTGCCCCCTTCCAAAAGTCTGCTTCCATCCTGCCCAGAATCACACATGGGAACTGTTTTCCATAAAATGAGTGAGAGCCTTGCAACAGGGAAAGGCTCCTCAAAGACTTTTGAGGTTGTGATGTAGGCTGAATTTTAAGTGTCTCTGTCTGACAGATCCATTACCACTGAGGACTCTGGAGGCCAACCAAGACTCCCAAGTTAGAGCACTAAAAGGTATTTATTTCCCCATACCTTTCTATTAGGCTCATGCATACACATTCTGTTTTTAAGAACAATCTGCAAGACATGTATATGTCTTTGGGAGCTGAGATCACACTGTCCTTCCAAAACATCCTGTCTCTTCCTGGGAAGCCTTTTCTCTTTTTTACCCTTTCCTCTTAACATAATAACAACATTGGTTACTATTGATAGGAAGGGTAACACACACAGCACCAGACGAGAAAACTGGGAAAATCCCTGGTGAAAATGCATGTGATCAGAGAGAGATGAGAAAGTATGAAAGTACATATCCTTCATTCCATATTCATTAGATCAATGTCTAGGACATATGTTTCACTCCACAACAATTCTGAAAATGTGATTTTTTTTTTTTTTCTGAAAGCAAGAAATGTCCAAATACTTTACAAAGAAAAGGATTTTTTTGAAGTGATTGAGCGAATGAGTAATGTGAGATTTAAAACAAAAACTTCTCCCATCTACTTCTTAGGGGGCACTCATGGAACTACCCACCTCCTTGAACAGGCTAAAGTAGTTGTGGATGCCCTGTCCCTAAAAGTGTTCAAAGACAAGTTGGATGAGGCTTTGAGCAACTTGGTGTAGTAAAATTGTCCCTGTCCACGGCAGTGGGCTGGAACTGGATGACCTTTAGCGTTCCTCCCTACTAAAACGATTTTATGATTCCATGATATACTACTTTATAGAACTCTCCTCTGCTCAGGCAGCTGTGCTCTTCTTCACTAAAGGCAATGACCAATGTTCTCCAAAAAGCGATGGCTGCAGCCAGACAAACCTATCCAATGGGTTCTGGCACAAGTGGTGGCCAGGAAAACATATCTCCTGGCAGCATTTCTCTTCAATAGCAGCAAGAAACTTGAAGCAGGTGAGTAATTCTTCTCCCCATTCTAAGCAGACATCAGTCAAATGGCTTACTCTTTTTGCTGAGCTCATGAAGGGATAGTCTTTTCCTAATAGACTATTTTTTTGGTTGTTCTAGGTCACTGAATAGAGTGACTTCCCTAACTGAAGGTTTGAGCCTTTAGATCAGTATCTGTTAACAAACTTGATTCTCAATTACTTTTTCATTTATGTTAGAATACATTTTGATTTATGTTAGACTAAGTCAAAATTAAGGCTAAAATCCTCAGTATGGTAAAAAGTAAACCAAGTCCAGTATATGAAACATTCTGCCAGCATTGTCCCAACTGCAAATTAGTTCTGGTTCATAAAGGGCTCTCTGGAATAACAGCTGAATTACAAATCTTTGTCAGAAGGATAGTGATCCGCACCTGCTCATAGGCAGAGCAGTTGCCAGTGGAGGCTTTCTGTTCTACAAATAATAATGCATACTCATAAATGCACATCCCCTCTCCCTGTTGTCAAAGGGAGTGAGAAATAGCAAAGCAGTGAATTTCCATCAGTCACTTTAATTTTGATGACTGTTGCCAAATGCCTGCCAATCAGTTCTGGGGCAAGGACAAGAAAAGAAAACCATCCGACAGATGGGGGAGCAGATGGGGGAGAGTGGGAGACGAGCCACCCATCCCATCAAACTACAGGCAGTAGCCACAGCCACAGTAGGATTACTGCTTTCTGGAGTCAGGGTGTTTTGTTGTTCTTTTTAGGTTTGTTTTTTTAACAGATATGGGCCCCATCACCTCCACCACTGCATCATCCACATTTTTTCAAGCTGGGCTTCCCAGGTTGTCATTCGGTGCCTGATAACTGAAGTCATTGCTTTCATGTTTAATTACAGGTAACTAGAAAGAAAGAGGGTTTCATCGGAGTCAGGACTTTGAGAAAGATCTCTTCTTTGCCCTCCTTTGCATGGACTCACTTATCTAGCCAAAATAAAACTGTCTTTTCTCTGTGAGGTTTACCCTCTCAAAAACCTTTCTCTAATTAGCAATTTCTCAGACTCTAACACTAACACTGAAGGATAGCTGAGAAACCAAAAGACAAAATAATGAACCAATTTAAATCATTAAGCCCTTAAAAATATATCCATCAAGTTTGTTTTTGTGAGCAAAGGGTCCATGAGAAGACTGTAGCTTCCTTCCCTGCTTTCTTCCCAGAAACTATTCATGAAGCTTGTTTATGCCTTGCAATCAAAAGTAGCAGTCTTACCCCCAGACTTTTTATTCTTTGAATAGCTGAGCTTGTCATATAATTCAGTCTTCTAGTGTAAATAGCATTTCTTGTGATTTTTTTTTTTCTATTCACTCTCAAGGTGTATTTCTGTGTAACAGCTTTAAAGTGTTTTCTCAGCACTTGTGGTTAATAGAATTTGTTCACAGCAATCTGTAAAAATCAAATCAAACAAGGAAGAGAGTGTCAACGCAGCAATGTTTTATAAATGTACATGTATATGCAGCAAGGTTTGGGGAGGGAATTACTTTGCGGATGGTTGGGGATGTGGAGTGAGAATTCTCCATCTGCATTTCCAGTGTCTCTTCAGCTCTCACATAGAATGAAACATAGAATACATTCCAGCAGGAACCTCAGAAGCTTTTCATCTCCAGCTCTTCATTTCAAAGATTAAACTGCTACAGAGAGACCTTCATCTGTCCTGCTCTTAGATAGTGCTAGACATTCTGCAACCAATAATCTATTTCAATCTTCATATTCCTTTAGACTTTTACTTCCCCAACTGTTTCCTGATGTCTGCACTAAATCTCTTTAATTAAATTACTGCAATTAAATTGCTGCAAATTAAACTTACTACATCTTATCCAACCCGTAGTGGACTCAGAGGACAATTATTACCATTCTTTTTTGGTTAGACATCCTTCTTTTTCTCTTCTGTAGATTAGCCAAATCCAAACCTTTTACTAATACATCATGTTGCTCAGTCTGCTGTTCTCTCATCAAACCTCTTTACTGTCTTTCATAATTACTGTATTCAGATTAGATATAGTGTTGTAGGGGAGAGCTCAACAAAAAAAAAAAAAAAAAAAACAAACCTGCTATAATTTGCTTAGAAGAAATGAGATCTCAATCTTAACCATTCTCACCTAAGGGTATTTACTTCCATAATTAATAGAGAGCTGGTGAAACATTGTAAAACCACTTGAAACCCTGAGGAAACCAAATATTCTGAGCAAGTTTATTATCATATCTTCGATGTGACGTAGTCATAATACATTAAAAACAGTCAAGGTCAGATGAAGTATTGTACTTTTATTATTAACACAAGGTGGGTGAGAAAGTATTTCACTACATTTTCTCTTAGAGATGCTTCAAATTGCTCAAGAGAAAACAGAATCACAGAATCAATTAAGTTGGAAAAGACCTCTGAGATCCTTGAGTCCAACCTGACAGTTTTGGTATGTCAGACATGTTGTGTACATGAATTTAGTTCTAAGTGAGGAAGAGATCCCAAGTTACTTCACTCCCTGTCCTGTACTTTAAGTGAGCATACACGTATTTGTGAGTTTCTACCTTTGGATTGCATCTGGCTATATGTCAATGCTACTCCAGAAACAGGTGATTTGAGCAGTTCTTAAGAGGTTGTGCATAAAACCAAACATTTCTCGATGTTAGGCCAATTCTGAAAGTAATAGATATAGGAAAAAATCTCCCAAAACTGCAACAGAGAAGTAAATTGCAGCAAAGGCAAAATGTCATATTTTCATGGCTTTATAATAAAATATTCCAATATTTTATTTTCAAAACAACTCCTCTGTTCCAGAACAGTATTAAAACTATATTAATTAATTCACATGCAAAAATAAAATTATGTAACATCTCTTTAATGGTGAACTGTCATTATTTTTCTTAAATGAAGTTACAAAATAAGGATTATTTCTGAGATTCTTAATGGCAAGAGAAAGTCCTCTCCACAACTCTACTGAACACTTGTGCAAAGAGTGCAACTCCAATCAGCCTGCCTTTATAATGAAATTTCTAGCAAGTAATGTATTGTAGTATTTTTATGTGTATCAGCTGCATCCTTATAAAGGTGATGCATGTATATAGTGATGGCAGTAGTAAATACAATTTTCTGGTATGTGTCTATTACTTCTGTTCGTCTTGTATAAAATCAGAGTCACTAGAGAGCTGGATTATGGTTTAAAGCATCTGTATTTTGCAAGGACCATTTCAGAGCACCAGTTGCAGAAGCACAGACAGAAATAAGTCATTAGGCCAAAGCAGACAGGCAGAACAGTCTTAACCTGATGGTCAAAGACACCAAAGCAAATATCTTCTTGAGCACACTGTTCACTGCTCCAGTTTGCAACCTGTCATTTCAGCTTATATTTTAGCCTATCAACTTAACTGTTTATTTTGGCTAAGATGTGGGAGAAACTGAGAGGCTGGCAGCAGTTCTGCTCTTCCAGACTCTGCCCTGCGGTGGTATGCTTTATCAGAAAGGTGACACAGACAACCAGGGAGGTACACAGTGCAGGAAAATTGTCAAGGGTTATCTGTCAGAGCCCATTAGAAACATGCTTTAATACCTCACTAAGCAACATTTAAAATTATCACTGAGCATGAATTTCTACAACATTTTTCCCTCTGTAGACTTCTGTTGTTTCTTACTTTTGCTTGTCATGAAAACAGCTCAGGAACAACCCAAGCTTTCATACAGTATTTATAGTTTTCCTGCCCTCAGCCCAAGGCTGGAACATAAAATGAAAGACCAACAGCAAAAAACAACTGGTTTTGAAGGTCTGAAGATCCAAGTTGATCTTACAGCTTTCAAATAAGTTTTTTTTCCAGATTGGTTCATCTCTGACTCTTTATACTGTGTAACAAAAAAAAAACCAAACCCATAAACAAAAAAAGTATGTGCATGAACATTTATAAGTAATTTTATAAAATTTTACATAATTGAAATAATAATGTTTCCTGAAAATCAGCAGCCTGAAATGGCCATCTTCTTTTCCCCTTTCTGTTTTTCCTTTCCAATTGTTAAATGTTTATTGAAATAACAATAACTTGCTTTTCTATATTATTGCTGCTCCATTAATACTGATGTTGAGGCTGTTCTGCATTTATCACCTTATCACATTTCCCATTTAATAGTTCACATCGTAAGACTTCATACAAAGGCACAAAGACAAATAACTATTGTTAATTTAGTGCTCTCTTGAGTGAGTTTTATGATAGCATTTTTGAATTACCTTTTTTGTTAAACAAAAGTCATTGTAGGAAGCATCTTAGCATCTTATTTATTACAGCCATAAATTCAGATACCAAAAATATTAATTTTTTTGCATAAATATTGACATGATTACCAATAAATCTATTTGGAGATGAAAAAAAAACCAAGAAAACAAACAACTCTTTTTTTATAGCACAGTATTGTACTAAAATATATAATATTAGAGTACACAGTGTTACACAGTTGGAGCTGTAGCTCCAGGCTGGTTACGAGTACCTTGGGAGTCTCAAGGTTCTGTGCTGGAACTTCTCCTGATCTATGTCTTTATCAATGACCTGGAGGAGGAGGTCGAGTGCACCCTCAACAAGTTTGCAGATGACGCCAAACTGGGGTGTGGGAAGGGCAGAGCTGCCTTTCAGAGGCTCTCAGGCAGGCTGGAAGAATGGACCAGCAGGGATGTCATGTAATTCAACAAGGGTGAATGCAAGGTCCTGCACCTTGGACAGACTAATCCCCTGCAGCAGTGGGGACTGGGGACCAGCCAGCTGAGGAGAAGGTCTGCTGGACAGAGTCTGGGGGTGTTGGCAGGTACCAAACAGGCAGATACCTCCAATAGGAGGTTTAAGGTAGGACAGGTTTAAGGTACTAATGCCGTTTGCCCTTGGTGATGTGGATTTGATGTGCTGTGAGAGAAAAAAAGACCAGCCCAAGAGAGTTAATGTAAAGTTGTCAGACTAACAGCTGAAACTGTCACTTTCAAACATGACTCATGGCCCAACATTTTTAATTCCGAGATGATTAGGAGATAAAGCTGACTCATCCATCAAAATGGTGGTTTTCAGGAGGAGCTATGTGTTATCTTGACATGAATTTGAGAGTGCATTTTCAAATTCAGTGTATTTACTAATAACATGGAAAATACAGTGAGCAGTGAAGTATAAAATTTGCTGATTCTAAGAAGTTGGTCAGTTTAATAGGGAGACAAGGTGTTGGGGGGAGTGTTCACATTAGCATTTTAGGTTTTAATGGGAATGTGCTTTCAAAGCAAATGTTTTGATTCACAACGACTGCACTTTATTTCCTATTGTCAAAAAGTCTTAGAGTGCACAATCTACATTGCAGTCTGGGGGAAACTAAGCTGGATGACATACTCTGAATACAAAATACTTTTCAATCCATGAGCTCAGTCTAGTCCTAAGTAACTTCCCCCAACAATACATAAAATATATATACTGTGAATATCGGATTCCCTGAATCAACTGGTTCTCTCTAAAATTAGGTCACTTTAAAATCTGTTTTTACTGAGCTGTACCACTCACTAATGTACAGGACAACAAAATGGAGCTGAAATTCAATTTATATAAACATATAACAATGCACTGGGAGAAGAGGGAGCTGCTCCAGTAATGTGAGTAAAACAAGATTTTGGGAAAAATTAGATGCATGAAAGAACAGTTGAATGGTTCTTGTACCTTAAAATGGGTAATCAACAGCAAAGAATCTGCCTGAGCAGCCTAGGAAAACAGATAAAAGAAACCTACAATATCCTAAACCAGATGGTGTTGGCTCTTCATTCATTTTTCCAGTATTCTTGTACTGTTAGCCAAGAAGTGGCACTTGTCAGAGTCAGGTTTGGTACAAAAGTGGTTCTTTACTCACCCACAGTGCACTGGTGGGTGTCATGTGGGTACAAATTATTTTTTTTTCTCTTAGTATCTGCTTGTGCTCACTGCTAGGACCAGACTGGTTCAGCCCACAAGCTGAAACAGACAAGGTAAGAAAGACAAGTGAATCTGGAGGGAAGTGTGGACCTCAGAAAGTATTTTAACTATCAATTGCAAAATCTCTGGTTCCACAATCAAAACCTCTTCCTGTCCTCTTAGAAAGGTCAATAACAAAATAAAACTGCAGAAAGAACTTCAATTGCATAGTCCATATTTGTCACCTTGAACATACCATGTGTCATTAAATGCTCTTGTAACTGTGTATTCTTGGTTGATGATTTTGAGTCAAAAAAAGCAAAAGGTAAATTGAAGGCAGTGGACCATCTAAAGCAGTATTTTTCAACCTGTATTTTAAGTCCAGGAAAGCCTTCTGTTACTAGAGGTTTAAATCACTTTACAAGAATCTTCTCACCTTCACTGGAATGATTTTTGGGTATTTTGGTTTGAGAACTTCTCTCTTCAATGTTGAAAAGGAGTCCTGTTTCTTTTCATTTGGGGTCCTTAAGTGCAACCATTGAGTAATAACCAGCTTCAAGAATAGCTGTCAGTCCATCAGACTGAACTTGGAGCTGGAGGTGATAAGAAAACAAGAGAAATTTGTGTAACCCAAAGAGAGACAGAATAATGTTTAAAGACACTTGCCCCTGAGCAAAGTAGAGTCCCTTCCTGAGCACTGTTCCAGACATGCTGGCAGGATTTGACTGGGAGCTTGGTGTCAGACAAGCAAGGTAAAGATAAAAGAATTAGTATAATTGGAAGATGCTCTTTGCAGCAAGCCAAAAAATTGATCTCTTTAGTGGTCGTTCAGTTTGTGCTGGCTGAGAGCACCCATTCTCTGCTTGTTTCTGTACTATATTGTTCTTTCTACTCCTTTCTGTGATTTTGAATATATATGCTTCCTGGCTTTGGAATTAACATACCATTTGAGGCATGGCAGCTCTAAATAGAGGAGCTCCTCGAAGTACTGCTGTAGCATACATAATTCTCTTGGTTCAAACCTTTCTCATGGGAGGCAATAAAACTTCACCATTACCCCAGGGAGGAATTTGGCCCATTTAGTCTAGCAAGACCTTATGGTCCATAAGACATGGCCTTAGAAGCCCAAAAGATAAAAATCCACCTGTATTTTGTCTTCCCTTTTTAAGTCTCACAATACAGGTAGCTGTCATTTTCCAGCTGTCTATTCAGATGACATATACTTATACTACTTGTATTGATGACTTATGCACTGTGTTCCTTTTATGTGAGGATTTCACCTGAAAGGCTTATTGTCTACTCACCATTTTAAGGACTTCAGTGCCACAGATTAAGTATTTGCAAGGGAGTGCAGAGAGTCGGGCATTTAATTTCCTCTTAGCTGAGTGCTATGACTTGTGTTGCATTTTCTCAGCAGCTTGAACAGCCTTGATACCTATGACATGGACACTGTCAGAGAGATTCAAAAGGGTCATGAGTGGAGAAGGTGGGACTCTCATAGCTTCTGAGCCAGAGCCATGGCAAAGGGAACTTGTGCAGTGACCACAAGGGGATGGACAACGTGATAGATGTGACTCTAGACTGTTGACTTTATAACTGGAAACAGATTCTTATATGCATCTGTTGAAATGGAAGATAAAATAAATAGTCTGAGACTGTTCTCAATCCTTATCAGGCTCTAAGAAATATTTTTAAAAACCCACTAGTACCTTTTTTCTGAAGTTGTATGAATTCTGTGCTCATATTTTTGGATATAGACATAATTCTTATTAATATTTTTCACAAGTGTTGTTGGTATACCAAATCTGGAAAAAAAATGTCATGTTATAAAATGAAGGACTGTTTGCAGACATCAAAAATGCGAATTTAGAAGCCTGGATATAAGGAGCACTTGCATGGAGATGTGTGATGTTCAGAGAAGTACTGAGATGGCAACTGCTTTATATTGACCTATTCCAACAGCAAGTGACAATCCAACCACCACTGCAGAGAATTCCCTGAAGCTTTTTTGCTCAGTGTGGCAATGATAAATTTCAGTGATATCTTGCACTTGTGTGAAAGCTAAAGGCTGAACTATGTGAAGGTAATTTATAACAGGAGGTGACCTGGGGTCTGACTGATGGTCTCCTTTCCTCCTCACATCTGCTTTGTGAATCCTAATGGTCAATAAATCAGTTAACTACTAGATATGACTTGAAACTATACTATGTCCCCACACTAAGGACCTTGGAGTCACCTGCTTTCTCATTGCTCAGAGAAATCTGCAGAGAAATAGGCACAAAACTGAAATCAGAAGGAGACCTGACCTCATTGCCACAGCAGAGCAAGCTCCTGTGGCTCCTGTGAGATGGGTCAGCCCCAGCCAGGGACTGCATCTGGGGATGTCTCCAAGCTGTCTTGCACAGGCTGACAGCCAGAGCCAATCCCTGGGATGCTCTCAGGACTCTGATAATAGTAGTGTTCTGTTGCGGTAGACCTCCTGGGCCCCCTGGTCGGGTCCCTGCCATGTGACTCTCAGATAGCTGGGCCTGTCTAATGTTCAAGCAGCCCGGGCTCTGATCTGGTTGGTTGTTTATCCCAGCTCCGCCCCTGGTATCCCATTTCCCCCTCTCTGTGACAAAACCAGCAGGACTGAAAGCCTCGCCCTCTTACCCCGGCCGACTCTCACCCAGGTCGGTGCCCTGTCCCCCGAGACAGAGGCAATAAATGACTTAAGATCATAAAGGGGGTTTGAGCTATATTTCTCTTCTCCACTTCTGCTTCTGGTGAGTAGTTTTCAACTAGCACTGGCTTAAGTGGGGCTGCACAGTCGAGGAATATTTAGGCTGTTTGTAAATGGTTTAAGATATTCCAAGACATAAGGCAAGCTTACCATGGAAATTAAGCAGTGGACAAGCTAGTCAATTACCAGAGTGTTCTTATAACAGTATAGTTATATTGGGGAGCTATTTTGTTCCTAATGACCCAAACTTGGACATTGCAGTAGCACAAAGGGATAACCCACACAAAAATTCTCCCTGTGCAGTTGTGCATAAAGACACAAAGATTGTCTGAGCTAATGGCCTAACAATAAAGCTCACATTGCTCAGTTTTCTGTTGGAAGCTGGTGCATAAGAAAAACATCTTACTATGTAAAAATAGGCTTTTTGTTAAGGTCAGTAATGACTTTAAACTGGTGTCTGCTACGTAGTTTTACAAATTTATGGCAAGAATGTGTGGTTCCATCATGAGAAATGAATATTGATGTCTGTAGTATATAGAGACAAATTGAGCTCTAATGGTTTCCTAATAAAGTAATTTGTTCATAGATCACAAGGGGATATGAGCAAGAAATTTTTTATGGTAAGGCCAAAGTAATTATTTTTCAGCATCTAATTACACCTATACAACTGATCTGGGTACATTTGCTGAACTAAATGATGATATAGAATGTCCCACTGAGATTTACATTCATCATTAAAACCAGTTCCTGGCCTTTGACAAGAGGGCAGAGCAGATCATGAGAGGTAATTTAATATAATTAGGAGGATATTATGTTTACTATCTGCACACTGTGCTTGCTTTAGATTAGACCAGATAACTGGAGAAGGACATTTTTTCCAAAATTAGCCTTGTCATCTCAGATCAAACTTTGCCGTTTTTTCCCTTTCCCATCTCTAAATTGTAGCTAATGAGAAGGAAGAAGCTTGTCACAGGCGTCACAATAACATGATGGTGCTGGAGATACAGAGAGACTTGTGCAAGGTTTGTAGAGACATGCAGGGAAGGGCCAGCCCTACTTTACTGGATGCTGTATACAGGATATTTTTGTATGCAAAAAAGCCCATTTTTAGCGCATACTGCATGTTTCACAGGAAACTTATAGAGGTGAAGATTTTGTGCTGTTTTCAGTTTACAGAATATTGACCAAAATACTTTTTTCCTGTAAGTTTGTTTATACAAACAAATCCAAACTGTGCTTCATGTTATCAACAGTTTTTTAAGACTTTCTGTTGATTCTGTCAGCATGGTCCCAGTGAGCTCTTTGGGGTTTGGTTTTTTTTTTTTGGCCATGAAGGAGTTCCTACAACTTCCAAAGAGATGGGGAAGTTGTGTATATGAGAGAGTAAGAGCAGTTTGAGCAATACTGGGTTTATCCACTTTTTGCTCTCTGTAACACTAGACTGACAAATTCACACTCTTCTTTTCAGCAATGCCTTGAGGGTTAGGGCAGTGAAGAAGCCAGAAGATCTGAAGCAGAGTGGGACAGAACAGAACTTTGGAGTGGAAATTTTCAAGGCAACATGAATGTCAGAAGAAAGGAAATTCAGGATATTTTAACTACGTCTAGCAAAGAGGTTTTCAGTAAAAATTTATGTAGCTTCTCACAACATCTTGATCACAGGAAAGTTTCTGAACACCAAGGCATCAAGGCTTCTACAGGACAAGTAAGAATACTAAGGGAGACATTAAAAAAACATGAGGTTTGGTGGAAATTTAGTTAAATGAAAGGACTTCTTATTTCAGCAAACCATTCACTTGTTGTATTTCTTTCCTCCACTTTTTAGGGAAATATTTCCCACAAGGCTTCCTGGTCCTTTTCTCCAAGCCAACCTTCAACTGCACAGAAAACAGACCTGGACTCCTGCCATGAAAGGGAGTACTCAGGCTGGTACTTTAGAGATGAGGTCCTGGTGGTGAAGGACTTTAAATTCTCCCTCCACTGCTTCTCTTCTTCTGCTGAATCCCATTACCCTTACTGACCAGGAGAAGAAAGGGTTGGTTTTTTCTCAACCAGGTCCTTCAGTGAGCAGATAGCCCAGCTTGTTTCGGTACCTGTGTTTTTTTTCTTCCACAGACTTCATTGGAAGTTGATCCCCCATCACATCTGCATGCAGGCACAGAGCAAATCTTCCTCCCTGCACAAACAGTGCTCCCTCCCAGTGCCTGACACCCATCTCTCTGTCTTCTCCTCTTCTCACACCCACTAGTTCATGTCTTCATTCCATAGGGCACAATTTTTTCCCAGATACCTCCCCATGAAGCTCCTGTGCTGCTGTTTCTTCATGATAAAATTCAGCTCCAGCTTCAAGTCAGTCTTGTGTTCTGCAATTATCTCTGTGAAGATTGTCTGAAAAGGTGTGTTCCGCACCCATTAGAAATTTAATTTATAATTTACCCAGATTTTTAAACCACATCTTTCTGTTACTCAGTTCAGCATAATAACTATGCTCTATCTACAGCAAAGGACAACATAAGCTAAATATTAAAAGGAAAGGGTTTTTTACTCTCTGTATAACTGCTGTTGCAGTGCTGTGTAGGGCAATGTCACTTTGTGACACATTTTATCCCTGTAATGCTATTAAGAACAGTATCAAAACACCTTATTTGCTTTGCCAGTAGCAGTCACATAAATTAAAGATGTCCAGAAGCAGCTTACATTATTTCTAGCAGCTTTGAAAAATGATCTAATTTTGATTGCAAGTAGTGTAACAATCTCCTGTGATATAACTCTTTATTTGATTTTTTTCCTTCATTCTCCAGCCTCAAATTTTTCCAACTACAAAAACTAATAACTAGTTTCTATTAATACGTAGATTCTCTCCAGAAAGTCAGAGCGTGGAAAACTAATAGAATTTCTGCTTTGTTTTCCTGTGTTTTTGATGAAATTCTGGAACTGTTAATTTAAAGGGGATTATAGAATTGACTTCCCTTAATGTTAATCTCTCTCTATCCAGGGGAACCTTTTTCTGTTTTCAATGACAAAAAATTTCACTTCTTGTTTGAAACTTTATGTTAAACTGTCTGGTCAGGTCTTCTTTTTAATTATTTTTCCATAAGTGGCAGGAAGAAACTTGCGTATGTCTCCAAATCCTCTGGTTTACCAGGTGTAAATCTATGACATCTCACTGATATGAAATTTGTATAAATATATGAGGCAGTTCAAAATTAAAATAAACAAACAAACCAAGAATCTACAAAGAGTGAAATATTTCAGCCTTCATTAAAATGTTGTGTCAGAGCTTGGAATATATCTCTTTGTGGGAAAATCTGCATGATTTAGTGATACATCTATTATCAGATGTCTTAAAATTCTGATTTATTTGCTACATAAATTAAGAATTTCCTATTTTAACTTTGAAAATGCTTTCACATCCTATTTTTTATGTCAGTACACCGTAAACTCCCAATGCAAATGGCATTCAGTGTTTAATCCAGGATAGATTTAAGTAATTGCTCCTGCCTTGCCCTGCTCTCAGAATGGATGGTATTTGGGATGGCTCTTTTCCTTCATCAGATGGATTCAGTAGTAGACTGGAAGACAACTGTTCTATGTGATGGCAACTTCCAAAGGGTCGAAATTAGTCTGTATTTCATGCCAGTCATTAGAACTGGATAGCCTGTGCTGTGGGTAACATAAATACAAGGCTGCCATCAAAACATGAGCCTGTAGCCAGTCAATCAGCTCAACAGACAAAATCCCTGGGCCAAATCTCCTCTTACTCCCCATTTTTTCCCTCATTCTTCCCCTCATTTTGTGGGGGCCGTGCTGGGCCAGTGTCTACTACTTTCTCACTGCAGCCGCAGACTAGCAGGGCTGACACTCATCATGTGCAAAAATCCACTGCTCTCTTTCTCTTGAGCCCTTTTCCCTGGCACTGGCACACCTTGGGAGCAAGCATACATTGGAGGCTACCAGATGTATATTTAAAGCACACAAACCAAAAGGCTCAGGCACAGTGCTCAGAGAACAAACAATGTAAATCGATGTGCTGTGATTTATAGCAGCTAGGGAATTTGGCTCAGGAAGACAAGCAGTCTGATGGCATTGTAGAGATGAAAATGCAGACAGTGAAGCCCACCATGTTTATTATGTACAGTTCTGAGATGCAAGTGCTGCTCTCCTCAGAGGGGAGTGTCCTGCCCAGGCAGGTGCAAGTGCTGTCTGGAATTCATCAGCATCTGAGTGCTGACAGCCCCCTGCTATGGTGCTGTAAATCAAAGGGATGCACGCTAATGCAGAAGAACATCGCGGGTGTCAATTCATTAGTCAATGGAGTGGGAAAGACTGGCGTATCAGTCATGAAGATATATGAAGTCTGCCTCTTAATGATGTTAGCTCGTAGGCAGTTTGTGATGGAACCTTTGTGGCCTGATGACTGTGTTTAATATGTGCAATCCATACCCCAATAAATCCGTGGCTGGCAAGAGAGCACAGACACTTTGTTCAGTTTATGGAACAAAACACACCAAGTGTTGTGGGCAGCATTAACATTTAACAGTGTTAAACCAGAATACAGAGAAGCTTGTTATTGGATCTAAATTAAAAAATAATAGTTACACAATGAAAGCACTTGGTGTGGGCTGTAATACTTTTCAGGGCAGGATAGAGACCCATCATATCCAGTTGCTGTTGCAGTCACATTGCTGTCCGTAGGAGCTGAGTGTTCTGTGGAGTGTGTGCAGCATTAATCAGTCTAGAATTTGTCACTGCTCAAGGTGCAACAGCTCCAAGTGCAAGCAGGAACTGACTTGCATCGAAAATGTTGCACTGACACATTGCTGAACAGGAGAACAAACCAGCAAGCAAACAGAGAAGTACTACATAATATGGATTTTAAAAGCTGCTCCTTCTTGAAGTCTATACTAGTAAAATAACCCTCATCAAAAGGAAAAGATCACACAGAAAATCTACTTATTATAAACAATTGTTCTTCAAACTTTTAAAGACCCAGAGTGTCAACTGAAGTGAATGGACTCTTCCAAAGTAAATTAAGCAGCATAAATATGTACCAACCAAAGATTTACTTAGTGCTCCATTTTCTTTCTGCTATGGTTTGCCATTGTAATAATCTGTGAAGCTGTCATCCACCTCTGCTTTGTTCTGCTCCCAAGTGAAAAATGG
This sequence comes from Lanius collurio, assembly GCA_020086605.1. Classification (NCBI taxonomy): domain Eukaryota; kingdom Metazoa; phylum Chordata; class Aves; order Passeriformes; family Laniidae; genus Lanius; species Lanius collurio. The sequence goes on along the minus strand of JACBWW010000003.1, from coordinate 21,760,763 downwards.
GGAGTTTCTTCCAGTTCTTAGAAGGCACTCCTTTCCAGGCACTGCCCTCTGATAAAGCAGCAGGAGCAGGTAGCAGCAGTGCTCCCACCCACACAAGCTCCCTTCAGTACCTGGAGAGCAAAAGTAATTGCACCACAGCTAGGACTGAAGTAGCACGTATAGGAGTAAGACTGGACACAGGGATGAAGTGCAAGTGTTATTTTAATCACTGTACCATAAACAGTGAACCCTGGTTATGCTTTGCAAGAAAACAGAAGTGAGGTAACAAGAATAGCTGTACCTCAGAATGAATGGTTTACTGAGATCAATAGATGAGACCATGCACTTTAGAGAAGAGGTTGTAAATTGCGTGTTAAGTTCATTTTTAGAAATAAGTTTCACAGCCTTAAATATTTGAGCTCTTTTTTTATTTTTTTTAGTAGAGCTTAAAGTAATCAGGCCAAGAGAAAGACTAATTCAGTGCACTACCAAGCACTGGCTTAATCCTGTCCTAGCACACACATTGATCCTGAAAGATTTTTCTGATTGAACTGCAGAAAATGTTGAACTATTTCTGTGCATATGAGGAAAGACATCACTGAACTTTGCAGCATATGAAAACTCCAGATAAAGGTATGGGGACTTAGCTGACAGCACTGAAAAAAGTTTATCAGCTTCTCCTTAGCAGTGATTTTAAATACTGCCATTTGAGTGGCAGGGAACATAGAGCTGTATTTTAAAAGCTGGATAAGAATTTCAGTAGGCAAACATACTTACTGAAGAGGGCTTCTTAAATTTTTCCTGTGTCCTGTATGACTTTCAAATATTGTGTTTTTTCATATGCATGTTTATATATCTATGACAAAGAAAAATGAAACCTAAAGCTTCTGAAATGTTTAAAAGAATGTATGAAAATATAAATCCCATCTAGAAAAAAAGAGCTGGTATTTATAAATATTTGTGCCTGCTAGTTGCTAGTTTGTAATGCATATCCTACATTTCCTATTTTAAACTGCAGGATAGATAATATAAATCCAACTTTTAGCACATTTCACCTTACAAATGTCTACTTTTATTCAGGTGACATTATTCCTTTAAACCACGCATGGATCACTGTGAGGAACTTGCAGCTAATTTTATGTCTGCTTTGCTTCAAAGCAGTCTTGTTGATTATGCAGTCACGGGGAAGTGCTGTGAGAAAAAAAGGGTGGTGATGACTGATTTTGTGTGTATCCTTCAGGGTAAAATGGTTAGAAGACAACTGACCACTAGCTAGAGGTCTTAACTCAGCTAACATTGACTTGGAGCTGAAGAGGTAGGTTTCCACGCTGGCAAAAGGCAGAGGTATGTCACTCTCTTAACCACCATTTTGTGAAGAGACGGGAAGCTTAAACAAATAAATCCTTTTTCTTTCTCAGTGACAGAACACACTTGGTTTGTGTGAAGAAACAAAGACACTCACTTGCTTAAATGTAATTATAATTTTCTTGATCTTTGTGTTACCATATTGTTTGAAGCAGAAAAAAAGTTTTAGATACTTGAGATACTTTTTTTACCATAAATACACAGCTATTTTGAGTCAGAGTGAAAGATGATCCAGCCCAACATCCTGCTTTGACAGATGACAATATTGGATACCAAGGAAAAAGTTTTGGGGCACATGGTGACTCCTGTTATGCCATTTTCCAGTGGTCTGCAACTCAGTGACTTCACCTACTATTTTCTGCTTGTTTTTATAATGTGTTGGAAGGACTGGTTTTTCTTCTCTTTGTCTGACTGTTCTTTGGGTTGGGGGGGGTGGGACTTATTCTATTGATAGGCATAGCAATTCTGTGTTTGGCATCCAGACCACACCACGGCAAGAAGTTCCATAGTTTGGCTCATTTTGTTTCTTTCTTCTGTATCTGATGTGGGGTTGCTTCATTTGATGCCTCCATTAAGCTTTCACACTCACCCCTTCCTGGGCACCCCAAAGAGACATATTTTTTGGCAGTGATGATGAATGAACTCACAAAAATCAGAAAAAAATATGCAGAAAGTTGGAGTACTGAATCAAGGGGTCTCATAGGATAGGGTGTTTCCACAAAATAAGGTTTGAGGTTAAAGATCAAGGAGGCCATACAGAATAAAAGAGAGTCAAAACACTAATTCAAAATCTGTACAAAACATTCAAGTGTAAAGAATGCTGGAGAGGGGGGAGTTTGACAAATGGTGACAGCACTTTGAAAGACATCCAAAGGAAATGTAGGTAGAGGATTAATACATACTTATATGAGACATACTCCCAGGTCAAGTTTTGGGAAAAACTCTTTTTGCTGCAGGTGCACAGCTAGTGATCAGAAAGTTAATGCAGCAAAGAACCTCTTATTAGCTTTGGCTCTCTTATTCTAACTGGCTGTCATTCAGAGAATAGGAAGCTCAACACTGCGTGGAGAATTGTCCTCTCCACCTGTTAGTGATTAATTTCACACATTCAGCCATCAGGGACTCTGTAGGAGATTCTGGTTATATTTCTTTCTTGTCTCAAAGCAGAATTTACTGTCTGTACTTTGTATTCAGTTCTAAATGAATTTTTGTACTTTGGGAGGGAAAAAAGTCTTATAATTTCCTCATTGCCTTGGAATTAAAAATATTTGCATTTGTTTATGGACAAATTTATGGACTTAATTTTTCAAACATATTAACACAAATAATTTTTAAGCACTGAAAGGAGTTTTAAGCACATTTATTTCCATTAAATGAAAAATAATGAATAGATTTCTCTTCTTCTCTCCTCAGTGCTCTGAATGTGGATTCCTTGTTATTTTGACTGGTCAAGCAAACCCAAGACTAAGGCTCAAATTGTTGATGTCCCTCTTTCTGCTTACACTACAAGATGCCCAGAACACTTCCTCTAACTAATCTCAGATAGGCAAGGCACTGAGGGGAAAATCTGCTGACCTTGATGCAACTCCTAACAACCCCAGTTCTGAGAAACCATAAGGCCTCCAAACCACTTTTAGTTGCAGGCAAGCAAATCTTCCAGCTACTCCAGCCCCTCCAAAGTTGCTGTTGTTGAGCAAAAACTTCAGTTTGTTTTCTGAAAGATTGTGGCTCTGACAGGATTTGTAGAAGATTAAGTTAATGGAGAATAACAGAAAGGGGTAACACGACAAAAGTGGCTGAGATCCAGAGGAAAAGGACATTATTGGTGAGAAAGCAGCTGAAGGGGAAGGGCAGAACATAACTTATGATAACTGAGAGCTTGAGCCGGAGGAGTGGAGAATAGGAGTTTGGATGGGGAAATTGGTGAGAAAACTGGCATTTAAACAGTGTTTGTGGAAGAAAAAATGGGAGTGATAAGGTATCAGTGACCTGATATATTGGAAGAGTGGTGAGGACTTGAACCGATGGGGTGTGAGGGTAGAGGACAAAAGGTGGAGGTGGGTGTGTGTCCTGGGTTTGGCCAAGGAAAAGGTTAATTTTTCACAGTAGCTGTGAGAGGAGGGGAGCCTGAAGACATGTGGGCATTGTGCTATCCAATACAATCCTGTGTCATGGCTGGAGGTGCAGGGAAAAGGGATTCTGTGACTCCTTAGAAAGTGTGTGTGTGGGGAGAACATTCCTTTTCCAGGGAGCAAGTGGTGAATGGAGTGGTGGGGTAATGTTGGTCCCAGCCAGAGGGTCTGTCCACCATTGTTTTTCATTGTTCTGGGCTTGGAGAAAAAACATGGACACAGATGGGCTATTATTTTGGTCATTGTCCCGGTCAGTGAGCAGCTTTTGCCTATAAATCACCCTCCCTTTGAAGATTGTTGTTATTAATATTGTTGCTGTTACCATTTGTTTTCTTATCTCATTGCTGTTTCCAGTAAATTGGTCTTACCTTGACTCGGGATCTCTGCCTTTTGTCTCTCTCACTGAAGGGGGTGGGGAAAGGGAGTGGCTCATGGATTTCATTGTAGTGGCAGTGCTACATTTAGGGAATACCACTCCTATACCATGACAGTGTGAAAAGGAGGAAAAGTCTGTCTTGGAAGCAACAGAAGCAAGGAAACATAAGCTAACAGGAAAGTGGGGTTAAAGGTGTGGAAACTCAGTTAAAGTGATCAGGAGGTGGACAATGCTCAAAGCTTTGGCAACATAAAAGCCAGGGGTCATAAACGCTTAAGAATCAGTGCCCAAAGAAGAAGCTGAAGATGATATCTGCCACAGATTTTGCTCTCAGGGTAATTGATATCTTAAACAACTATTTATAATGTGCAGAAAAAGCAGTGTTTCATCATGAAGGACTTCCATCCGAGTGTCCTGTATTGCTGCCAATCATAAAATGTCCTTGGAATTTTTAAATGTTAGAGATGACAAAATCTTAAATCAAAAAGTGCCATGTTGAGCTCAGGGTACATCCACATTAATTTCCATCTTGAAACATAAACAGGAATTGTTGGACCAAGTTCAATGTTAACTTCAGAATAAAATGATCTATAACTCATTAATGGTTTTTATGGACAAACAGAATAAAGCCCATTCTGGTAATTAACAAAATATTAAAAAAAAAAAAAAAGATGAAAGTTAAATCAAAACTCACAAAATATTCAGAAAAAACACCCATGATTATTACTTGGGAACATTTGAGTTCATTCAACCACTTACAGAAAACACATGGACCTGTAAACATGGAACTCAAATATGTTGTTTAGAGGTAAGACAAGAAATTAAAACAATACAACACTGTTAATTTTCTATTTATGAAGAATTAGAGACACATCAAAAAAGGGGTATTACGGAAAACTGGTCAGGTAAAATGGCAAAATTGTGGCACTGGAATGAAGAAGAAATTCTTGTATGTAATTCTTCATAATCTTAGTGACAATGGCATGATCTCTTTACTAGAAGAATTTGGTAAAATTTAAACAGTATGAAAAAGACTAAAAATAATTAGATTTTTTCATCATTTGGGAGAATATTCTAATGAAATGCCTGTGTAAGAAACTTGATTTGATGCATGAGACCGGTAAATAAACAATTGTCTTGCTGGACAGCAGTTTAGATTAGCTGATGGTTTGTCAGTGGGACCTCCATTAGTTCCAGTAGTCACTTCCATTGATCACAGAGTTTGGAATTCTGTATGAACAAGCAACAAAATCATGCACAGGTCAAAGGAGAGCCTAGATTTGTGACAACACATTAACCAGTGCTTTCAAAACTATTCAGGTGAAAAGGAAATTAAGTCAAAAGCTTTGCAGATTTCTGCAATCCAAGGCAAAAATTATGTGGAAAGTTATTAAAAACATATTCTGAAACATAGATTTGTTTCTGTCCACAGAAACAGGGCTCTTTGAATATTTATCTTTCTAATAGTGGAAGGTCTGGGAATCCTGGTACTTAAATTGCAGTAAAAATTATATGGATAGAGTGAATGAGGGAAATTTTGTTATTTGACACAGCACAGCCCATGGTAGAAAACTGTATTTGTGTTCAATCAGTTGTGCTTTCCACTATTAAAGAATGGGAGAAAGTTCTGAGGGCTATTAAAGCCCTAGAAAACATGACTCATAGTTTGGGGTTCTCAGCTGATTTATTCTACAGAAAGGCCAATGCAGGAAGTGTTCCACTTGAATAACAGAAGGCTCTTTGCTCTACAGCAAAAAGAAAAACAAGGTCAAATGGATGAAAGATGGAAGTAAAACCCTCTTCAAGTTGCAGTGAACGAATTTACCAGTGTTTGTTTGGGGATTCTGTATCAATAGAAAGAATAAAAACTAAACTTGGAGCTTTTTCTAAAGGATCTGCTCTGAAATAGAAGCATATTTCATGTTTCTTTGATGTAACAGAGGTCACTTTAGGTACTTATGGTGGTCCCTTTATTCCTGTAATTGGTGAAAGCAATTTCTTAGAAATGGGGGTTCTGTGATGGAAGAAGCAGAAGAGGAAGGCATGACCCCTCCTTCTCAGGGAATGAATTTTACTTAGCCAAAGGGGTTAGTTGGAAGAAGGGAAAGAGTGGATTTTGCAGGCTAAAGAAGAAGAAACATGATTTGAAGAAGGTAAAAAAGGGTAGGAGGTAAACACAGAGAGGATTAACACAAACTTTTGGGGCTCACATGTTTGGTACAAGTGTGAAGTGTTTGAATGAATACAGAAAAGGAAATCTTGATAAATCCAATGCTGATTATTGAACCCCAAAAACCAATGAGTAGATGTGACATTCTGACAGCTCTGGACAGGATGCCAAGCAGAGGGCTGTGAGGTTTGACAATCTCCATGTTAGAAGGCCCAGGTAGTATTGAAATGGGTCTGAGCAGGGCTGACTGACCACCTGACAGCAACAGGAGAAGGAGACACCATCCTGTGAGTTCAAGCACAGTCAGCAGAGCTGAATGCTTGTATGGAGCACTGGGAACAAGTCTAGAGCAGGAAGGCCCAAGAAAAGAGCAATTTTTACTCTCTTTGCACTAGACTGGAGATTCTAAGATGCCAGAGATGAAGGCAAGAAGAAAGATGGATTTCTTGAAAGCTTGAAAAAGTTGTTATTTTCAGAGCAAGTAATATGAAACCTTGTCTGAGGCTGAGTGGAAACTGCTAGATCACAGAGAGAAGTCAAGAACAAGTGAAAGTGAGGAAATATGACAAAAAACAGGGCATCTCAGCTCTCTGAGGGAACAAGGGTTGTGTATGTATTTCTCCTAGGTGGAAATTAATGACAACTTTGGGTTAGAGTTTGAAACTATTACAACAAGTGACTAAGAAACAACCAAGCTAAGAGTTTGAGAGAAATCTGTGTCTCAGGCAGGCAAGCTGCTAACACATTTTAAAAATGGCATCTGCTCTGAGCAGGAATGTTCCAGGGAGGGTTACATTTTAGCTCAATCAATTCTTTTATACATAATTTATTTCTATAAAGGGGACACACTGATCTGATTTAATTAGGCTAATTAGAAGTCTGTGTCAAATACAGGAGTGAAGTATATGGAGGTGGGTAGAAGGCGTAGGAGTGAAAAGATAGGGGGAAAAGTCCTTGTAGGGAGAGTTAGTTTTCACACAGAAGAAAGTGACAGGAATCCAGGTAGTATAAGATCTGGAAATCTGGGTGCTACAGAAATCTTGCATGACTGAGTGCTATGGTGATCAGTGTTGAGGCCTGAGGTAGACTGAACAATGGAAAATTAATGTTTTTCTTGCTGAGCTGCAAGAACTGCAGGTATATGTGGGAAAGAATAGATTTTCAGACAGGTGAATTTAAATAAAGGAAGTATAAGGATGACAACCAAAAGACTGAAAGCCTTAAGGAGATGTTAAAGCAGAAATGGCTGGTTTATCTGTCAAGTCTAAAGGATCAGACCTGTGTTAGGATCAAGAAGACTGACAGAAGGCAGGAAGGTAACAAAGCAGAATTTCTTATTCTCAGTGGCCCCATGCAGGAATGCTGTCCTTCATTTCAGAAGGAGCAGGAGACAGTGGAACAAGCTGAGTGTCTCAAGTACATGACAAAAGTGATTTAAGTCAAGCTTCTACCACAACTGAAAATAACAATTGAACTAAATCCAAGATACTGACCTCTGCAAAGGTATTTACTGCATCCTGATGAAGACTGATAATGTAGCCATAAATATAGCAAGTAGCTGGAACTTCACAGTTGTGAAATACCAAGAGCCCTTGAGGCTTTTCTTCCCTTCACAGTGGGTAATGTATTTCAGTGAAATGTGAGAACAAAAAGATGATATCCCAGAAAGATTTATCTTCTTGCTCTGCATTGCATATTGAGCCTTGATTCTCTTCAGCCAATATTTTTGTGATCTAGTGTTGCTCTACCAAGGAGTTTCAAACAGAAAGGAGCTGTACGAAGGAGACTCTAATAGAAAAATTATGCAATCAATATATCTGACTTTAAAAAGCAATAAAATAGTTAACTTGCTCGTAACAAATGTTAATTTGTGGCTGTCTTGGAGCATGAAGGGACAGAAAAATCTTTATCATTTGCATTATATAATTTCCAAACTAAAGCAGTGGAGGCTGATAGCCAGTGTGAACACTTTACTGCTGTAAGAAAGTAATATTTTGTTACATTTAATAGATAGGGAAGCTCAGTTACCACGAAGTCCTGAGAGGCTCTGAAAACGGAAGGGGGATTTGAAGTACAAGGCATTTCATGCAAGGAAAATACTGTTTGTGCTGCAGATATTGAAGCTGGGATACAGGATAACTGGGGAACGGTACCAACCCCTTCTTTTTCTTTCTTTGAAGAATAAACAGTCAAAGAAATGCAGATTCTATCTTTTTCACTTACTTCTCAAGACCATTTAAGCACTTGGACTTGAGAAAACAGCCATCTGAAATAGATTCTTAGCCTTACTAAAAATAATTAAATCTTAGCAAAAATATATTTGAATTATATTCTTGCACTGAAAGGTGTTAATGGCCATAGTCAAGTGGGACTTTGATCTGCAGATTATCAACAGATTTGAAGCAGATGGGTGTGTTAATCACAGAGGCTGGTGAACCTCACAGATGGGTCTGCTAATAACCCAGGCTGTAAGGGAGGCTGAAAAAAGTTTTGCAGTTTGATAATTGAAAACAAAAGGCTGTGTCTAATAGTTTACGTAGCTAAATCATCTAAGCTGTTTATAAATGCCAAGGACAAAAGGCTCCCTGTGCAGAAGGTGGTAGCAAGGACTAAAGAAGCTGCAGCATATTCCAGAGAAGCAGCATAGCCCTAAGGCATGGAAGGAAACAGGCACTGCAGGAGCGGGGGCACGTAGGGCCCGGAGGGTAGGAGCACAATGGGGGGGACAAGGTGGCACCCAACATTTTGCCTCCCCATCAGAGCTGCAGCACTCTGCAGATGGTGCTGAGTGATTGATTGCCACAAACACTACAGATTGCTCTCTGAATTTCTCAGAGCAATCTGAATTGCTATCGAATAGAGTCAGAGCTGTCCAGTGCCAAATGAGCAAGTATTTATTCACCTGCTAGTGTTGTAGATTAGTTGCATGAATAACATGTTTGGGGTAGGCTTCTGTCCTGAAGAAAGCAGTGAAAAAAATTGATTAATGGAATTTATTAAAAGAGTAACATTGTCCTTAGTCCAAAGAGAGACAGAGATACAATGATAGCTTTGTTCAAATTAATTGTAGAGCTCCTAGTGATTTTAGTGTCATCAGTATTTCATGGATAATGTTGAAATACATCAAACAAAAGAATGGGTAGTTGTTTTTCATAATCTGTCATGTTAAGTTTCTAAGTAAGTAGATAAACTTTACGTGCAAAATTAACTGTGAAATATGCATCACTGGCCAATCAGTGCTTCAGCTGAGATTTAAAAGTTGGAATATTTGGGAAAAAAATAATTATGTGTTTACTGGAGCTAATACAAGTATAATGCTAATAGCTTTTTTATGATTTTGATACTAGTGAAACTGAACATTTGAAAGTCATTGAAACAAATTTAGGGCAAGGTGGAGAGATGGATTAGGAAGGAGACTCATGCTTCTTTGGAACTTCATCATTACAATTTTAATGAAATTTTTCTTGTGTAAGACAGAAGGACATCAGGGTTTCTGTGTGTGGCACAGTGCCAAGAGTACCAGATACACTCTTCAAGACAAATAAACAAGTGGTTTATTGAAGTATGTGCACATGAACATTATCGTCCTTGGAAGCTGAATTAAATTTTCAAATGTATGACTTTTTTCCTATATCAACATTTGACAGTCAGAAAAAGTTATTAGTGAGAATCTCCACATTATGAAAGGGGAAAAAAATTGGAAAATTTTTTGAATATTAGTGTATTCTTTTTGATCAGAAAGACAGGTTAGTTCTGCAAAAAATCCAAAGCTTAATTTGCTTTCTAAATGCAACATATTTAAATAAAAATAGATTGAATTTGTAAAAAAGAAACTTCTAAACTAATCCACTATATAAATTTTTAATGAATTTTAACAATGCATTTTTTCTTCATTGATTTCCACATAAATAATTTTTTTTATGTGGAATCTTTATTCACAATGAAAGGATAAAGGAAGAGTGAACAATTCAGAAATAAAGGTTTATTACAGATTTCATCCTTCAGTGGCTTTATCTTGAACAGCAACATTTGTTTTCTACTCATTTTCATTCCATGCATAACCAGAATAAGACAGCTCTGCCTTTATGCTTTAACTGCAATATAGAGAGACTTCTCCATGAGTAACAAGTGTTTAGATTGGTGCCAGAGGTGGTGGGTCTTTAAAGCACAGTATGAACCCAATTCTTTAGTCAGCATTTGAAGTGTGGGAAAGGAAGTGAAGATGAAGGAAAAGGGGTTCTTGGTTCTATTGTCATTTTTGGAAGGGAACAATTCCTGAGTTTGTAATGGTTGCAATTCAGTTCCATGTGGTTGATTCTTAATGAGACTCTATATTTGCTCCTTAAGATAAAGAAATGGATGCAATATAAAATTATTTCTTTCCTGCCCTGCATCAGATGCCCCAGATTATCCTGAATGATCAAGAGAACCCCACTGATTGACTTGTGTCAGAGTGGAGAGAAGCTTCCAGTCTTCCTTTCTGGGTAGATTAACTTGCAGAGATGAATACAGGTTGTGTCTTGAATCAAAGCTGGGTGTGATGAGCTCTGTATAGGCACAAAGAGCACCTTAGTTCTACTCCTAGCATTTATAATTGCTTTTCAGATTTTCTGAGGTCATAAAACAAGTTCCTTCTTAGCATAGTGTATGATGCCTGAAATACCTCAGACACCTGAGCTCTGATGTTTTCATACCCATTTTTGTGCTTTGAAAAACTGGGCACAGTTCCCCTCCTCTCTGGTCTCAAAAAAAAAAAAAAAAAAAAAAAAGAAAAGAAAAAAAGAAAAAGTGGTGAAAAAAAAGGGAAAACAAACCCACAAACAAAAAGAGGCAGGGAAAGTATTTTGCCAGTTCTTAGATAGACTCTCATGCATGCCTGATCACTTTCATCTCTCCCTGACTTTTGGACAGCTGCTGTCCTGCCTGCTGCCAGCCTGCACTTCCCTCTGCACGTTTTCCAGTGCCTGCCAGTAGGTCCTGCAAAGAGGATGTCTCAATTCTTTCCAAAGGCTATCATGTAAGCTGAAAGGTACCTTCTAGTTTGCCACTGGGCACTGTTTTTGTTTACCTTGCCCATGCCAGGGTTCCAGGCTGCTGTTACCAGTCATAGACTTGCTAGAGAGAGAGGAAAACCCTGCACAGAATTTGAACTTGCATCATGACACAGGAGTGTGTTGCATAAGCCTTGTTACAAAGAAGTTTTTAAAATTTAAGCCCAAAGGATAGAAAAACAACCAAGATGATTTATTCAGATCTTATTTCATGATCAAGGTAATTTTTTTAAAAAAGAAACCGCTGGCAATATTTGAATTTGATTACAGTGGAGCTAAAATGCACTTCTTGTTCATGGCTCTTCCAAAGCAAATGTGCTTTTTTGCTATTCACAGCATGGATAAACAGGTATGACCTGATTGCTGTGCTGAACAGCCATTCTCCTCCAGAGAAGGGACAGGACTCTGTGGATTATTTTTTTCCTTAATGGTAGGATAATGGGGTAATTAATTCTCTTCTCTCTGGGTAACTTGTAGCTTTTTCCTCTACTTACATGTTTGTCTGAGACCAATGAGAATATACAAATGCACCTGTACTTGCTGCTTCCCAAACAAACACAGTTTGGGCAGTGAGGGCATTGAAAACACCCCCAATACCTGACCTGAAGAGGATTTGTGGGCTTTCTGCCAGTGAGACACAAGCACTGAAAAAGCTTCTGCATTTGGGTGAGGGGCTGAGCAAGCACTGTGCAGTCAATTCCAACAAACTGTGTTAAGAGTATGCCAGTGACATCTAGTGTTTAATATAAAATTCCTATAAAACACAGTGTGTTTGCTTTGTAAAACCCTGTGCTGCAGCTGGAGCACTGGGTGCTGACAGGGTGCCTGATACAAGGGACAAGGCAGCAAGGCCACAACACCCTCGGCAGGGGACAAGGAGACCTGGGCTGTCATCCTGCAGCCAGGTAATCTCACATCAAGCAGTGTGTTTAAGAGTTAATCACCCTCAACAGCAAATAAGTAACGTTTCAGGGGTGCTCACAGGGTGATGGAAACAGTGTAGTCTGCCCTTTGCATCCTCCACATTTTTCTGTGTAAACTACACCTTCTTATGTAATAAAATGGTAGAATATTCTCACTTCGCGGTTTTATAAATGTTGGAGTGAAGTCTGGACACTGATAAGCTGTGCACATGCACATACAAAAATTGCAGTGAGTGCAGTATGGGAGGTACCATACTACAGTTTAATTTTAACAATAGAAGACAGTACATCAGAACTCAGAGCAGGATTGCAATTAATGCTGAAATAAAATTCCAGCACAGTAGGGAGCTCAAAACTGGTGACACACACCTAGATGTAAGGCAAAAGAGAAGATTATTCTGAGGACAATAGATATCACATATCATCAACAGATATAAGTTGATGAATTCAATGTTCCTACAATTAATACTGACAGTCAAGCAGCTCTTGCAGCATTTTTTAATGTTTGGTTTGTTAAAATTCCTGGTTCTAAAAATAAGGTTAAAAGGGACTGTGAGATCATAAACTGTATAAAAATAGATGCATGCTTAATATTGTGAAACACAGTTAAAGAAGTTAGCATATGAATGACTAATCATCACTGCAAGTATCTCAAGACATCATTAATGCAAAAATACTATAACATTACTAGTAGAAATAGAATATCAGCTTGAACTATATACAGATTTATGACATTTTTATCCCTTTTGATATTTACTGAATCATAGAATAGTTTGTGTTGAAAGGGACCTTTAAAGGTCATCTAGTCGAGCATCTCCCACAAGGAGCAGGGACATCTTCTGTCTCAACAAGCCCCACTAAAAAGACTATCCTCATCTTTCTTATATGCTCCCTTCAAATATTAAAAGGCCACAATAACATCTCCCTGCAGCTTTCTCTCCTCCAGAATTAACAACCCCAAATCTCTCAGCCTTTCCTCACAGGCGAGATGGTCCATCACCTTTGTGACCCTCTTCTGGATCTGCTCCAGGATCCATGTCTTTCCTGTACTGTGGACCCTGCACTGAAAAAGCACTCCAGGTGGGGTCTTACCAGAGCAGAGGGGCAGAACCATATCCCTCTATCTGCTGGCCTCACTGCTTTAGATGCAGACCAGGACATGGCTGGCTTTCTCGACTCGAAGCTCACATTACTGGCTCATATTCAAAAAAATAGTTACTGTAAAAGTAAAGAAATGGACAAGCTCAGAGGCTCTTCCCTATGAAGAATCCAGACCAAAGTTTAAGATTGTTTTGGCTCCTGCAGACTTGCACACATCCATACATGATTAGATTACTTCAAGGCTTCAAAGATGCAAAGTATATCTGAATCAGAGACAAGCTGTATATCTGGCATCTTACATTAGACGAAGACAATATGTTTAGTGCTTTGAAAGCCATACAAAGTCCCTAGAGACTTCTTGAGTTACCTTTTGAAATAAATTCAGCATCTGTGTTGTTTGATTAAAAAAGTGACAAACATGTCTGAAGATTCTGAAGGCAGGGAGCATCAGTGGAGGTCATTTGGAGAAGATTGTGGGACACAACAGGAAAGGACAAAAGCAATCCTAAGAATTATGTTGGGACCAGACGAGAACTTTATTGCAGGGGCATAATTTTCATTGTTCTCTTCCTGAAGTAAATTGATGCTGCTGTAAAAGTGTGATATTTTAGTTTAGACTGCTGCTGAGAGAATTAAACACAAATTCACATATATGGAGACAGCAGTAAGCCAACACTGTCTATTCTGAATGGGCAAAGGCACTTGGTGTGACTGAGTGCTACACATTGAACTTCAGCCAAACTAAAATACTTCTATAAATATGGGTCATAAACCCAAGTGACAGTTAAAAAAACCCTTCTTTTTAATGACTCTTTATTCTGTGGATAAGATTAGGTACTCCAAGGTGAGTAGAATAAGTGAAAGTCTCACACAGACTGCACTGTTGCAGTGGATTCTTACTCAGTACTCCCTTCTTTGAGCAGGAGGAAAAAAAATGCTGACAGTTCCATAGTCATTATATCTCTGTAGGGTTCATTCATTTTGATTACTGCTGTTACTCTGATGATTTTCTTGGTATCAGAAACCCAAAACTGTAGTTCTCTGCAGCTCAGCTCACTTTAAGACACCATCAAATTGGTATGACTCTCACAAGTTTTTGTTAAAGTCATGGTGACAGCTATTGAGCTTTAACTAGCACTGTTGTTATGCTTGCTATAAATAATTACTTTCATCAGCCCTTTTCTTGACCATAGATCACTGGAGAAAGATGTAGCACATTCCAGGTCTCCACACATATTAGTACTAAATTATTCCCTCACCTTCTTCATCTGAATATAAGAATAGTACAGGGAGAGTTATCCATCCAGGCTTTGGTCCCCTCTTATTTTCTGTGTAGTTGCAGAGTTTGACTCTAGTGACTTTGTGGATGGCTTTTGTGTTGTTTTCACATGAGCAACATTTTAGCAAGGGTCTGTTGGGTAGATTCCCTTGTGCAGCATAGCTTTTTGCACTGCTAAGGCAGCAACGAGAAGCTCTAACAGAGCCACAAAGTGATAGCAGAGTCCCCCAGGACAGGAAAATCTGCACAGCTTGACTCTACCACTGCATCTCCACCTGCCTCCACAAGAGAAGGGGACAGAACATACTTCAATGGCAAGGGAGGACTCACTGGAGATGGAGCAGAGGAGAACTCTACTGGGCGTGGTGGAGTAGAACAATTTTCCAGCAAAAGGAATACTATAATTTTTAAGAGTTAGGTGGGTGAGAGGGCTTAAACTACAGCAGGCTTGCAGTTACTTTGGGGATCCACAACCTAAGTTGAGGATGCAATTCCAGGTAACATACTGTTCCCACTTTCTATACAGTGGGTTTGATGGTAATCTGACCAGGCTCCAGAAAAAAAAAAATTAACCCAGTAAATATAGCTTCTTCCCACTACAAGAAGATCAAATGTTTACTTATGCCAGTGCACGGAAAAAGAGGAACAAAGCTGGAGATGGGCTGGAAACAGAGAGAAAGACAAGGGAGAAGAGAGTACCTCCAATGCTGCTATGAAACGGCACCCTTGAAGAAGCTATTGCAACTATCCTGATTATTCAAGACATTGCAGAGCCAGTATGGGATAAGGGTCCCTTTTGTGCCAAAATGGCATACTATGCCTTTTTGCAGTATAAAAAAAGTCAGCACACAGAACTAGGTGGAGTTGACTGCTCTTGTGGGAAGACTGGAAGATACCCAGAGCAAAGTGTAATTAACTAATTCTATTACATTCACTTGTAAATTCAGTTGTGATCTACTGTATATACGTCCTTTTTTCTTTTTTTGTTTGTGAATTTATGGAATGGCTTCTGTCTTTTTTCACAAAAGATGAATGCAAATAGGATTATCAAGAATTAAAAATATTATGGGGATTTATTCTTTGTGAAGCAGGTAAGAAATTAATTTCTAACATATGCTTTTTTTGACAGTGTCACTTTAATTTTCTCTTAATAGGTTGGTGGAATGGCTGTTTCCATGACAGCACAGCAAATATACAGTAGGAGCACTGATAAACAGTGATGAATAACAGATCATTAGACTTCAGGGAGAATTCTTCACTATTCTGTTGCTGGTTTTTACATTTGTCAGATAGAGACAACACATTTCACCACTGTCCATGATACCAAGATAAAAGTTGTCCAACTTCCAAAGGCCCCATGTGCTAAAAGACAACAGTTACTGCCTTTGAAGGTAGGTCAAATGCTGGCTTTAAACCATGTTAAAGTACCCCTTCTAAGAGTTAACTTGCTAACTACAATGATGTACAACACTGAATGTCTGATCTAGCCTTGTCAAACTAGTCATAAGCCCCTACCAAGCAGCAGCGCTTTCAAGATGGAAGTAGCTTCTTCTGACCCACTGTCTCAGTCATGCTCTCCAACAAAAGCAAACTCTCAGAGAAAGCAAATTTATCCTCTGGTTCACTGCTCTGGGGTTCAGTGTGCAATCTGTGTGAAAAGGTGTTGGGATAAGTCATTCTACTGAAAGCCATCAAAGGGGTCGCTCTCAGGGGGAGATGAAAGTGGAGGTGAGGGCCATCACATGCAAGGTAACCCCACTGCCACAAGCCGTGTTTAACCAAGTTTCACTTTAGTTCAGCCTTGAAACATACACACAGATGTCAGAAGCAAATCTGTAATTGCCTTTGCACAGAGAAATAGCAGCTGAGACATTGCTGTTTGAAGGAGGCTTGACAGTCCTAGATGCGTCCAAGCACAAAATTAAAATAAACTTCTGATTTGCAAGGATATAGAGAAGCACTGGGGAAAAAAAAAAAGAATCACATCTCTTTCCTCTTTAAATCAATGACAATTTTGTCAAGAACTTAAGGAGAATCATGGTTTTAGCCTTGCTCTCTTGCTTTTAATGCCAATTGCCTCTTCTGATGAAAACAGAAAAGGCAGCATTGAATAAAACATTAAAATAATAACAATTATCTACTTATTTAGATAATCTACAACTCCAGTTGAAACAGGAAAGTCATCTGCATGGTCACAAATTTTGTGAGACGTTTCTCTGAAGTCACTCATATTCCAACCATAAATTATATATTTAAATTTGTTAAAGAGCCAGTTCTCAAAGCCAAGACAAATTAGTACCCAACCTTAGGCAGCCAAAGCTTTGCTACCACTCTTCTCATAACAAAATAATGGTCTTAAATGAGTCCTCTGGTTTACCTAGATTCCTCTCTATCAGGTTTTAAGGGTATCACTTACCAAACCTTTATTTTGGTAACAGTATGGCCTTCACACCTTTGTACCTGTGACCAATCCCCAATCCTCCTTCTCCTACCTATTCTCCAAAGAAAAAGTTCTGCTAATATATAAGACTACACAGTTAACCAAAGTAGAGATTTAAACATAGTGATTTTTGGCCTCTCTTCTGTTTAAATACACATCAGTTCTCATCTCCTTAATTGTTAGCACATGCAAATTTCAGATATTTTAGAAAAATGTCCAGCTATTTTTTGAAATACCTGTATCCCTCAAAGATAACTAAAGTCAAGCTAAAGGTTACAGCAAAGCACCCAAACACTGTTTACTTTTTCGGGTTAGACTACTACCCAACCTGCAGGAGCTCAGCACTTCTGTACAATGAATCATTATGATTATGCAGAAGATTTAAAACTCCCTAAAATAAGCGTCACCTCTTCAGGCATCATGCAGGAACTCACACATCTTCCAATTTTTACTTAATACCTACTTATTACCTCTTTTGTGTATTTTGTTAACTTATCTTCCACATTTTACCTACTTTTACATACTTATGCATAACCTATACACTTCACTCACTTATACATAACTTACTACTTATACATCTGACTCTATTTTTACCTAATGCAGTACATACACGTTTTACTTACTTATGCTTACTTAACACAGTGCTTCTACCTAACACACTAGTTATACATTTTACCAATTTATCCCTAACACAGCAATACACATTTTGCAAATGCAGAGCATGGGATTACCCTTTGCTTGATTAGTCCCTCTACTTTGTCCAAGAGCTACACACACACTTTTCAGAAAATAAGATTGGTTTTAGTCCCATGGGGCACAATCTTTTTTATCTATTCCTTGCTGCCTTGGTATTTAGTTTTTCAGCTTCTACTCTCTCAACTCTTTTTCAATTTAGCACAGTTTACCTTTCAGTCCTTGATAGTCCAGACCCAGGCAAGCAGAGTCAAGATGATGGCAGCAACAAAACCCATCCAATGATCAGCAGCCAAGTTAGTCCAGGAAATCCAAACAACCAGTCAGAAAAGGAGAGGAAGCAGATATAAGCCTATCCTACCTCTCTCCTCTTTTTCTCTTTCTCCTGACTGGGCTTAAAAACCCTCCAGGAGCTGACCTGCTACAGCTGAAGGTGGACAGCCAGGTGAAACTGGTGAGGATAATTCCAGCCTGGTCTCACTCTGAGGGCTCCAATAGGCATAACAGATGGTTTGGTTGGGACACACTATCCTGATTCAAAACACCTTACAACTCACCGGCTTTAGAGTTAATTTTTAATTTTTTCTCCCACCTCAGAAAGAATTATTTTATTAGCAGTAATGCTCCATAGGAATTTGTGCTTTGCTTCATATGACTTTAGGGCAATGTATGACTTCCAGAGAACAAAGATTGCTTCTGTATTGTTCTAAACCACTCAGTAGTTGTTAAAAATCAACAAGGCTTTTCCTCTGCAGCTGAAACGTGAGTGATAACTTTCATGCTTTGGCACTAGAACATCTTCAATGGAACATTGTGCAGGCACCCACGATAATACTGTGTATTAGAAATGTGTGGCATTTCTCAACTATTCCCATTATACAAGACAGAGTGAAGCACCAGCATGGTGAGCCATCTGTGCTAATGCCAATGACGTTATTAAATCATTCATTAAATTTCACAATTTCATATTGGATTCTTTAAATTCTTTTTTTGGCATAGTGCATCCAATTCTTCCTCTAGAAATATGAATGCAGTATGCAAATGTGTTTGTCCTGTTTTCTAATAAATTTGTTTCTGCATTGAACATCCTTGGAAGTGCTGTGGCTCGTGTAGTTATGCCTTCAGATCTTGATAGTATAGAGTCTTACTTTACACCAGATTAATTGATCAGTTTTTAGCACAAGTAAATTTGTGCTAAACAATGCATCCATTTCTGCCAGCTTCTGCCTACAAAACACAGTGCCATCTGGAGGTCTACCCTAACCCCAACCCTGCATTTCTTTCCCAACAAGGAAAAGTGTTTTGCTCTTTCATTTTTTGTCACTTAAAAGTAGGAATACTTCCCTAGGATCACATTATAGCAGCAAACTAACACTGTGGTTTCCCTGGTCACAATCCTGGTATGCACCTACCATACTAGTTGACCCATTTCTTCTAATTGAGAGCTAAAGATCTTGGTAAGTGGACATGCCACTAGGCACTGTGCACACACAGCCTGCCCTAGAGACCTCACAGCTCAACAGACAGGGCTATTAAAGAGGAAAAGAAAATCACAAACTCGCAGCAAAATGATTTTCTGAAAATTTTCATTGACTACCTGTTTACACATCTGAGAATTGCCATGGAGACACTGGTGACTTCTATGCAGCTGTGTAATGATTTTCATTTAAAGCAGAACAAAAAATCCTTTTCCATGTAATTTAGTGATGGTAACATGGTACAGTAAATGTACATTGACTCAACATGGTAGAGTAAATCACTACAGGATAATCACAATTTTCTTGTTTATTTTTGAAGACTGAAAAACCTTGCAGATGAGACAGAAAAGCATGGGTCTGTAACTCCCTTATAGATGTATAAAACATTCAACATGAGGTCATCATGAACAAGCTAATGAAAAAAGCATCTCACTTCACTGTCACAGGCAGCTTGCTAGCAGAAATCCTAACTGTAGGTGTTTTACATGATTGCACTTTTCCTGACACAACTGTATATGACATGCAAGTGCACCAGCCTTTATTCTGTTTTGTTGTTGTGCGGTCCCCTTCAGCCTTTTGACTGAAATAAGCAACAAACAACACCATGAAGTGGGAGAGAAAGGAGAATCTTCACTGGGTAGGTTTCATATGTGCTTTGTAAAACATGCATGTGTTAAAAGACAAGGGCCTGTAAGATGCCCTTGGTATGTTTGACCACACTTAAGGCTCAGGGATAATTGCCTTCCTCATCAGAGTACTTTAAGTCACTTTTTGTGTATCTCTAGTGGCATGAAGAAGTTTCTGTGAGGTCCAAGGCTTGTCTGTCTCCAGTCTAAGTTTGTGAAGTATATATATAGCTCTTCAAGGACAGTTCACTAGCACTGTGTTTTTGTACTTGAAAGGGCTGCAGAACTGAGTGAAATCCTAAGAGAATAATGTCTTCTTCCTCAAGTGGGCTGCACTTCAAAACTCAAGTGTACAGTGTCTTCTCCCTCTGCAGAGGCTCCTTGGCATTACAGGGGCTAGTTTGTGAAGGAAGCCTTTCAGAACTGGCTGAGAACACTGTGCAGCACAAAAAGCACAATAGGTCATGGTTTAAAGTTGCTGCAGTGATTCCAGAAACTCAAGGCAAGCATAAAAAGAAAGAAAAAAAAAAAAAAAAAAAAAAAAAAAAAAAAAAACAAAACAAAAAAAAAACAACCAAACAACACAAAGGGAAAAAAAAACACACAAAAAAAAACAGTGGAAAAAAACATATTCTTCTGTAAGCTGAGGCTCTGGTAGCTTCCTGATGGATAATAGGTGACAGTCCACATTGGAGAAAATATTCAGACATTCTTGTATCCAGCCAGAGGACATTTTTTTCCAACCAGTCCACCTCTATACTTTTTACTCTTATTTTATAAATTATCACCCTACTTGTCAGAACCACAGCTGTCTCACAGAGAGTCCAGTTTCAGGCTGAGCAATGTTTGCTGTGGAAAAGGGGAGGAAATAGAGAACAGATGCCAGGAAGGCAGAACAAGACTGTCTCCGAGATCTGACACAGTGAATTTGTGTGTGATTGTTCTCCAGGCCATGAACCAAACAATGCCGGCTCATGGGCTTTGCCACAGCATCACCTCCTCAGTGAGAGCAGCAGCACAGCTCTGGATGATTCCACTTGCTGAGATGAATTCAGCTCTTACACGGTAGCATTTGCTTGTCCAGGAAATTCTCATGAATCTTCTGGGGTTCTCTTTTCTTTTAAATACCTCCATTCTGAGAGGATCCTGCTGTGCATGCTTGGAGATACAGAAAAGATAGAGAGGGGATTTTTTTTCACCTTGTATGTACTAAACCATCTGTGAGCATACAATACAGCTAAGAAGGCAATGCTGTATGAAAAGCATTGTTCTTTTGACCCATTTTTATCCCTATTTTACCAAGCAAGCACAAAAAATTCTTCATTTTTACTTTGTCTACTATCATTAACAGTGCCTCATGATGTTAATTAATACTGCAAGAGACTAAACCTCAGGCTGACTGTCTCACATGTGGGTATTAGTTCTGTGGATTTGAAGAGCAGGATCTGCTTGTGAATAGATTTTTAAAAATAATAATTAAATTAAACAAAAGAGAAGATCTAAGCTGAATTTGTGACTGAATGATTAATATCAATCCATGTTTAAGAATTTTTTTTCCCAGCCTATTTTGTTTAATGATTTTTAAGTATGAATATTACATGTCATTCTGCAGTTAATTATTTATGCTGATGAAACATGGTACTCTCTGTACCCTTTTTGGATTCTAAATGGAAAGGAATATATTTTCTAGACAGTTCCTTCTGAATAGTGATGGCTCACAAAGGCTTCTTTCATCAGAGACAGAATCATCCTCAAGTCAGTTTAAGAGGGCTTGGAATTCACTGGGTAACACTCTGGTGGGAGTAGATCATTCACTGCCGGCCACCAGCAGTGCATGTAAGGTTGCCAGCTCTCGGTGGGCTTTAAAGAGCCTGCCTCAGAAATCCTCTCCTTCCTGGTGGAGAAATATTTCACATGAAAGATTAATTAATCATCAAATCTTTATTTCAGAATTTTGGAGGTTTTAGGAACAGTTTCCATCTGCCCAGGATTTTGAACTGAGCTCAGAATCTGACTAAGCAGAACTTTGACATTTTGAGCTTTCATTCTAAATTGACACGAAAGCAGTCATCAAATACTGAAATCCTCCAGGAGCTGAAATTATCTTTTTCCACCCAGTTCCAATGATCACTGTTTATGGATCCCTTTGCAGCCAGATATCCCTCCATCTGTGAGCTCTCCTAGGCAAGAGCTTTGGCTAAAAGGAATCTGCAGATATTACCTCTGCTATTGTGCCATTTCAGTCACAGAAAGGTATAGCTGTCCTGCACCATAAGTCCCAGTGAATTACCAGATCCCTAGAGTCAGGTCTTGAGAATTAGACCTTCATAATAAATTGATGGTACTTGAGGAGCCTGAACCATAAGAAATCCAATTAAATATGGGTCCCAGAAAAAATAGGCTTGTTTTAACTAGTAAGACTACAAGGTCTTGTGGCAACCAGTCCCACTTAGAACCTCAGCGTTCCTCAGGATCCAGGGAAACAGAGCAAGGTGTTACAAGCTGCTAACTACACATGTACTGCTATTAAGTTAAGGAAGCTTCTTCTCTGGGGAAAACAAACACTAATATAAACAATCAGAGAACACATCTTTTACTGAACTAAGCAGTGGGATGTAAAAACAACATTTGGTGGGACTTCTCTAATTTAGTATGGTGGGTACATCAACTGTGATTAGTCCTTTCTGGAGACGAATTTGGAGATAATCTTGATCAGTCATAGAAACCAGGTGCTTCAAAAATTGTGCTGCTGCTGCTGTTAGGCAAAGACAGCTGGAAACAGACCTGGATTAGCACCTGGATCTCAAATACTGCCCTGTCTCCCAGACATAGAGACACTAGAAATGGTTTAATAATGGTGAGGTTCCATCCCAATGGTGCCCTAAGGCTCCTCCACTGCTGCCCTGGCAGAGACCCCACTGCCATGTCTGGCTTTCTGGCTCCTTGCTTTCCTCATCCCATCAATCTCTCATCAAGACAATAATGAGATTGGGCTGACATCTCTTTCTGGGAAGTATTGGGTCTCAGCACTTATGCTCATTGCTACAATGTAGGGAATAGTCTTGGCTGCTGGGAAAGTATTCCCAGCTCTTTTTATGTGGCACCTGGGTTTTCAGGTGCTTGTTTCCCAAACCATTAATTCAGCTCTAAATGGTATAAGCATGCAAGAGCATCTCAGATGTCCATATGGGCTGGACAGAGAACAGGAAGAGAGAGAGACAGGGATATTTCTCAATGCCTGGTGCTCTACCTGTAGCTCCTTGCATGTATTCAGTTTTGGACTCCCTGGAAGTCAGCCCAAATTGTGCCTGTAAAACAAGCCCCAAAACCTCTGTTACATGTATCAGCTATTCATAAGAAAATTTGCTGATGTTCCCCATGATGTTGTGTGATTTTTTTCATTCCCTACAAAAAATTTTCATTATTAAATAATTAAAAAGAACAAAATTATAAAAAATTCATGATAGTGTATCCTTCTCAAATGAAATTTTCAAAAGCAAAAAAAAAAAGAAATCTGAGAGAGTATTTTCAGATACTTTATAACTCCCCATGTTTTAACAGGACTGCTAGGCTATATGAAAGTCAGTGCTAACACAAGCTGTACCATTGCCAGTACACCAAGCAAGGCCATCCTCAGCTAACTCCAGCAACTGCTGGTGCCATGTAAACATATTGTCAGCTGTTTTCTACATTTCCCCAAAGTCTCTTCTGCCTTGAAACCTTCCTCTACTCAGGATTGTCTATATTTAAACAAAAATATGTTTTCTGACTCCTAGCAATGACATCTTAAATAAAATAACTTCCTGTAATTCTGATAGCAGCTACCATCCTTATTTCCATAGCTTTCATCATTCACCTTTAATCCTCTTTCTCTCTTGCTTGTCATTATTTGTCTTTGCCTTTATTCTTTCTGATCACTATTGTTATCTAATTTCCTTTCTTCTTTCATCTTTCCCTAACTCCCACTGCATTTGTGTCCTGTCATTTTATGATTTTGTTTTTACTCCCCATGTAGCTTTCTATCAAATATAGAACTTTGTAACTGACTTTACCTTCATCTTCCTACCTTTTTTCCCTTTTATTCAGTCATGCTCTGAGGATCAGACAAAGACCAGCAATGCAGGCAGTTGCAGACTTTTCTCACACAAAATCCACTGAGCACAACTGCTCAGTCTCTTTCCCTGATGAATGGAAGAACTGCCTTTGGCTTCGTTTGTTATTCATATTAGGCTGAAGTCCCTGGGGGATAACAAATATCTCTTACACTGGAACAGGCTCCCCAGGGAAGTGGTCACAGCACCAGCCTACCAGAGTCCAAGAAGCATTTGGACAATGCTCTCAGGCACATGGTGTGATTTTTGGGGTGTCCTGCGCAGGGCCAGGAGCTGGATTCAGTGATCCTTGTGGATCCCTTCCAGCTCAGATTACTCTATGATTCTATGATTCTTTGCAGTGTGTAGTGCCTGGAATGCGGGGGCTCTGTAAGTGGGGTAGATGCCCTTGTAGAAATAATAATATCAGGAATTGGGGTCTGGCCTCACCCTCAGGCTTGGGGTCACTTGAGTGGTGCAGGAAGAGCTCTGAGGAGGCACTTGTGCTACATGGGCTTATTGACCATTTATTTATTCTTTTATTTAGAGTATTAAAAATAAGGGGGAAAGCGAGGTAAGAAAATATCCATGACTCTTAAAAATCTTTGCCATGCGTTTCATTAGCAGCAAAGTAAGGATCAGAAGTCCAAGTTTCCACCATCAGTCCAGTAAAAACAGAACCAAGGAAACCCAAAATGTCTTCAGAGATTACTCCATCCCAAGAACCATTTAGACTAGGATGAGGTCCATCACATGGCCCATGATATGTAAGAAAGAAGAGGTCAGATGTGAACAAGATGTTTCACCAGTTTCTCCCACAAATTTCTATATCTGGGATGTATCTGCCTTACTTAGTTGAATTTAGTGTTTCAGACAACTTGGCAATAAATGACATGCAGCCATTTCTGAGGGGAAGGATTGGTCCCATGCCAGCAACTACACGAAACAGAATAAAATTTCTTCTGAATATATGAGGGAATTCCCTTTTCTCCGTTTTCTCTTCCCCAAGGGGAATGGTTTTCAAAGCTCAGAGGTGCATTCTCAACCAGATAGAAAATGAATATTTAATACACCTTATTTGGGCTTTAAGAAAATGGAAAATGGGTCATCAGCTTTAACTGCAATTCTAAGAATTTCCGTGATACCAAGGTGCCTAACTGAAGTTCTGGAATACAGCTGTATTTCTCTTACTTGTCAAACATGGCAGTACTGAATGATGTCTTATGCAGTTCCAAGAAGAAGAGATCGTGTCCTTCTCTTGAGAGAAACTTGTCCTGACAGAGGTGTCAGGGACAATCTACTTCACTCAATCCAGGACCCAGCTCCTTGTCCCTGAAGCCGTTTGCTCAGTGGAGACAGAAAACGCCAAGATGTTTCTCAAAAAAATTGAACTCACAGACTGTGAGAGTGGCAACAAACCTGTCCTAAAATACTCACATTTGGGATGAAATCCCACTCGCCTTTACATGAATCATTCTTTGGGCTTAAATAGCTAATGTCACCAAGGCTTAGACCTCGAAGGTATTGCCTGAACAAAGGGTCAGTGCTGGATTGCACTCACAAACTAAGTTCACTATTCAAACACATGGAACCACAGGCTCCCATGAATTTGCAGTCCTCAGCTGCTCTTCTTTGTCATTTCTATTCTTGTTTTTGCTGCAACTCTCTTTCGTCTGTGCCACTGTCTCAAAGGAGGAGTGTTTAATTTCAGACAGATTGAGTTTCAGGGGCTCAGGTTGCTGAATTGTTCTGGGTGTTACACTGTCTGAAGAAACTCCCTCTTTATGCTAGCAAGTACCTACTCTGTAACCCTCACTGATGTGTTTTCAGGAACTGTAGAAGAACAGAACAATTGCATGAATCTGCCCCTATGGTTCTATGGGTGATAGAAATCCCCCACCCAAATACAGGCACTTATGTACCTCGCGGCTGAACAAGCAAGCCCTTAAAACTTAAGGTTTGATTCTTCCCTATAGTTGTCTTGAAACATTTATGAGAGTATTAGGGTGGCAGCTTCAAGCACATGAATTAATCAGCAGAGTTAGCCAGGCAGTCTCCCTGTGCAGCCAATGAAATTGAGAAGGCACTTCCTTGAGAAACCATCCCAGACCCTAAAAGCACTGTTTGCAAAAGCCCTGTTGATGAGAGCTATCCTTAGAATGCACTCATGGAGATCAGGTCTGTGGGCTTGTGTTGAAGTGGCACAGAGCAATTAACCCCTGCAGTGAGGAGAAGCAGCCAGGGCAACACATCCAAGGGTTAAGCACAAGCACGCCATGGCCCCCAGGGTTGCTGCGTCAGAGCTGATGAGCTCTTGTCTTGGAAGAGGGCAGGTTGCAGGCACGGTGAGGATGAGGTGGATGTGAGGTGAAACAGATGCTCACCTGTCTTTTAACGTGGAGAACACGCTTCACTTCAAGAGTGCTCATTAGGAGGAACTACAGTTTCCACTGTCAGCTTGGTAAATCTGCTTTCATTCAGGCTGCACGCTTGATAAAGTTACTTGTCCTGTAATGAATACCAATTCAAATTTCTCGTGCAAAATTTTGTACTGTAAAGTCGTCCTATGCAAACATCTCTTTGCATTTGTGTTTGTGCAGCACCAAGCACCAGAGTGTTCTCAGGCTGGAAGTAGGGTTCTTGGCCCTGCAATAATGAAAACAAAATTGACATTATTTGTTTTGTGGTAGTGCCTCTAGGCCTCAATCAAAAATGACACAGACAACAGATGGATTCAAGTACACGGGGGAAACACAAGACAAAACATTTATTCATTTAGTAAGCATCGGCCACAGTGCACCAGCTGCTAAGGTATTAAATATTTTGTAGGCATCATTATATAGATATAAAAATCATAATAATTGCTGTTATAACCTAGCCTATATGAGAGACAGAAAGGTTTTTCCTGGACTATTGTATCATGGGAATGGAAAGTGTGGCCATTAAAAGCAAACATTTCTGTAAGTATAAGCATTCAGTAATTCTTCAGCTGTAAACATTACATTATCTTAGATTGTGCTGAAGCTGATAGTCATGTTCTCATTTAAAAGCTGATAAATATCATATTATAATTTTCTGATAAGTTTGTCTGCAGTACACAACTGGTTATACTGGCAGTATAATAATTTTACATCTGTTCAGATATTTAAACTGTTTTGAAAAAAAAACTTACCCCTTCCAAAAACACCCTGAAGCATAATAAAGTGCCACTGGTATATGAAACACATAAGAAGAAGTGGATAACAAATTTCACTGCAGACATTAGAAAAATATTTTAAAAATAAAACTATGAAAAGGTACATCTTATGATTTTAGATTTTATGATTTCAATAAATATTTTATTGATTATTTTTGAAGCCTGGTTCAAAAAGAAAATTATTAGGCCCCAAGCTTATTGCTCATCAACCCCTTGAATGGCTTGGTTGTTTTGCCAAGTCATGAAACCACATAGAAATTTCCAATGAATTTTTTTTCAGTTAGAAAAATCAAAACTTCAATTTTTCAGGGCAATGTTCCAAGATTGATTAAATTCTGCTCAGGGTTATTTTCTCAGACATTTAATTTTATTTCTGCTGCAATCACAGGAGAAGAGTTAGGAGTGCCTGATTTCCATGTTTCTTTTCATGTCAGAGGTCTGTGCTCATGCTGTGGGTGGCCCATCAGGCATGACTATTGTGTATTATTCCCATTTCCAAAAGTTAAGCTGAAAGATGCTTCCCTAATATGGAAAGACAAGGAAATTTAGTTTAGGCCCAATTAATTTATGTCCAAAGCAAATATATTTTTCCAGGTGATTTTGCTGCCCACTTACTTTGAAGCTTGAAAGCTCCATTTACTTGCTCTCAAATTTTATAACTGTTTACATCTAAGGTAGTTTTTATTGACTTCTTTATTATTTTTAAGGGACAGAAAATATTCATGGAAGTTCTTCCCCTAAATTTTCATGGACAAGCTAAAGCAATTTTAGAGGAAGCACATGAAACAAGTGAAAACATATGGAGAAAGGAGTTTATGCATATAGTGCATGGTATGCTTTGCCAACATGAACAACTTTTATTCATAGTTCCAGCTATTTCTTTCTTTTTTTTTTTTTTTTCTTAGAAGGGGAAGAATGACAGCAATACTGAGTTAATTGAATTGGTTCCATGTGTGTTAAATAACCTGGAACATATTCCCAACTAATATAACTAACCACCAACTCCAGAGAAGGCATGTCAGATAAGGTAGCAGACTTTTAATTTTTTCCAACTCTAGGGAAACATGACAAGAGATTTGGAACTGCTCATGGTTGCTTTCTTTCATCAATAAACAATAACTATCTTTCAGGTATTCATTATTTGTTTTGACAGCTGAAAAAGTCTGTAAAGTACAATTCCCAGGTATATGGATCATGTGAGATTCAGATGTACTCTTTCTGTATAAAAATCAAACTGTAAAATGTGCTCCTTAGTATTTCCATCATTTATTTTTTTCTTTTGCAAGTGACTCTTGTTAGGACAAATGGAAGCAGGAAGAACCTTGGCTTGTTCCCAAGTGACAGAGTGTTTGTATAGTGAGCATATAATTTATAAAGCATTTACATGTACTTGAAAGTGAGCATAAATTTCAAAATTTTTTTTTCAAGTATTTTTTAAAGTTCTTGTCTTTCAGTGAATTTAATATGTACTTTGGAAAGGTGAAAATCCGGGATATCTCTAATCATCCCTCTTACAGCTTGTCCCATCTCTTATTCTGACTGACATCTAAAATAAATTACCCAAACTGGGGCAATGCCCATCTTAGCACTGAATTTATTTTTTAGAAAGACATTTACATAGACAATTGCATTCCCCAGTAGAGCAAAATAAAAGTTTCATACATTTGCCTCTAATTTAATTCTGGTAGAATTTTGGTGGATGGAGTTAATTACTTGAATTTCAGGCTCATGTTTAGGTTTGTCAGTACCTGTCCTATGGAATTGCAATCCTGTTACACACCAAGTAGTCCAAAAGCTTCTCCTCGTGGACTAAGAAAACTTTTGAATTTTGGCCATCTTCTGGATTCTTGACAACCTAACATATTTTTGCTCTTAAGAGGCCATTGAGATGGTCAGAGTCAGCTCCTCAGACTCTTCCTGCCTCTTCCTGGTAAACACTTCCTCCATGAGGAAGACGAAGTCTCCTTCAGCAATGATATGCAGTTTAGGTTACCACAAGGGGTCAGTAGAAATCAGTGAGAAATATTCCCTCCTCCACCCCAGAAACTACGAAACGCTCACAGCCACTATGTCATTCCCTGTTAATTTCAGGAATTCAGTGAGGGAAAACCAGACGTGATTGTTTTTTCCTTTATAACCAGACAGATTTTCCCACTAAAATGTATGAGTGGTTTCCTAACATTATGTAGAAGTTTGCTCTTGATCAAAGCTAGATGGGATCCAAAAGCTGGGGTTCATTTATTTTTCCAGGGTAACTTTTTCTCTGTACTTGTTCATTTCATTTGTTAGAATGAGTGCTTCAAACTTGGCACAGATTTATGATCAAGGAGCAAAATTTTTGTTTCTTCCAAACTAGGTTTTGAAGAATTATTTATTGCTTTCTCAATTAATAGAATTGAATTTAAAATAAAATTAAAATAAATTAATTCATATGTCCTTGCAAATAAGCAAGTAGTTGAGATCAGTTGCATTTATTTTCTCTCCAAATGCTTACGTAACTTTTTTCTATTTTATTCATGACTGCCCCATGAAGACTATTCATCACACTTGCACTGTTCTCTGTATCATATTCCTTTCATTCCAAAGGATGCTGGGGAAAAGTGGGGAAAAAATAGATCCCCGACTTGAAGTTTGATTCTGTCACTTCTGTGACAAATCTGTATGCCTAGGGAACATTCCAGTCATAAGTGACAGCAAATTAAAGACCTTCCTACACCACAGTGGGAACCTGCATCTCATAAACCTTACCAAATACCATCTGACCATTTTCCTTCAGGCAAGTAGCAGCTCAAGCTGATGTCAGTTAATCTTATACTGCAGCAGTACATTAGGTAGCGTTCATGGAGCCCTTGAAATTCCTCTCACCTTTTCTTGCTGTAGTCATTCATCCCGAACATTCCAGATGTAATGCAAAAGAAGTAATGCTAGGAAACAGATTTGGGAATATTCAGATTTTAATTTATTGCAGGCTTCCAGGAAAAGGCTCAGACTATTGTTAAAAAAGAAGTCCAGTGGTTAAAGCTGTCAGGGAATTAGGGGTTTGTAGAGCCATTTGCTAGAAGTATTATTGTACTTTGGTTCATTTATATGATGTAGAAGGAATAAGTGCTAGCAAATTAAACTAGATGGGGAATTTTGCCTCCAAAAAATCAAAGTTTGGCCAATCCTGTTGATGCTTCAGAAAAATTTTTCCATTGGTGTCACTGTGCTTTGTTCAGAGCTGGTGTATAATGAATGAATGCTCAGTGTGTTGTACAGAAAGAGTATGCAGAATGAAAAAGGCTGAATTTTTATGCATGTTGCAAAACCAAAGCAACATTACCCTTTTAACCCAGGCAGTGACATTCCCTGAGTCTCTTGTGGCTAATATGTACAACAAGCAGAGGCTCTGAAGCACCATTTTTCTTCTGTAACACTTGCAATTCGTTACGACTGTAAAATGTGTGCTCATCAAAAACCACTAAAAAAAACTAATTGAAATTGAAGACATAAGAAGGAGTAGATTTAGAGTTGCATTCTGTTTTGTGCACTGAATTTTGTGGGAAAACCTGCTGAAAATGCAGCAGAAACTGGTCTCAATCTATCTTGGAGGGCAAAAAGTGCAAGCTCCTGCCACATGCTCTGTGAGATGCTTATCAGCCGAGGGCAGATGGAAGTGGGATTGTGGCATTGGGATGCTGGTTGCACACGCTGCATTCAGCTGAAACCTGTAAGAAATTGCTTCCTTCCCTGTTCCCAAGGGAACCTGGAGAGTGACCTCTATGGATGGTAGTGAAGGAAAAATGAAAATGAAATCAGGAGGCCCAGAGGTATTTGTGGTAAGGGAGACAGGTGCTGTGTCTGCTCCTTGTTATCAAGAGAGGTGTACAGACAAAGGAAGTTATGTCTTGAATTCAGAAGACAATAAATAGTTTGGGGTTTTTTTATTTATAAGAGAAAATATTATTTCTTTTTTTTTTTTTTCTTTTAGTATGATATCTTGGAAAACTCAAACCCAGATTTTTTGAGCACCAGAACTCATTTCTTCCACTGTGCAGAATGTCATTCTTACTTGTTTGTGAAGATCTGATCAAAGTCATAGGGTTCAAAAAGCTTTTTGAGGAACAGTTGTGTCTGGAACTCCAAAATGAGACTGGACCCTTGATGTGCTACCTGCAGTAAATAAATACTGCAAGTCATTGTTCATTCACTGTGGACCAAATAACCAAGGTGGAGATAAACTAAAACTATCACCACGCAGACTTGGAGAGCTGAGATACAGGTAATGACTAAATGACTTGCCTCAAGTCATATCAGAGCTCGAAACTGAACTTCAGTGTCCTGAACCTCCTTTCTTCCTCTTAAACATCCTGTCTTTATCTACTTACTCCTGCAGTCATGATCTGAACTGACACATGTGGTCTGACGGATGCACCTGACTGAGGACAGACGCGTTGCCAGTGTCCTCAGGAAGGAAGGTGGAAAGGGACTTCTGGATTGGAGCTCCAGTGTGCCAGGTGCTCAGAACAGAGGTCGAAAGCTTCAGAGGAGCCACGAGGTGAGGAAAAAAAGGAAAAGTTTATACTCAGTAGGGGGGAAAAGGAAACTCACTTGATAAATACAAACTCAAGACATATTTAGAAGCCGGGTATGCAAGCTGAACTTTCCCTGGGGCTAATTGCTGTAATGGCATGTTAAATAAATCCTTTCTAAACTTGGCTGTACCACATGAACACTGTTTAAATAAGGAAGTGCTCATGGACAAATTATCAAAAGTATTAGGCAGAAACAGACTTCTAAATTGAATTGAAATACATGGGATTTTTTTTCCATAGTTATTGTTACCATCACAGATATATATATTTTTTTTTCTTTCTGTTAATTTTGGGACTTATCTCCTTTTGCTGTCCTGGTTAATCACAAATACAACACAGGCTTTTATTCTTTGTTGGTTTGCACTGTTCCATGGCAGACACAGGAATGTTCTTTCTCCTGTATTGAGCAGCTTGTAACTCCTGGGCCTTTCCTTTTCCATTGTGCATGCTCAAGACAAACCAAAGCTGGTGGGAAGTGGAAGATATTTATGAAATGGTAGTCTCCATGGCCAAGCTTCTTGAAGAAGGGTACTTCAGCTGATGAGTTAGAACAGCCTGTGCCCCAATTAAATCTGAGTGATGGGGATCCATTCTGAGGAAAAGACAAAAGAAAAAAACAGAGGAGTAAAGGATATTTCTGCAGTCAAAAATTCTTAAATCTGGAAAGTTTCTCTCCTTCTGGGTATATAGAAATAACTAGATTTCTATATATAAATTTATATGTATATATTTATAAATAATTATAAACTTTAGCTTATAATTTTGGATACAATATATGTGCAATATATAAATTTATAAGGTTTCTTATCTATTACATGTGCATGCACATTTCTATATCCTATATAAATACAGAAATAACTAGATTATCAGTTACAGATTTCCTGACATTCTTATTATAGTGGACAAAGTGACTGTAAAAAAGAGTGCAGGGGCTCAAGTGGCTGATTGTACCTGAGGACTAAAAGAGTGCTAATGAAGTTCTATAATCTTTTGTACCATTTCCCTAATCAGTGAAATGATAGGAATGATTAACCTGATTTGAGAACCCTAAATGTCAGTTGTGAAACTACTCAGCAAGAGGAGGGGCTTTGTTTGGTTCATCCCTATTCCTTACCTGTTTGGTGGTTGCATGTGTTGCTATAAAGCAGGAGAATCACCATTTAAAACATGTAGCACATGAGAGCTCTTTGAAAGTGGTAAGAAGGAGAATCTCTTCTGATATTCTGTCTCTTGATCAGACACAATGTAATCACATAATATCTCAAGCAGGAAGGGCCCCATAAGGATCATCAAGTCCAAATCCCTACTCTTCACAAGACTACTGTACACTAAATCTGAGACTGAGTGTTCTCCAGACATGCTTGGTGCCACTTCACACAGAAGAAACCATGTGGATTCACAACTTTTAGTGTTCAGATATGCCTTTTATTAAGTAAGTATAAGGTAAACTTAGGAATGTATACGTCCACAACATGAAAACGTAAGTTGTATGTTGTCGTGGTTTGACACGGAAGTGTTTTTTTGCAAAAACGTCCTTCTAGTTCTGATCAGAACCAAACAATTTTCTAGCTTGATTGTTGGCAAGTTTTAAGCCACTTAGAAGTTTGACACGCCTCTGTGGAATCACATTTTAGAGACAGAGAGAGCCCAGGAAATCCCTCTTTGACTTCCTGCCTTTGGACAGGTGGCTGGAGCTGGGAGCGGAGGGCCCGGAGGGCTGGGCCGGCCCGGGCCCTGCTCGGCGTGGCCTGGCCTGGCCCGGGGAACAGCCCCGGAGCCGGGCGGCCCCGGCCCATCGGGGGGCCCTGGCTTTGCCAATGGAGGCGGCCTGGCCCGGGGAACAGCCCCGGAGCCGGGCGGCCCCGGCCCATCGGGGGGCCCTGGCTTTGCCCATGGAGGCGGCCTGGCAGAGCAGCCCCCCCACCACTGCGGCCGAGCTCCGGCTGCCGGCAGAGATCCTGGGACCGAGGGAGATAAGCAAGTCCAGCTGCAAGCAGCCGGGTGAGGTTAACTCTTTAAATGCTACAAGTTTCCTCAGAACAGATGAGCCTGCAGACATCGATCCTCTCCCGGGGGAAGGATGAAAGAACATGAAGAAAACATCCTGAAGGCACCAAAGTCGGTGAAGAAGGAGGGGCTGAAACCCTGAGAGAGGGGAAAGAGGAGATGCTGCAAGTATAGGAGCTGAAATTCTGTGGCAAACCTGTGGGAATGAACTGGACTATTAGGGTCCCTGTTGTAATTTCATAAAGCATGGGGGGGTAGAGCAATTGTGAGCCAAGGTACCTCTGCTGGAGTCTGAAGCAGCAAAGCCACTCTTGCTACGACATTTTGAATGCATCTTTTCTCCATTTTTATTTTTTTTTTTTTTTTTTTTTTTTTTTTTTTTTTTTTTTTTTTTTTTTGGCTCCAGAGTGCAGGACTCAGAGTGCAGGACTAGAGGGGATGGGAGGGCTTAATCCCACCCTTTGTCATGGATTGATCCAGACCTCAGTAGAAGGGAACATAGAAAGATGCGTGTGAGGACGGCCTCTGTTCCTAGAGATGAGGATGTTTCTAGAGATGAAGATGCTTCCTAGAGATAAGTGAAGAGAACCTTGCTTCTAACACCTCAGCCTTCAATTGGTACCCCATGAACTCAAAAATTGAAATCCTCGAAAAGCAGCTGTGAAAGGAGAAAGCTGTGATTCGAGGGAAGGGACTCTTTACATGCACGCAGAGAACAACCTGAGGGGTGGACTTGACGTGAAGCTCCAGCCATGAGAGAGTTGTTCTTGTGGAAACGTTTCCATAGCATAAGCAAGAGAGCTTCAGAGACTCCTCTCTTTCTATGTGAACTGAAAAAGACTATTATAGAGATGCTAAATTGACTGAGAGTCTTGAAAGTTGTTTTCCCATTGTCAGTAAGAGAAGGGAGAAAAGGTGTGTGGGGAAGAGTGGTGTTCTGAGGGTTTAGTCTGATTCTGACTTTTGTTTCTTTCTTTTAGGTCTGTTAATAAACTCCTTTACAGTCTTTCAAGGTTGTGCCTGCTTTGCTTTCTCCTAATTCTTATCTCACAGAGGTAAAATAAGTAAGTAAGAGATGATTTGGACTAAACCACTACGTATGTTTCATGGCTTTTTTATCTGGGAACACGCCCAACATTTTATTTTATTCTTTTGATAAAATATTTCCTTCAAATGTTTTCAGAAGACAGGAGACATAAAAGTATATGATTCTTCTAAGACTTGAAATAATGTGTTTACATATCAAGGAATCTATTTCACAGAAATCAATATCTTTTCATTTCATCTGGGAAGGAGTAATATTATACACTTGTTGGTTCTTGGCATTCCTAACACTCGTTTGCAAAGGGAAACAAAGAATTTTACAGCAGCTTCCAAGAGAGCATATTATTAGATCTTAATACTTAACTGCATTTCCTCACAAACATTGATTTGCTGTTGTTATTGTTTTGACTGCATCCAGGTGGTCATATAGTTTGAAGGAAATATGCAATTAAATTGATATCACAAAATTTTACTTGGTATATTTGTGTCTGCCTAGGTCTCAGACTGAAAAGCAAATAATTTGATTTTTCTTCAGAAATGGAAAACTCAATTCCCTCTTACGAACTTCTTGATTGTTAACTACCATCAGGAGTGATAGAGAGGGAGGCTGCTTCTAACTAAGAAGCTTCTGGGAGGTACAATGGGGCCAACAGCATGGTAGACATCCTCATCTAGATTCCCATGCACATTCCAGAAAAGTGCCATTATCCCAGGTATGGTTTGGTCTGGGCTGGACATAAGAAGGGAGTGTGAGGCAGAGGAGCTGGGGCAGGGCATTGTCCCACTCTGAGTGTGTCCCTCAAAATACTTCTCACTGCAGCCCAGGACTCTGGACACTCTCCCCTGAGCCAGAGGGCCAGGTCTCTTGACAAAATGAGCTATAGAAATGACTTTCTATTCCTTCTCCCCAGAGGCAGCTGCAGTCAGTGGATAATTGGTTGTACATGTACTTTCATGAGGAATTCTTTCCACACAGAAATTGTATATAAAGTATTGATGAAAGATTTCCTTCACAAACTGTTTTTTCTCTCTGAAAAATGACTTCCTCTAAACCTGCCCAGCCAACTTCATTGTGTATTTGTTAAAGACATGAATGCATATGCATTTTTGTTTTATTATTATTAGACTTTTCTCTCTGTTGACCTTTATTCTGTGTCTGTTCTAATATCAGACTTGTGAAGACCATGTGATGTGAATATTTAAGTACTCTACTTAGAATACATTGAAAGAGCCTGAATTTCAGGGATCTGTGGCTGTGGTCTCCCAGCATCAGCCTCATTTAGAAGGGAAGATCTTACTGCTCTCTAGAGCTCCCAGAGTGTTTAGGCAGTCACTCCATACATTTTTACACAGATTGCAGCAAGGGTATGAATTTTCATTTTCCCTAAATATCGCTGTAGACTTTAATTGCAGAGTAATAGGAAGTGATATTCTTTCTTCTGAAAGATTTGTTCTTACACATCAACACTGATCAAAGTCATCAGAAGTCCTGTCCAAGGAACAATCATTGAAACTAGGCCTTAGCTCTGTGGTCTCTGGGTGACAACCTGCTCAGGTGCACAGTTATGGCACCTTGTCTTTCACATGCAGCTGCAGGGGATCTCTGTCCACACCAAACAGCAGTGGGAGAAGATCATGTTTGGCAGAACAAAACTCATTGAAAATTCATGTATTTTGTTCTTCCTGTGGGACCAGGACAGTGTTGGACACTGGACAGTCTGTGAGCAGGGACAGGCTACACTGCACAGCTGCCTTGGTACTACCCTCAGTCGTCCATCCTGGCTGCAGCTGCACTTTGCCACCTGGGCCATGTGCAAGGGCGAGGCTCCCTGGGCAGGGGCAGGTCGCATGGGCTGGGGTATCACTGCAGAAAGGTCAGTGCCTCCTGTCCGTGGTCTGGGCACGCAGAGACCGTGTGTGCAGCAAGCTGGAGCACGTCACGCTTCCTGGCGGGGCTTCAGCTTCCAGAGTTAACTTTACTCAAGAGAAAACTATGCCAGATTCTGGCCTTTGAAGATTTCGGTAAGCTTCTTTTTCAGGGAAATAGGGTTGCCAACTGGGATTTTTCGTGAGTTGACTGCTTTTCAAAGATCTTTGTGAAGGGGCTTGGTTAAGGGCATTGCTGGGGGAAACCAATTATAATTTTCAAATATGTTAGACTTAAATAAACATTTAATTAAAATAAGACCAGCTCTTTCAGCCATTGCCTGTCTTCTCCTGTTTGTAGAGTTGGAGAGTTCTGGGGAATTCCTGATACTACATATTTTTTGAGAGCATCAGCAAACTTCTTCAATACTTCCTTTCCTTTCTCTTCCCTCCCTCCCAACCCTTTTTCTTAGACATTTTAACCTACTTTTTTTCTCTCATTTTTCTGTTCTCCGCTATTTCTTGCAATTTAAAATTTTTCTTCTAACCAGTTTTCTCCTTGCCCATTTCTCCCTGATCTTTTTTCCATGCATTTTCTCCTCCAGTTCAACTGAACCTCACCACAAACCACGTTATATCCATAATAGCCTCTGCCTAACAATGGAGGGAAATACCCTGGAACACCAGCTTTCAGCAGCTAGGAGCCAGGAGGGTATTTGTGACATGACTTTTCATCCCCCACCTCAATCTGTATAATAGGTCTTCAAAAGTCTGCCCACCTTCGATGATGCCATGAGATGTAACTGGTCTAGCAAGAAGAAGAATGGAAAAAGATAATTTTGTCACTTGAGCTGCTCCAAACCACTGCATTTATTTATGACATTAACATAATAATCAGTGTTATATATAATATTATATATTATATAATAATCAGCATTATTACCACAACAGAGATTGCCGAATTAGATGCTGAGTGTGAGTCTTTGCAGTTATTAAAACCTATAAATATCTTTGATAAAAGCAAAGGGAAAATATTTGCCACATGAGGATTTTCTTTCCACATCATCCAACCGATATTAGTTTGACCCAGGCTGAAAGTTCCCTCACCTGCCAAAATAATTTATCTCCAAATTGTCCTGCTCTTTCTTTTACTTCTTTTTTTCCCCTCTTCTTCAGTGACTTCCAGTGCTTAACTGTGCCTTCTTGATAGGACATGATTAAGGAACACCATACTGCATTGAGATAAAATAACTCCAAACAATATTTTCATCCCTGTTTTTCTGAGGGACAAGCATGGTGTTGTGCAGCAGCTTAACACCGGCTGCTATTGGACTGTCCTAGATTTTTTGTCTGGAATAGAGTTAGTTTTCCTCCTAGTGATGTACTTTGGATTCAGTATGAGAATAATGTTGATAAGACACTGATGTTTTAGTTGCTGTGAAGCAGTGCTTACTAAATTGAAGGCTGTTCAGTCTCCCAGCCTCTGCCAGTGAGCAGGTGTGCATGAAGATGGGAGAGGCCATAGCCAGGGCAAGTGACTCAAACCGGCCAAGGGGGT
The DNA here is from genome assembly GCA_020086605.1 of Lanius collurio. Classification (NCBI taxonomy): domain Eukaryota; kingdom Metazoa; phylum Chordata; class Aves; order Passeriformes; family Laniidae; genus Lanius; species Lanius collurio. The sequence goes on along the minus strand of JACBWW010000003.1, from coordinate 21,722,814 downwards.
ATTTCACACTGTAGGACATTATGCTCCATTCTTAAACCGGGGGAGGGGGTGGCAGTGGGGCTGGTTGCTGCTGGGGGATGGGCTGGGAGTCGGTCAGTGGGTGGGGAGCAATTGTATTGTGTGTCACTTGTTTCTCTCTCTCTCTTTGTTGTCACCCTTTTCATTACAATTACTGATTTTGTTCTATTTTACTTTATTTCAGTTATTAAACTGTTCTTATCTTAGCCCGTGGGTTTTACCCTTTTCTGAATCTCCTCCTCATTTCACCAGGGTAGGGGGGAGTGAGTGAGTGGCTATGTGATGTTTTGTTGCCACTGGGATTAAAACATAAGACATGCATTAACACAATAAACCATTATAATTTTTTACATGGTTTCAACAACACAAAAAAACACAGCCTAGCAAACATGGGCAGTAAATACATATGATTAGCAACTGCAAACAAATAACCAAAGCACAGTTTTAGCCTTTTCCAAAATGTAGAGTTATGGCATTAATTGCAAAATAAAAATTAATAACTGAAATAGTCTAATGAAGAGCTACAATTCTGTTGAAAAGAATGAGGCTGAATTCTTATATACAACTCCCATGCACATTTTTACTCAGATTTCTCTTTCCTTGGCTCCACACTAAGCATAAAACATGATTTTTCTTTCCTATTTTAAAGTATGCAAAACGTGCAAAAAATCCTGTATACTTTACCTGTCAACCAACTTCTAGGCTTTCCTAACTTTTAAATGTTTGCTCATATAAGTGTAGTTTACCACTAATCTCATCATTCTTCTCCTTGTACTGTAATTAAGGTTTTGGAGACATTTTGCTTTACATCTGTGGGTATTCTGTGAACTATCGCTTTTTCACTTGCCAATTCATTCTTAAAAGCACAAGTTCTATTTAAATTTTCATAATGTAGAAAAGTTACTCCAGGGGGATTCAGCAGAATGAGGATTCGGTGGTGATAAAAATTAATCTGGATCAGGTGAGAAAGTGTTTTCAGAGTCACACCATGAATGCCAGCCAGCTTAGAAATTTTGTTTCAGCTGTGAGCAGACTGTTCAGACTAGAGGCATTTCAAAAGCAAAGAAAACATTTAGATCCTACTGAAAATAAACAATTTCTAGGCATCAAGAAAAAATGTAAAATCACATTCAAAGTGACATGTCCCTCTGCCAGTTAAAATTCTCAAACAGAACTGGAAAGATAAGCCTGGGTGGAGATCACATTTAATGTCTTTTCTGTCATGGGTTTGATAATGGTGCTCTGAATTTTGGAAAGCTAATAGCTGCTAGATTGGAGGTTTGGCTGCAGGCATCTTTCTCTTCATTTTCATACAAACAGAAATATTCTGTAAAAACCCTAATTTGATTATAATTTCTTAGGAGACCTATGTTTAGCTATAATAAAAAAAAAAAAACAAACCCAAAGTATAATACTTCTCATTAATCTTCTCCACACCATGAGACAAACATTACCAGTTTCTACATAACGCCTGTCACTCTGATAGGGATTAAATTCTGCCATCTGTTAAAATACAAAATGTAGGATAATTTAAAAATACATATAGAAAAAGACATGAAACATTACTCCCGTTTTTCAGTTTCGAAGGTAAATTAATCTATAATCAATGTGGGAATTTCAGTCACATTCAGTTTTTTAATCACTTCAATTTTCTCTGCTTTCTAGACATCATTAAAATACATATTCAGTGTTCTATAAATGGAATTAAATTATTCATTTTACCTATTAATATACATATACATTATCTTGAACTGAACACACTGATTATTACATAGTTCAGAAAAATCACTAAATACTTAATAGATTGTATTTCTTTTTCACCTATGGAAAATAACTCAATGCATGACATTTACCAAACTACAGAAATTTGATACACTAAGCATCTGTCCTGTCTGACCAAATCATCAAACTAATGATGCAACCATGAAAAATGTCTCCTTCTAGTTAAAATTTTCACATATCTTAATAGGCATTTTATATGTCATGTCCATCATTTAGAGGGGATAGTTTCCATACAAGCTGTGAAAATAAAACAGACCCAAACCATTTTTCCTGTATTTAGTTATACAGGTCTTTGTCTCCTATATACTTCTTGTTACTAGGAATTAATGAATGTGAGTAAAGAATAGCATCCTTACACTATTTTTAAGACTATAAATGTCCATCCCAATGTAAAGAATTAATAGCCAGTGGGATTTCCTATATCTTGAAACATGAATAAAGACACAGAGATTTATGTGAGAAATTAGACCTTGTATGCCATATGTTTTTCGGATCTTTATATCTTTCCATTTTGTTATAAAAGTTGAGAGAATATTATACCCATCTCTGAGGATGTGTTTTGTTTACCTTTTAAGTGTCTACATTCATATTTTACTTACAGCACTTTCCAAAAATACTGCCTTCAGCAACCTGAGAGCCAAAGCAGAGGGGTGACTCCAAGAATGAGAATAATGGGAGTTTTATTTGACTACCCCACAACTGCATTTCAGCTCTCATTAGTCAGGGGATACCCCTCCACCCCACCCCACCCTCAAGGATTTTGATGTGTCTCGCAAAGTTTAAATGACACTACTATTTGTGAAACCAGGCTTTTAGACGGTGAGCTCTGTGTTGTAAACTACAGAACTGTCTTTATCTATTAAAAGCTCCACTGGGTTGACAAACTGCATTAAATTTGTGCTGTATTCTGACTGCTGGCAGAAATGCATCTCAGTCAATGCTCATGTGACTCTAACATTAAAAAAAAAAGGTGATGTTGGCTAAGTTTTGTCTTAGGCATGTGCAGTAGTGGCAGATGTTCTTGGCAATTGTTAAATGAGCTCCAGATGGTAGCTTAGAAGTTTGACCTTAAACATTTTCTCTCCTTCAACTGTAATTTTTAAATGAAGAGATGTGTAGAGCTTGTTAAGTTTTTCTCCAGGATTTAGACTGAAGATAAAATGATGAGACTCATCAAGAAGATGGATGATGATATTATCTTGTCTTGAATTCATCGCAAGTGAAGTTTGACAGAATCATCTGTTCACCATTATCTATAAAAAGATTTTAAGGGAAAAGAAATAGCCCAGTAATTTTGTTCCTTTTAGACCTCATAGAAACTAAAGAAAATCAATTTTCTGTTTAAATCTTTTATTCATTGTTTGATAAAATTTCATCTATTTATGCAGATTGTTTTCGCTAGGCTGCTCAGGGTAAACCCTAACTTGATGTGTTTATCCTAACACAGAACAAATGACTCTGCTCTGAGATTTAAAGAACTCTTGTAAAATTTCTTTTCTACTTCAAAAGACGATGTACATATTTTTAGAACATTTACTACTCTTATCACAGTAATCACCAGATAATTTGTCAGAGATTGTAAGAAAGTTCATCTCCAGAGGAAGCTTTATAATTTAGAAAATAACATCTGAAATCATCAGACTCTCCTGTCTGCTGGATTTATAGTCTACATGCAAGGTTAAAGGAGGGTAACTCATTGTTCATTTCCTCATTAGAAAAGAAAACAACATGTCATTGCAGTAAAACTTTTGTATGCTACTTCTAGAATGGGTACATGTAGTGAAGTGGGTGATTTTTGAATGCACAATAGATGTGTACTGTAAAATCTGATTTAATTTTCTCCTTTAATTTCTTTTTTTCTCTGATGCACCCACAATTTTACCATTTACACTGAAAATTGTACTCCAGAGTCATATTTCTTCCAGCAAAGAGCAGGTAAAACTCCATCTCAGAAGGGCATCAGGCTCAGGGCAGGAGTTGAGTTGTTTTAGGGCACAGGCACAAGATAGAACAGTGGGGGCACAACTCCCTGGGCTCTGCATGCCCCACTTCCCTCCAATGGGTATGATGGTGATGCAAGCAGACAGGACCATATCCATACCTTATCCCAAAGTAGGCTTGAAATCACATGCACACATGGACAGGACTCTAGATGAATAGTACATCTGGTAGTTTAGATATATATTCATAATAACAAAAACATCAGATATGGTCTGGGTCTGCAGACCTGCTTGGCTAACTTGGTCTCCTTTTATGACAGAGTGACCCACTTAGTGGATATGGGGAGGGCTGCAGATATTGTCAACCTACAACTTTGGTGAAGCCTGTGGCACTATTTCCCACAGTATTCTCCTGGAGAAACTGGTTGTTCATGGCTTGGATGTGTGAATGCTTCAATGAGTAAAAAAGCCATCTGGATGACCAGGCCAGAGTGGTGATGAATGGAGCTACATCCAGTTGGTGGCCAGTTGAAGTGGTGTTCCCTAGGGCTCAATATTGGAGCAAGTTCTGTTTGATAACCCTCAGTGAGTTCACAGAAAACACCAAGCTGGGTGGGGGTGTTGATGTGCTGGAGGTTAGGAAGGCTCTACAGAGGGATCCGTACAGGCTGGATTGATGAGCTGAGGCCAATCATTTGAAGTTGAACAAGGCAAAGTTCTGGGTCCTGCCCCTAGGTCACAACAACCTTACGCAGAGCTGGAGGAAGAGTGGCTGGAAATTGTCTGAGGTAAAAAGCACCTGGGGGTGTTGATCAACACCCAACTGAACATGAGTCAGCATTGCTTTGGCCAAGAAATGCACTGGCTTGTATCAGCAATAGTGTGTCCAGCAGGACCAGGGCAGTTACTGTCCCCCTGTACTCAGCACCGGTGAGACCACACACTGAATTCTGTTCAATTCTCACTACAAGAAAGACATTGAGGTGCTGGAGCATATCCAGAGAAGGACAACAGAGCTGGTGAAGAGACTGGAGCTCCAGTCTCACAAGGTGTGGCTGAGAGAGCTGTGTTGTGTAGCTGGGAGCAAAAGAGGATGAGGGAAGATCTTACTGCTCTCTAGAGCTCCCAGAAAGAAGATTGTAGTTAAGTGGGGGGAGGCTCTTCTCCCAGGCAACAAGAAATAAGACAAGAGGAAATGGCATCCAGTTGCATCAAGAAAGGTTTAGATGGAATGGATATTAGGAAAAGTTTTTTGGGAGAAAGATTTACTGAGCACTGGAACAGGCTGTTAAGGGCCTGAGATCTCTGAAGGTATTTAGAAGTTTTATAAATATGGTGCTTAGGGACATGGTTTAGTGTTGTACTTGGCAGTGTTGGACTTGATGATTTTGAAGGTCTTTTCCAACTTAAATAATTCTGTTATTATATATCCTAATGCTTCAACAACTTTTGGTACTAGAACTTCAGGACCCAGATTAATGAGCTTTGGAAGAAAGAAAGTGAAGGCTAAATAAAGCTGGTGAGTAGAATCTGAACCTTCAATTGTAAAACACTTCTAGGCCTTTTTGAATGAATAAATTTCCGGAAATATTGACTTGAAGAAGGCTGCCATTGATCATATCTTTGATCTATAGATAATTCAAGAAAATAAGATCTAATAACATATCTTATTAAAGCTGATGAATGTAATCAGTAGCTTTCAGCCTGACTGAATATTGAATATTCCTTTGTATAGCAATAACTCAATAGAATAGGGAGTCATTACTCAAGGTAAGTGAAAATAAAACCATAAGGCCAAAAATGATTCCCTGAAGTTAATTACAAAACAGTCAGGCTGTGGTATTGATCTATGCAAATGCCCATTCCTGTATGTGCATCAGACAGACATTTCACTGAGGGAGCGACCCTGGGAGCAGGCAGAGAGGTTTGGGACAATCCCCAGTGGCTGAAATAGGCACCTTGGTGCCCATCATCTGTGCCTCACAACTTTAAGGAGCAAAGGTGGGCCCACAGCATCCAAGCAGCACCTGGATGTAACTTGCAGGTAGAAGATTTTTCTGGTCTCTGATGAAATATATGAAAAGTACAATTAATTTAATCACCATCCCCTATAGACATACTCATCACTGGGTTCAGACAAGCAAAATTAACTCCTCTTTTCTCCCTTTTCTCCCCAGAGTTGCCACGAGGTGCAGGCAAAGGCCAGATGACTGCTACAGGATAAGTGAGTGGGGAACAAGTTTGGCCTGTGCAGAAGGGAGAAAAAGCTGTTTGTTTCAAGTTGCTGGAGAATGGAAGTTTGTATATCAATTCATCATGTGTAATTTGAAGCCAGCCTGGTCCAAAATTGTCCAGAATACTGTTAAATTCAATGTAACTATGGAGTGAATAATTAGAATTCAATCAACAGGGAAAGGTGCTGATTCTCAAGACAGAGAAATCAATATATAGTATGGCAGAAATCATAAATTGCAATGACTACATTCAGAAGGAAACCTGTTCTGTACTTTTAAGATGACCAAATAATTACATCTTTCTCTCCTTCTGTGGGTATCTACCCAGTATACACAAAGTTCTCTCTAGCTGTACTTAAATTTTATTTCCTTAATTGTGGAAATTTGGCACATGATAAGCAATTTTAATGTTCTGTTCAACCTTGGGAAAATGTTAATTTAAAACAAAAAAGCGATAGACACAAAGACAGTTTTCTTCATGCAAATAAGAATTCACTTGTGCAGATCACTTTAATAATTATATTAACCATTAAGGTAAATACAAAGATTTAGTTCAAAGATGTTCTGTCATAAAAGTTGTTCTGTTGTTATTTCAGGGATTTTGAGTCCTTCCTGGAGACCCTAAAAGGTGTGTAACGGGTCTAGAGGTGTGGAGATGGGAACTAAAATGGTTACTACCTCACAGTAGCAACTTGGGTGTAGAAAGTCAATATAATTTAATACAAAGTGTGCAATATCTGAAGCTGTTAAAATAGCCTTCTTAGATCTCAGGGTGAATGTATTGAGAAGCAGATGTTTGCATCAAAGCTTCACAGTGAAGCTTTGACACAATTTTCTGTGGTTTATTTTTGGGTTTTGATACAAATCCCACTTAAAATAAAAGCTCAGGAAAACCATGTGATATATTGTACAATCACTTTTAATCTATCTCCTTAAAGATGAGCAATAATAAATTTCAGAGGCTTTCTGAGCAAGGCCCACCAACTTCAGTTGCTGAAATTCAGCTCTAGAAAGCAGCAGAAAAGCAAGCAAACAAGTCCCTGGAATAAAATAAGCAGAAAAGAGACGAGAGAAAAGAGTGACATGCAGTATATAGACCTAAAAATTGCTCAGTAATAGATTTTTTTTCTGTGATCTGTAGGTGATCCTCAGTTCATCTGCACATGGTCTTGCTTATAAAAAAAAAAATCCATTTCTCAATCCTGCAAGCTAAGCTTAGCAGCTACCCCATCTGCTGAGCTGCAGTAGCAGGCAGAGGCTGTACTCTGTCACTGGGTGTTATTTGTATCCAGGGTACAGTGTAAGGTTGTAATTGCAAGCAGTGACCTCCTTTTCGGCTCTCTGCATGGGAATTTGTACCAGGGGCCTCCAGACAGAGGCAACATTTTGCAGGTGGGCCCTGCTATAATTCTCTTTTTTCCCTGGGAATAGGGAAAAAAAGATCAGTGGGTTGCAAGTGGGTGCTGAATTTCTGTCCTGGGCTGGTCAAGCGATGCTTTCCTTTAGTCCAGGGCATAAAGCCTTGCTTCTTTGCAACTCATCAGACTCCAATTCAGGTAAACTGCGTGACTAGAGCCTGCTCTGTGTGATCATGGAAAGTTACTGCTGATCCCAGGATGCCCTGGTTTGGCATTCAGAGTAACCATTTTAGTAATCTAATATAAATCTCAGTTTTGTGCGTGTCTTCAGCTCTGTCCTGCAGAGAAGCTTTTAAAGTCTTTATGAGTCTCTGCCATTTAATATTACCCTATATAGGTTTGGCTTGCAAAAAGGAAAGTACATTGGCAACAAGTTTTTTTTTTATCACTGCTAAATATCAGGTGGACAAGACAGATAATCTTCCCTGATTACTTCCTTCATGTTTTATTAGAACGTGCTCCTGCATTCATTAAGATATTTAATTTCACTATTGATGGCTGCTTCCTAAAACATAAACAATTCTGTCTTTGTTTGAAGAAAGCTTTCTATGATATTCAATAATTGCCTAAAGTGACAGCAACCACTAGCTCAATGCATTCTCCAAGGTTACTGGACTCAAGAGCATTTTCAACTACTAATTGTTTTTCTTCATGCTTCTTCATTTTTCCTTTAGTCTGGTAATTAATTTCATCATTTCATCCTCAGGTTTTCATGTTCACACACTAATTTTCTTCCTCAAGCTCCTGAAATAATTTTTTATACCTTAACCTCTGGATAGAGACACCATCCTCCTGAGCATGCACCCCATTTCTTATGTGGGGCTCTGCTAAATGAGGTAATTCTAGGGCTGTCCTGACAGAAGACATCCTGCAGATTTACACAGGTATGGTTAAATGTGGGTTAGTTACTCACAGATAAAATACTTTCTCACTTGCAGTTCCATTAAGCACTTAGGATTTGATTGCTGCATGTCGTGGGAAGCTCGCAACTTTTTACACTGGCTTCCTGGCCGGCCACTATCTCATCGGAGAGAGCCTGAGGATCTCTTCCTTTGCTACTTGGGAAAGGGGCTGACAACAGCTAAAGGGAAATTCTGAATAATCATAGCATCAGCTGGGCTTACACTCCCTCTGAGAAACAGATAAAGATCTAGATGTTCTCAAAGAGGAAGTAGCAAGGGATTGCAGTGGCTGCCACTGTGGAAATAGCGACTCAGTCTCTATGAATATGGAGGAGGACACTGGGTTGAGTGATGACAGTGAGACACAGCCACCACTGGCTTCAGGACTCTTATCCCAAGAGTTTTGGCACCATTAACCTGACAGTTAGTCATGCTCGTGCAAGAGAGCACAGACAAGCCAGAACAAAATGCCTTACCTGTTCCTATCAGAAGCTTTTAGTTGGCAACAGGATCTTGTTCTCCCAGCACCATAAGCTGCTGCTTCTGCCATGACATGTGCTCCCCATAGGTTTTGCAATAGTGGTGTGTAAACACTTGAAAATATTTATGCTGACTTACAAGATCACTGTAGGCAGTGAAAATCAGTAATGTGAAATTCGTTGACCTGCTCTGATCAGTGCTTAATATAATGTCAAATGAAAAAGTGTGTATTTCTGGAACACAGAATATTTCATTATCTCATTTAAAGGGAAAATGTTTGCTATGAAGCATCAGTCTTTGTGGTCCTGGTGACTAGAAGAAAGCCATTTTGTCTGAATATTCAACCTACCCATACTCTCTGGAGAATACATTTTGTCTGTTCCCTTCATTATACTAAATTGGATGTACTTAATATAGCAGCTTTTGCTGTCAAATTATCCCATCTTTTGGTGGTGGTGGTAATAGAGGAAATGGTGGTGGTTCTGGCTTTCTAACACTACTTTAGGGGACAAAAAGACCTTAGTGAAGCAGAAAGCGTGAACATAACAATGCAGAAATGAAAAAGGATGTTCAGGGGCAAGTGTAATACCTGAAAGGTGTTGTAATTCAGTTATTGAAAGTGACCAGGTTTCACACTCTCATCATGTTCTTAAAGGATTGAATTCAGTCCTCTTTGATGGCTTAGAAGTCTCTTTTTCTATACAATGTAATCTTTACAGACAGCTGCTGCAGAATGCACCACAATGAAGGCAGGTGCTGAATACAAGATACATTTATGTTATGAGGTGAATTTCCCACATTTTATTTGAAGCTGAGCTATCAATTGCAAACCATGATCTGATGTAGACAAATGAGAGGCCTCATTTTGCTGGTTGGGTGGCAGAATGGAAATAGTGACTACAGACTGCAGACCCAGAATAGTATTACAGCACTATGTATACACACTTGTTGGGGACAAGGAGGCCTGAGCAAACTCTGTTAACTCATTTATTCTGACTGCCTATACAGGATAAATTACCCCTATATTAAAAGTGGATTCCAAAAACATATATGCAGATACTTGGAAAGAAAATATTATCTGAAGTAAAAACTGCCACCCTATCTCATTTGCTAGGTATAATTTATTTCCTTTACTAAAACCTCTGTTCTCTCCCCCATTCCAATGTAAATTTGCAGTTGATGATAGTAAGACTGGTGATTCAGTGAAAGCCTGAATTTTTCCATCTTCTTAGCACCTTTTGATGGTTTGGTGTCAGTCCATTGTAAAATCTGTTGTTTCCCAGCTAGCTACCAGCATCTGGGTAGGTAGTCCACCTGGAAGAAAGGACGTGGCAGTAATTTTGTGTGGGTTCTGGGCTGGGAGAAGAGGAATCACGGGTCAAAAATTCAGCTGCAGACGCAATAGCAGTCAAGTTTCATGTTGTGGAGCTTTGAACTTCTAGGTTAATAGATTCAAACTGTAGTGAGACAATGTATTTACTTCTGCGTTGTGTATGGACCTCTGACAGCAGGGTGTCTGTGGGATTTGCAACAGTGGTTTCCCTGTAAGCTACCTAACCCGTAGGGGGCGGCTTTTTTTACAGTAGATGATCCTGAAAATCCAGACTATTTCAATTTATTTGCTTTTGAAAACATAACTTGGCAGTCAGTGTTATTACGTTGAATCAAGCAGCAATAGTTTACCTCACACCAATTTGAGATTAAGGAAAACAAACAAAAATTCCAGCTATTTTAATTCATTGTTGGAAGTTTCAATTGGTTTTATAAGATAAACTCTTTTTAGATGACTTGCAAATCTGAAACAAAGAAACACACAGATATATTTATAAATAAAAAGATTTGGATACAAATGCATCATGTATGCATATAGACTTAAATGTGTGTTGACCTTAATATATAAGATCAAAAAATAGTTTGATGACAACCCAGAAATGTTAGATCAAGAATGTACTTATGCACAGGGCCCACATTTCTTGCTCTTGTCTAATATTTGAATAAAAAGACTTCCAGCTGTACTGACCAAGAACTTCTCAGTTTATAAACAGAACAATAAAAAGTGGTGTCTGTGTTTTTGTTCTACAAGTACTGTCAAATATATGCCATGATGATGGTAAAGTTTCCCTAAACAATATTTTTTGTACCTAAGCATTTAGCTTTAAAGGGGTAATTACAAAGCAGAGCATTTATTTGTGAAGCAAACAAGAGAATAACAGGCTGCTTTGTTTATTCTTTAGTTGTTTTTCCTATAGTAATTAAGATAATCCCAAAAATTACAAAACAGAAACATTAATACTTTTCCATTTCCAAAATCGTATTAAATTCCCAAGCACATATTTTTTAAAAAAACACTTCCAACAACTATAAACAACCACTCCATTTGTGCAGCCCAGATCAGGTGTGTATTAGTCATAAGTCCTGCCAGCAAACCTGCTCCAGTGTGGGCTTCTCTCCATGTTTCCACAGGTCCTGCCAGGAGCCTGCTCCAGCACAGGCCTCCCATGGGGTCACAGCCTCCTTCAGGCATCCACGTCCTCCGGTGTGGGGTCCTATACAGGCTGCAGGATCTCTGCTCCAGCACAGACCTCCATGAGCTGTGGGGCACAGTTGCCTCACCATGGTCTGCTTCACAGGCTGCAGGGGAATCTCTGGTCCAGTGCCTGGAGCACATCCTCCCCCTCCTTCTCCACTGACCTTGGTGCCTGCAGAGTTGTTCCTCTCACATATTCTCCTTTCTCTGTTTTACAGCTTCAGTCTGGTCCTGTGAAGTACCTTTTTTGCCCCCTTCTTATTTCTGTTACCTCAGAAGTGCTGCCACTGCCCCTGATGGTCTCAGCCTTGGGCAGTGGGGAGTCTGTCTTGGAGTCGGCTGACACCGACCCTGTCAGACATGGGGGAAGCTTCTAGCAGCTTCTCACTAAGCCATCCCTGTAGCCTGCCTCCATCTGCCCCCAAATATTGCCATGCTAGCCCAGTACAGAGTGATAGATTGCATTCCCCTCTCCAGATGTGGAATAACAGTCTCTAGCAATGAAAGCACTGCACGAGTGTATTTGTGGAAGTTCATGATCTGTCCCAAGTTACTTATTAAGTATTCTTACATCTCATTCCAAAGATGGAAGGGTGGAAAATTATGATACCATCTGGAAAAGATGAGTTTAGTAGTCACAAAGTCCTGGAGAATGGGTTATTTAAATCATCCTTGAGAAAGTCACCTTTGTTCAGCAGGTTACAATGAGACAGAGACAGAAAGAGAGTGGCTTCCACTGGATTAATGAGTGAGATAAATTCATTGCAGAAATCAAACATAAGGTGAAGCATGATTGCTTCCTATTAAGGGAACAATCTACTATGAGCTGGGGTATCCTTAGTAGGAATTCACCATGTAACAGGTTCTCACAAAGAAGGTAGTGATCTGTCCTGTGTCCTTTGGGAAAAGAACAAGAAGAAAAGGGCATGAAATAAACAGAGGAAAACTATATTGGTTATGAGGAAAAGTTTCCTAAAAATAAAGAAAAACCTTCCTGTGAAACCTAATTACTAAGAGAAAGTAAGCCAAATCCTAGAGAGCATGGCTTATATACAGTTGAGCTGAGCTGAGCTGAGCCAAGGGAAATTAGCAGGAATCCTGTGAGATGTTAGGATTTTATGATCCTGAGGCTCCATCATGGCGTTCACTTGCAGTTTTTTTTGTACAGCATTTTCAAGCAGTGGGGCCTAAAGGCAGGAAAAATGGCTGTGAATATGTGACAGGAGGAAAATGCCCTTGGCTAGAGAATTTTCTGCCATTACCCATGTTTCCAGAATTGCTCCAAGCCGAGTTCCCAGCCTGAGCTGACACAGCTCTTCCAGATCTCTTTCTCTTTGAACAGTCCAACATTAAAGGCATGTTTAATTTTCCCAAGCTACTTTTCCATTTAGTGTGTAAAGTTATACACTTTAGTGTTTGGAAAGCTCGATCATGTTATTATGAAGATGCCGAGTTTTATTGCCCAAGCATGCTGCTGACTCCCAAATCCATCTCATATCCCAGTCTTAACATAGAGTTTCAAATACATGAGGATATTCCCAGAAGGAGGAACACGATTCCAAACAAAGGTCTGTCTTGGAGAAGAGTTAAGAGAATGAGATTATCTACCCTGCTAAATCCTATGTTAAAGAGCGCTGTATGATGGTCAACTACATCAAATACTACCAGCAGATCAGCTACATTAGCACAGTAAGTAGACTAAAATTTTATAGCTAAAAGATGACTCACCAGAGCAATCACCACTATCTCTGTGAAATATCTTCATCTAAAAACCCAGCTGTGAGAATATTTTTTGGCATAAAACAGGCAATAATAGGTTAAGCATCTTGGTTGCATCCCTGAAAAGATGACTTTTGTTTTATATATACCGCAGCTTCTAGCTAAAGGGAGGTGTGTGATGAGCAGTAAAATTTCCTGCAAATCTTAGGCTTGCCAGCATGTGTCCTACATCCAGTATAGAATATTTGACCTCATTTTCCTTAGAGTGACACTGTAATAATACTGTGTGGAGGTGCAAAGGCATGGGACAGTATTGACACTTGGCCATCTGCGAACTAGTACCCAACAACCAAACACTTGAGACTAATGCTCACAATAGATTTTTAAGAAATTTTTAATCTGTAGTTCCTTTTCTGTCTTTTACATTCTATAGTTGTCAGTCTGCCTAGTATTTATTCTACTTTCCACCTTCATTTTTTCCACAATTTCTCAGAAACTTTATTTTTTTTTCTGGCACATGTGAAAATCATAGTGTCATAATTTGCTCAATGTTTAAATCCAAGCTGTCAGAATGGGTTAAAAATATGTCCATTGGTCTCAATAAGAAATGCAAACATTCAACACATAGTACAGTGCTGACACTGGTGAAGAAAAACTTACCCTGTTTTGTTCCATTCAATCCTCTTTTAGCTTTCAGGACAGCTGCCAGACTGTCATGTCACAGTTATTTCTGCTTTTTGTTCCAGGTATTTTAGGGTGCAAGAGGAACCAGAACACTGGAATTGCATATTTACTGGTATGGTGTCTTGCTTCAACAGATTGTGAATTGCTTTGGAGGAACCCCCAGTTTCATGAACCAGTTTGTTTCTCTGACGATTTATGTAGACAGCTTGTCAACAGATGTTGAGTCAGTGCAGAACTCTGTACTATCAAGAGTGTTGTTGGGAGTAAGGGAATTTTGTTTGTCTTACATTCAGGGGATGTGTAGATACCAAAGTGCAATATGTATAATTTACTTCTCTGACATTTAGTAGTCATGTGAAGATAGTAAAATTGTTCTAAGAGAGGTTTAGGTAAGATTTTTGTTCATTTTTTTTAATATGTAAGAGCAGCCAGTTGTAGCTGAGAAATCCAGACACTGCAGTTAGGATGGAGATCTGCAGTATCCCTTAGTGACAACTGAGAGACAGGAACATACCCTTCAAGATCTTCACAGATGCTTTTAAAGCATTTAAATCACATAGTTAGGGGTTTTTTTTTCAATTCATTTTGTGCAATACCAATAACTGAAACACAAAGAAACTGTCTCCCAGCTCAGCACTCTGATATAATAGGCTATTCTATTCCAGGAGGTACCACATTCAAGCATTATTTGGTAGAACAAAGATGAATGTTTCCTCTTCTCTAGAACTAGACAAATTAGGAATTACAATGTGATTAGCTTTTACAAACATATTTCAAGAGGCTTGGAAGAACAGACTTCTTTCTTTCCTCCTTTACAAACCACAGTTCAACAGAAAGCCCTCTGCTGCTAATTAAGGACTTTATTCATCTATTTGTGGTCTGTGATTCTGTGGAGGGTAGCAGTCTTCAAATCTTATTTTTGTAGCAAGAAATGAGCATTTGGGGGCAAGTGTGACCTCCTGAATTTTAGATGGGCTATCCATGAAGATAGACAGGATGGGATCACAGGAAACCTGTAGTCCAACCTCCAGCATATGACTTGGTCAGCCACAGGGTCAGACCAGGTTGCTCAGGGGTCTATCCAGTGTTGTCTTAAAAAGGCTCTATGCATGGAGCCTGTAAAATTGGACACACTCCTCTAAGATATAAATTCATCACATAATAGCATGAATACTCACATAACCCTGCTCACCCAGAGTTAGGGCAGAGGGAGTAAGAGAAGGGGAGTTAATCTCAACTTTTTCATTTACACCTGTTAGAGGAATTCCTCACCAGTCACTCAAATACAGAATTAATTCACTTTTTTTTTCAGAAATTAATTTTTCAAGACATCCTAAGGCATTTTTCAGCCCTGCAGCTCTTGACAGGGTAGTAGCTGCTATTTGAAGAACATTTTAGAATTGGAGTAAGATAATACACCAACTTTCAGAAAAAAAATGTTGCTACTGTTTACTTTTGGCTGTCTTCTGAGAAAAGGAGCCCATTAGGATAAAATAGCTTCATAGTCAACTCATTGAAGTGTTTAAGTCAAGTTTTTGGAGACTGCTTAAAAACAAAACTTTGTAATAGCTGAAGAACCACAGACACTTTGAATTGCCTAATATTTTTGAATGAGCACACAGCTTGCTTAGAAGGGCTTTGATAATTACCCCAGCATACCAGTTACTGAGCAAATGAATTTTATACCAAGTTGCTAGCAATTTTTTTAAAGAACAAAGCAAATGCCCCATAGCAATGCTTGGTAGAGGCAAATTTTAGCCTTCTAACTGAGGAAAGGAGAATGTTGTAGGTGGTGTATTTCTACCTAATTAGCTGAAAATGAAAAAAGCTCAAGGAAATAAAGTGAAACTACTTGCTGAATGGTTTGTACCCTGGAGTAAAAGACACCTTCATAATGATAAAATGTTTTTAATCACCAAAGGCTTTTTTAATGGGCTCTATATTTATATATAACGCACTGAAACTATGCCAATGTGGCCTGTCCTAAAAGTGCAGCAAATGATAACAGCACTTGGAATTTGGCTAATCTAAAAATGTCTCTGAAGGTCTAATCCTTCCCCTTTGGAAAAAGATCAGGCCGATCAGGTACAGTTTTGTTACTGCTGCTACTTGAGCCAGGGTTTTTATATTAAATTTTTCTTTCAACATAAGAATCTCGAATTCTGACTCCTTGAAATGTGTGTATCTGTGCAGATGGCTGCCCTAACTTTGCATAAAAGGCTGAAAAACAATAAATGGAAACCTAGGCTGGGTGGAAAATTCAGCAAGTGAGGGGGGTTTCTTGACAACTCACAGCAATGATATGTGTGGTTTCTGCCCCATGGTTTGAGCACCCACAAATTTAAGGGCCCTACACAGGGCACAGTCCACGGAGAAGCAGCTCTGAATGTGGGTTACTGTCACCTACCTACTTACCCTCCACACCAAACTTTCCTCCATGGCTGTTCTGGAAAATCTACACAGGAAATGTGTGTAAAGAGCCTAAACTGTTCTTACTGTAGAGTAAAGGGGGGTTTTTTTGTAGCAAATTGACCTCTAATTTTTGGCAGGTTGCAGTTTCAATTCACAACCTATTCTCTTTCTCTTCTAAGTGCACTGACCGCTCCTGTCCCTGCTCAAATGCATCACCACCTGGCTGCTGTCTCGCTGCTTTCAGAGGATGATGCTGCTACTTTAACTATTGAGCTACTCGTCTACCAGAATTCATGGGAAACATGCAGAAACCTGCCAGGAATAGAGTTTCTGATGTAGGCGGTGGCTCTGCACCAGCCCTGCTGACACAGACAGACTGCCGCCACCCTTTTGTAATTTGTTTCTTTTTTGCTACATGTCAGGCTTCAGAAGGTGCTGATTACATTTACGTAGTTGATAAACTTCCTAATCCAGTGTCTAATTTCACCTGCATGTTGAATTTTTAATCTTTAATCCGGTAAAGATTCTTATATCCATAGCTGGACTATATCCTCTGCATCAGGAGAATCTGTGTGGAACAAGTATTATCAAAGCTAAATGCACTAGTCTGGAGTTCTTTGTGGTATGGGTTGGGGGTTTTTTTTGGGTTGGGTTTTTTATGAAGTTGTAGAACAAGACTTGGCTTTATCCCAAAGCAATTAATTTATTCCGTTAACTGAAGAAAAATAAAAATAAAGACATCTGATCTATTCAGTGTTATATATAAGTTTAATTAGTTGATGGATACAGCCTGAGTAGATCAATCTGAAGAAATATGTTTACAGCATGTACTTACTGAGTGAAATTAAATCTACAACACCCAGAAGGTTAATCTGTATATCCTTATTAGAAGCTTCAGTGACCTTCATTGCAATCTTCGGAGGGTATTATATCAGGAAAATAAAATTCAGAAGGCATGTTGTTTTTTTTCTAAAATCTCAGGGGCCATCAGGGACTAATAGATCTGTAATTTAAATATGAGGTTTCATTTTCTGTTGAGGTATATGGTTAACATAGGATCACATCCCTGCCAGGTTGTCTAAAGGGGAAATGTATTCAACTCCCCTGAAACAGCAAACAACTGCCATATTCTACTTCCCACTCTCCTTCCTTCCCTTTTATTTCTACTAGGCAGCCAGATAAGCTACAGGTGTGAGGGATAGTCTTTACTCACTAGAACTTTCAAATGGATCCATGGTTGGCTTTAATGGAAAATCTTTTCTCCCTAGGCTTTCTCTGAGCTGCTAGCTCCTCTAATGAACTGTGACTAGGGAGACCCTTAAGTGAGATAAAACAGAGAACATTTATAGCACCACATTGGGGTTACATGTTTTCACACAATCCAAACTAAGCAGGAACAGGACAGTGTACCACCTGGATTGAAAATCCAAGGGAACACGCCTGCATACAGGTCTTGACTGCCTGTGGCTGTTACAGATCCTGGAGGACTTTTCAGTGAGCATCTAAGCTTTGGACAGGGTAATTACAGTCTGCTTACCCAAGCCCCCTTGGAAATCTGAGCAAAACCCAGCTCTCTGCTCTGAAACACTTGTTTTCAGCTGATGGGCCATGTTCAGCTTCCTGCCGAAGGTCGTGCTGCACTGGTTGGGGAAGAGATCCCTGTGTGCTGCCTCAACAGCGTGTGAGATGATTTGAGACCTGTTGGGGTAAAAGATGTTGCAAAAACTTGAATGGGTTACATTAGTGTTACTTCAGGAGGGGCCTCAATGCCATAAGTGAGCAATGGGGCAGTGAATCAGGGAGCGTTTTTGAAGTACCTATCTGCTGGGGCAGTTCTGGGAACACAGCACTGCAGCGAAATGCCTTATGGAGAGAGAGATAGAAGTCGTTTGAGCACAGCCTTGGAAAGTCAGAACTCCTCTGTGCTTACTCCACCTTAGCAAGGGCCAGAGCTATTTCTTCAAGGACTTCCTTGAAGAAATGTAAGCAAAGCGATGTTGCCGTTAAAGAGAGATAATGCCATTTTTTTTTTGCAATAGATCGTGTTTGGTCTATTGTCACAATAAGCAGATAAGGTTTGCAAGGCACATGTGAAGCTCCAATAAGCACTAATTAAATATTTTTCTCTGTCATCCTGTTTCCCACAGACGACGGTAAAGTTTCTACACTAGCTGTTTTAGGAGCTAATTAAAGCTATGAGGTGTCTCTACCCGGCAGCTTAGATATATTTATTCGCTAACACAGGGAGAGCTTCCCCTGGATATGTAACCGCAAACAAAACCTGTTAGCAAAGCGTTTCATCTGCGGGTGCCGGGGAGGGGAGCGCGATGTCCCGGCGGTGCGGGCGCACACGGGGGGCGGCCAGGGGGACCCACCTGCCCCGCGGGGACCCTCCCTCTGGGGCCGGGGTGTCCCGTGCCGCCGGGGCCCCTCCCCAGACCGCCCGGCCCCAAAGTTTGGCGGGGAAACTTTCCGTGTAGGCGCCGCTGCGGAAGCGCCTCCCGGGAGCGGCGGGCAGGTGAGGGGCTGCCTCCGGGCACCCACCTGGGACGAGCGGGAGGGTGGGCGAGCTTGCGGCGGGATCTCCTCCGCAGCCCCTGCAGCGGCCGCTCCCCGCCGGCACCGCCCAGCCCCGGAGCGCCGGGGCTTCCAGCGGCGGGTGCGGGAGGAGGCGGACCGGCTCTGGGGGACGAGGGTCAGCCGGGGCCCCCGGCGTGTCGGTGGCGAGGGGCTCCAGCGCCGGGAGCGGCCCCCAGGGAGTGCGGAGCGTCCCCAGAAGTTGAGGGGATGGCCGAGCCCCAGCTGCGGCACCGCGCGGGGCTGCGCTCCGCACAGCCAGCAACTTTTCTGCTGACTCCCCGCACCCACACACACCCCTCCGTCGTCACACACCGGGAATCGGGAATTCGTGGCACGTCTCCAGAATAAAAATATGGGCTGGTATTTTGCCTGTGCGTTTTCTAGCAGTAGGGTGAATGGCTGGGGCAGGCTGCGAGTCTTGTTGGCATGCTGATAGCACCTCGGTTCACTGCAGTCCGTAAACAAGACTGTGTCATTTCAACATTTCAGAAAAGGGAAGATCTGGCTTTGACACAGTCCTTTTGCTAACGTTCCTTATCCAGAGAGTGGAAAGAAATGTCACCTGCAATCCTGTTAGAAGACTGAAAGACATCAAGATTCTGTCTTGTGAGCAGTGTTTTTGTTTAACTTCCCAAAATACAGGCGACTTCCATGGCACTACTCACTGACTCCCAGGAGTGCTTCAGACAGGTAAGAGCTAAGCATGCCAAACTCGCCTCTTTCTGCTAAAGTCCCTCGGTCCTGACTGGGAAAAGTTATTAGTAATAATGATTTTTCCTTTTTGATGTGAGGTGTCCAGCAGCTGTAGGATGAAACCCTTGGAATTGAGCATCCTGGTGAACTGATGAAGTTCCAAACTTGTTGCTTTCTGTGTCTTCTTTATTCTCTGTAAGTAACCAAAACTTTCCGTGATGCTGATATGTCAAACTGCATGCACACAGGTCGGAGAACTCGGTATTTATGTGTTCTTAACACAAACATAACTTTTGTTTGGTTAGAACTGCAGCTTTAAATTAACCTACAAGTGTCTGAGGCAAGTTGCTATGTGCATTAAGTCAACATGGTCTGAAGTTTAGTAGGATTTATGGTTGAGGAGCAGGACCAAGTAAGTGGTGCATGTGTTCTCAGAAGCAGTGAGCCTTGTTTACATCCATTGTTTCATTAAATCGATTTTTTTTTCTCTGGAAGTACATCAAAAGGGTAATGAGGAGCTAATGATGTTAATAGATTAAAATGGAGAATGCAAACCATATTTTCTTCGCCATGTTATTAATTTTGTATAATATGTTGTAAGATATAAAGCGCATTTATAACAAAATGTAATTGCTATAACAACGTTGTGGTCTTCTATGTAACAAAGAAGATGAAAAATGTTAAATATGTACTGATTGACTGGATGGGAAGTTGCTTTGGTGATGTTGATGTTTGGAATTTCCTGACTGCTGTTAAAATTTCAAGTTTTTAAGCTTTATTTTTTTTACAGGGGCTTTATTGTTTCATAATTGGCAGTGGGAGAGTGAAGAATGCTCACTTTGATAAAAACAGGTCTCTCCTTTGAGGACAAATCCCTATATATTTCATAAAAAAAATTTCATTATTTGTGTCTTATGGAACTCTTAACAGAATTCTCTTAACTTGATTTGCAATGTTGGTAGGTAGTAATCTTCTGTTATTGCCAGTAATAAAAGTTGGGCAGGCCAGATGGTGTCTTCAATTACACTTTAACACAGCCTTCTCATACGCAGCTCTTCAGGTGAAGAAGTTGCCGAGGTGTCAGCAGGACTGATATAACAGTGGGCCTGTATGCTGTTTGTAACCCCCTAGTGAATTCCTATGGACAGGCTAAACTGCATTATGGGAATTTTGGTTGTGTTTGGGGTGATTTTTGGGTGCTGTTGTTTGGGGGTTTTTTTGTGGGAGGTGTTTGATGAGTGATTGGTTGGTTCAGGTTTTAATTTTTACAAACTTTCTCAGCACCAATGTGTGACTATCTTGATCTACTTACGTCAAATTCCTGTAAGGCTTTTGACTTCACCCAGCCATAACAGCGTAACTTGCTGGAGATACAAAATGGCAAACACTGAATGTTTATTTCTAGCAACCTTTGTAATAAACCAGAATGAAAAGTAACACTGCCTGCTATGAGGAACCATGCAAGTATTGTTAAGAGCTGGAGCTCTGCCTTGTACTAGTTGTTGTGAAGCCAAGAAAGTTGAGATGTAGACAGTGGAAAGGTGATCCTGGAGGATCATCTGTATGTGAAGTGGGACACGAGCTAACAGATGAGAAGTGAGGGAGGAGGGGGAGTGTTGAAGTGAGAAGATATCCTTGCCTACTTCCACTGACTGAGCTGGAAGCAGTCTGGGCCAGTGTCCAGCAGAAATTCCTCATTGCAAGATTTTGCCATGATAACTCCAGTGAAGGTATCACAAAATGTAGTGCTTCTTGAGGTAAGGAAGGAAGGAGGGAAGAGGGAAGAAAATGAAAAAAAAACCAAAAAACCAACAACAAAAGAGTGCGGTTGCATTAGCTTTCTGTGTTCTTTTTCTCTTTTTATTTTTTTATTAATTCAGTTGTGTCTAAGGAGATACTGAGTGGGTGGGAATTTGTGGTATCCCACAGTAATATGAGTGCTTTGACCATTGTAAAGATTGTCTGGGATTTTTTATCTGTATTCTGCTGGTTAACCCTACTTCTTGATATTCTTTTTTTTCCAGGTGAAGCAAAAAAAAAGCTGGAATTAAAAAGAAAGGTTTCTAAATAATTTGAGGCAACCTAATGTTTTGCATTTATATGTCCTTGATTTTGGAACTAGGTGATGGTGAGGGTCACAGTGGCAGGGAAATTTAAAGTTAGTCAAACATACTGATTGGATGCCATTGGGTTTGTGTGATCTAGAATAGGAAGAAGCCAGGAATGGTACCTGAGTGCTGAGGTGCCTCTCCTCAGCTGCAGGTATATTTGATTGCAAGGAAGAAAAAGTTGGATGATGTACTGAAAGGAGGAATCATGCCAAAAGCAGGAGGTGCACTCTCCTCGATTTTTGAGTGGCTGTGTTATTTCAATTGCTTATGTTGGCCCTGGACAGGAATTTACCTATTTGAACCCGAAACACAATGGGGAAAACGTAAGGATTTTATATCAGTGGAATGAGGATCCTTGAAATTCTTAATATTTGATGAATGCTAAACAGTTTGGACTCAGAAGTGAATGACTCTAGACCTGTAACATTTCTAAATTTTTGTTGTGTTTGTCATCTAAGGCATGTTGTGCTATTGTCTGCCAGAGTTACTGCTTCTCTGTGATGGATAAGGATATAATCTCTCTCTGGTTTCTTCAAGTTTCAAGTTTCTTCAAAAGAACTTGAAATTTTGGAGTGTGTGCCTACAGTTGAAACATGTGGGACACTGGGGTCCATATATCCCAAAGAGATGGGGGTGA
Source organism: Lanius collurio (assembly GCA_020086605.1). Classification (NCBI taxonomy): domain Eukaryota; kingdom Metazoa; phylum Chordata; class Aves; order Passeriformes; family Laniidae; genus Lanius; species Lanius collurio. The sequence goes on along the minus strand of JACBWW010000003.1, from coordinate 21,700,677 downwards.
TGTTGGGCAAAAGCAAGAATCTAGTTCAGCAAAGGTGTAAGGCACAGAGCAGTTTCTCGGACTACTTTAGTTCCCTTATAGCAAGAATCATCCAGCAGGATGGTCCAGGTATCCCCCAGGGGAGCCATGTCACCCAGAACAGGGAGCAAAAAAAGATTGACACTTAAGCAGGGATGCTGAACTTCTGTCTGTGTATGGCTGATCTCTTTTGAAAATACTTGGGTCGAAAGTAACAGCTTCTTGGCTCCTCACAGCCACAAGAAAGCATTTATCTTGACTAAAGAATATTTGCAGATGTTTCCTCTTGCCCAGGATGCCTCAGAGTATAATCCATGACCGTTGCTTTTTAATACAAAAGGAGCAAATTTGTCAGTGTTGTGCAGCCATTTTTCAAGCTCTACTAGAAGACTCACAGACACAGACTTTTTTAAATGTCACTGTAATTTTTTCATATATGGGTTACAAATCACTGTGTTAAATAAATTAAACTACTCATTCAAGCTGAAAAGCCTTTAAAATCTTATAAGGTAGCAGAATAGTTGGGTTTGATGTATTTAGATTCTAACCTGAGCTAAAATCAGTTTTCTTAATTAAAAGTAGTGTTACTCTTGTTTAAAACTAATCTTAAAACTTAGCCAACATGTAAATGAAGAATACAGTTTCATATAAATTAAATTTAAATAAATTAAAGTAATTGGAAGCAGCATGTAAACTCTTGATACAAAGATAATTGTAGTGACTGTAATGGTGGAGTGAATTTGCCTTAGGGTGTGTTTGATAGCTCAAAACAAAAAAAAACAACAAAAAAAAAAACCAAAAAAAAAAAAGGAAAAACACAAAAACACCTTGAACTGCTGTTTTCTTTTACAAACTTCTTTCCACTCAAAACCAAAACTAACCTAGTAGAAAAACATCTATGTTCTCATTAACAGATTAAATTGCTAATAGTGCTCCTTATTTTACTGTGCATCTGCTTGTGACCTTTCAAGGCTTGTAGATGGTGCTGCAAGCAACCGTGATGGTGTTTGGTCAAGGTCAGCTCTATATCCTATGCTGTCATGGGTCAGGATGTATGTGATACTGGTTCCTCCTATAGGAGAAACCACTGCCACTGTTCCTTGGGTAAATTATTTCTGGGCTGTAATTTGTTAAACTTGGTCGCTAAGACTTCATGGTGGTGGCAAGAGTTGGCAGTCAGGGAGGATGAGAGCAAGTGCCTGGAGAGAGTAGCAGTGCCAGCCTACATGTGTCAGAAATGTTCATGGAGATGTTGTGTGAGACATTTTGCTTTCAGCATCATCCATGTGGCCTGAGAAAACTTTTCTTGCCCACTCAAGGACTCTGTTTTGCAGAAAGAAGGGCTGAATGTATGGGAGAGTTGTGTAATCAGAGATGGGAGAAAGTAACAACATAACGAAAGTGGGCTTATTTGGAAGCATGAACTGTCATTGTGTGTCTGGATTCCTCACCCTTTTATTACAAGAGGAGCTTGTGAATCCCAAACAGCAAGCAACTGATTCATGCTTTCTAGTACCTCTAATTTAAGCAATTAATTTCAAAGATTCTTATTCAGACACTCATGTCTTATTTATTTGCTGCCTTTTTTTCCCTCCTAATCCAGCTGCTGTCAATGTCCTGTTACATGAACAACACGGCTTTTGTTTGTGGGAAAACAGAAGAGGTTTGTATTCACTGATTCTATGACTAGTGGTTCTTGAAGCATTGCTTACACTGGAAAGCTTCTGTCTCATCAGCAGAGTGACTTCTGAAGACATGCAAACAGTGCATTTGCAGCAGCACTGAAGTTAGGTGCAAAGACCTAAGCAGCACATAGCATAGACAAAGAAGACTGCAGGTCTGACAGTGCTGAGAGAAGGCTCTATAGGAAAAGAAGTTTCAAGTGATAACAGCTAGTGAAGAGCTGGGTGAAAAGAGGTTCCACTACCCATACCTGTAGAAAAAGCATTTCACAGCATTCCCCACACATTTTCTTCATTTTTGCCCCATCTTCACAGCTTCCTTCCAATCCTGTGCATCATCACAATAGCTGCAAACAGGTTCTTGTACATAACATATAGGAAATTCCCTCTGTGTGGAATCAAAGCAGAAAGACCAAAGTGGAATAAAGCCTCTCTCACCTTCCTTTCATGTGCCTGGTTTGAACCAGTTGCTTCCTGACCCTTACAAAAAAGACTTCAGACAGAACATTTACATTCTGTTAATGTCTAGCTATCTGTCTTCTACAGAACAACTACACATAAAATGATTAATATTTAAACCGTGGCTTACATTTTCTGCAGGCAAGTTTGTGCTTAAGAGAAGTATATAGTTTAAAGGCACAGAATTCAAAAAACATCTGAAAAGTTCAGTTCTGTTGTTCTTGAAATCTTTTTTGTCTTTCTAATGTAGTTACTTTGTTCATTCAACAGCTGTTTCTAATGGAAGTTCCTGCTAAGCTTAATGTGTGCTGTATTTTTAGAAACTCAGCAATTATAGATGTAACAGTGCTGAGTTATTAAAACATACAAACTTGTGGAACATGGAGTACTTGCATGATTCAGAGTAATTGTTAAGTGACTGCATTTTCTTTTTCCATGTATTTAACAGATTTATCTTTCAAATATCTTTCAATAGGCTGTATTCCTTTAAAAGCTTGAGTTTTTCCTGGCATTCTTTGTGGTAGCTCATCAGACATTTCTGTCATATGCACTGACAAGGGTCCATTATGCTGAATTTTAATGTATTTTCATTTCCTGTGCAGGCCAGTTCCAACAACTGCTCTTCAGCTTCTAATAACGCACTTTCAAACTGAGCACGTTCTCATTCAGGTTAGGGAGTTGTCTTCCAGTGATCCACAGTGTCTTCATGTTCTGATGTTATAAAATGAGTTTTATGGTCCCTTTGTGGCAGGTGCAGAGTATCAGGTAAATTACTTCCTTCCTCTGGGCCCACTGCTGTGCAAGAAAGTAATCTTTTTGATAAGTTTTTACATTTGAGCTCATTTCCATTAAACTTAATATCAAGAATTGAGTTCCTGACAAGTCCCTCTCCATGTTGCAAAACAGCTGAGTAAAAAGATGATCCATTAATTCATTTTCTGCTGTGTTACTTATACCATCTTATGCCAACAGTTCCTAATCCTGCAAAACTCAACTTGGATTTATTTGAGGGTGAGCATCGTGGTATGATTCCTCGATGCACAGGCTGAGCCGATGCCGAGGCTCTGCGAGTGGAGTGATCGCATCGTGGGCTGATCCATCCTTAGGGGCACATGATTATACAGCCCAGAAGCAGAGGTGCTGGATTGCCCATCACAGGGGGCTGGCAGCCTCTTGGAGTGTGACCCAGCCACCTGGGGGGCTCCAGCTGCTTGCCATAGCTTCCCAGCTGTGGAGGTTGGTGAGCAGAGTGGGGTACTGGTGTGACACTCAACAACCTCATTTGGGCCATCACCTCCCTCTCTTATGGCAGCAGGTGAGGTTTGCTGTTCTGGAGGTGGAATGGTCTTTTCAGCCACTTTGAGAAACACATCTGCTTGGAACTCATCTGGGGATAGAAAGAACATCAAGACTATGAGCAGAAATATAAGCATTGAAAGTAATAGCTTGTGAGAGTTCCAGCTTGTATATAGTATGCTGTTTACACAGTCTCCTGTGCAGAATAAAACTGTAACACGAGAACAACCTCCCTCTCTTGTTATTCCAGGTTGATGTCTCTGGGGAAGATACTGAAGAAGATGCAGGCATGCTGAAAACTTCAGGAAAGTGAACAATGAGTCCTTCTGAAAGCTGAAAAGAAGCCCCCTTATAGGGTCATGAACCCAAGACAAGTCTTCGTGTCTGTACTGCTGTTTGGAGTAGCTGGCCTACTCCTCTTCATGTATCTGCAAGCTTGGATTGAAGAACAACATACAGGTACACCAAGTTTTCTCTGTTTTTTTTTTTAAATGTAATTGCATCTATTATTTTAAGATGACTGTAAAATCTGTTGAGGACAGTTGGCAATAGAAGGGCATTGAAAATAGTCTTATTTTAATTGCAACACTTCATTAAGAAATTTCTTCAGTCACATGAAAAGATGCCCCCAGCTACCTAATCGTATTGTATCAGCTTCATTTGCAAAAGCAAGTGTTGCAAAAGCATTCTGCATGTCCAATTTAGAAATAATTCTCTATGATGATTTGTTGTGGGTTTTGTGCATTACATTTTGAGTGGTAAAGTAATTTTTGGAGAATTACTGCTGTGTTTTCTAGACAAAAGTGGTCTTCTAAACAACAATGCTTGTGGACTCATCCTTTCTCTTTTTTTTTTTTTGTTTGTTTGAGACTGAGCTTACAAGACTTTTTATATATAGCATCAGAGTCATATTGCAACTTTGGGTAAATCTGTGTTAGCATTGGGTCAGGATTATACTTTTGAATAGTATTTCTGTTGTTCCCCATTTATGATATTTTGGTTTGCACCCCAGCTTGATCTAGATTCTTTTATGGACGAAGCTAAACCAGGATATTTACCTCAACCCCTACTGGAAGCTCAGTTCATGGCACCAGTCTAGAGTTAGTCTGAAGTAACCCTCCACAAAATGTGTAAGGGATGGGTGTCAGTAAGGTCCTTAACAACCATGGATTTTCTCTGCAGGTCCACTTCTGTTATGTCGCCTTATCAAGGGCATATCCTTAATTTTACTTGCATACTTGTATTGGGGAGTTAGGGCTCTGCTTTCATGGTTTGATTTTGGTTGGGTTTTTTTGATGATTTTGGGGTTTTTTTTTGGTTGGTTGGTTTATTTGCTTGGGGGTTTTTTGTCAGTGGTTTTTTGTTTGTTTGTTTCCAACTTGTTAACTCTTGACTTTTAGATCCTCTTGTCTCTATCACTCAGCTTCCATTTCCTCTGTAAAACTCTTACTTTATAGTATGTTGATACCATTGCGAAGAAATACATCTGTAAAACCACATTAGTCTCTGGCTTTATTGATCTGTGCTGCTATTCCATTTGAGCTGCTAGACTCCGGTATGTTTTAGAGAGCAGTGTTGAGGGGGAAATCCAGTGCATCATTCCTAGAATTGTTTGACAATGACCTTGAGGTTTTTTCAGCTAAGTGCAATGATTACAACATGAATTTTGGCTTGTTAATTTTTCTGGGCTGTCCCAAGGTATTCATAAGCTTGTATTAATAAAACCTTTATAAGAGGTAATACAGGCTCCTTTTGGAAACGTTCCCGAGCATGAAGCAGGAGGGGGCCTTCCTTGAAAATCTTTACTGTTCTCAGGAATGTTAAGGGCAGATATCCTTGCTTTCAAGGTAGTTCAGGAATGTAGATGATGACTGTAGATTATTGATTTATTTACTTGCTGACATTCTTCACATTCCTCGCATCTTTTCTTGTGCTGTAATTAACCTTTCTTTCTTTGCAGTGCTTCTTGTTGCTGTTTCTCACCGCAGCTTTTTTGACTCCTTTCTTTTGTATGTATCTCTCTACCATTAAAAAGAAACAGGAAAAATAAAATAAATGCTCTGTTCTTTTGGCCAACCAGATGCTTTCTATGGGGTTTTCTTTGATATATTGCTATAATCTTCTTCAGGAGAGATGCTTCTCCTTGCACACATAAGTCATTTCCATGTGGAAACATTTCTCTAATAAAATGGAAGCTATCAGAAAATAATGGTTAGTGAGCTTAAAGTGTGACTACAGTTTTGAGTGCCCTTTTATCTCATTGGACTGCTGTTGTGGCAGCACTTTAGTAAGACCCAAAAAAAGTAATTTTGGCATTCTCTACAGTCGCAGCAGAGAATGTACATGGTCATGCACATTGGCAAGAACATGGCAAAAACTCATTCTTTGGTGTCTGCTCTTGCTTCTTCTTCCAGCTTAATATTTTAGGAGCCATTCTTTTTTTTATTTCAAACACCTGTATCTCTTCTAAACCTTCTGCAGCTCAATTCTCTAATGCTCCCCTCCTGTATGCTGCTTAAGAGTCGATATGAAATAAAACATATTTGCATATTCACAATATACATTAGTTTAGGTATGGGCATTTTGCAATTTTTTTTTCCCTCTTCTGCTGTGTTTTTCACATTGCCATGTGCTATGCACTGTGGTTTTTTTGGAGATGAGCTGTATCTGGAGAATCCTAAACTGACAAGTATCTTTGCAAGGATTTTATGTGTTCCTTTAATCCTCTTGCTAGCTGCACAGCTGTAAGACAGCTAGTTTTAATCTGCAAGTGGCTGAGCATGTGATGTGATGCTCTATTCGGAAATGGAAAGTGCTCCTCGTGCTTCTCAATTGCCGTGCTATGAGCCTGTAGAGACAAGTGTTTGTTGGAGGCAGAACTATTTTTATCTTCCACGGTGCCCTGCTCAAGACCTACAACATTCATGCTTGCATTTGGTTGCTGAAGGGATGGAAAGTTGGATGTGTTTGAGTTTAGGAAAGCGTCTGTTTTGCACCTGTGAAATGTTTCTCCTTACCACCTCATTCCTCTGAATATCTGGAGCCTTTATAAATCACAATTTCTGGAAAAGATAGGGAATTTTAATCAGTTGTAGTTTGTAATTTTCATGCTTATTTCTCAGGCTCTCCTAACTGTGTTGTGAATTATTCCCAATCAGATGTAGATTTTTTGAGGGAACTGGAAAATTATATGGCAGTTTTCAATTTACTTATTAATTTTTTTGTCCTACTGTATTAAACTTGGACTATTTTCTTTCCCACTCATCATTTTTATTGCAAATTTTCTAGCTGTTCATAATTTTTTACACTATATACACTGCGGGTTTTTATTCATAGTTTGCTTTCTCTCTTTTTAGGTCTCTTATTTCTACTTGCTTTTCACATCTTTGAGATCTCAACCGTGATTTGATTCTCATTTGTCTTATTTTGATCTAGACTGATCTTATCTAAGCATGTTTTTCCCTGATTTACTTTGACAAACTTCCCTCATTACTCAAATGTATCCAGCCCAGGAACACCTCTAATTTTTCATCCTGTCCATCTACTCCAGATGCACCTACAGGCTCAGCAGCTGGATGTACCTCTCAACACAGCCATGTCTTCTGCTCCCTCCCACTGTGCTTGGACTCTTCAGATTATTTCTAGTGATATTTATCATCCCTATACTTTAAAAAAGGGAAAATCTTTCATTTAGAGATGTCTAAGAAACAGCTGCTAGCTGCATGGTGGTCCTCTCTGATGGCTTTTCAGAGACATTAGCAGACTGAGAGAACAGGGGAGTTTCTTGGTTTGGCTCTGGGCATGGAGTGTCTGAAGACAGGATGACAGATTTTTACTCCTACTGGGTATCGTCAGTTCACCTCTGTGGAGTAATTGGGAACAAACTTATCGATAGTCCAGTGTGACCATCAATACATACAGACTTCTCCTGGATGAAAATTTAGTTGACAACACTGATGATGCAATATGCATGGAGCACTTCATGTTCTCCATATATAAATATATCCACTTGTATACAAATTCACATACATGAATGAAGCTTGACGTGAATTCAGCTGGATCCTTCAGCTTTGCTTGACAGTTCTCCATCCAATCTTGCATTAAGCAGTGCAAGCATCAAATATTGTGGCACTAATTAAGAAGCAATTACTATTTATTACATGCTTAAAAATTTCCAGCACTGTTAATCTTATTCAGGGGAAGAAATCTGCTGGGTCTTCCAGGGCTGATGCCATGAATCACCTGAATTAGGTGGTTGTAGGGTACAAAGGACACTTGTGATTTAATCCTCCAATATTAGAGATTTGAATTGGAGTTTTAAGATAGGTATTCTAATTTTGTACTTTGAAACACGTCGGTTTTAGGGGGACTATTGTGATTTAGTGTGATTGATGAGTACAAAATAATCTGAGAATATCTTTGAGATTAGAACTATGTGCTGGGTTTGTTGTTTGAGGTTTTGCCATGTATTTTTTTTTTCCCTTGTCTCAAAATTTATATATTTCTTCTGTTGTAGCGTATGCCTAGTAAATCCATGATTATGAAGCACTACTTTAGAACAGTGCAGTATTACCACTAATTAAGGGCTGCACTGCTCTGCCATAGATTTCTGGTTCCTGAGGGTGAAAAAGTCTGCATCTTCTTTTTCTCAGCAGTTTTGTATCTCACCTTAAGGGTACTGAGATTTTTCTGCATGCTATCTCCTCACTTTGCAGGGTATCAGTTTTGTAGCATCAGTGGTTGCCCAGGCATCCTTCTGCAGTCCATGTGCTTTCCAGCAATTTCTGTATCTACCTCCTGAAGACCTGCCCGACACAGACCTTATATTAATTCCTCAGGCCACAGGCCTTCTTTGGTAAAGAAACAAAATAAAAATTCAGATAAAAATCACATTTTTAAAAAAGTTTTAAATTACATGAGCTTTCATGCAATTCTTAGCACAAGCTTTCACAATTTAGTCTGCTATTGCTGTAACCATCTAGGCTGTATCCACACTATATATTCCTTGGCATAAACAGATGGGCTTTTTTCCCCACCTTGCCAGGTTTGCTAATCCAAGGGGATCTTTTGGGTCCTTTAGTAATCTGGTGAATTTTTTTTTGAGTCCATGGAGTGACTCTCTTCCTTATCTTGACACTCTAAGTAGCAATTAAATGTGTGTGTACACACAATAATATTTACTCTTTTTTGATTTTTTAGTTTGATTTTTATTTAAACTTTGTCTAAAGTGAAGAAAGATTGATGTGGCTTAAAGAACAGTTCATATGTAATGAATTGCAAAGACAACTCTTTCATGGAAGTCATAGTTTTTCTAGAAAATCATCAGAAAATACCTTAATATATTTCTGGAAAACAGGTTTGTAAATAAAGGAGAAAAGAACACTGCTCAGTAATGATTATTAATTATGAATAATTTAATTCTTCTAGTAACATTTAAATATTTCTGCTGTCAAAGTCCTGGGAGTCATCTAAGTCTGCTGGAGAACATCACTGCTATGGCAAACAATTCCTCCTGGTTTACAATGCTCAGCTACTAATGAAGTTGTTCTAATGACCCTGGGTGTATTTAAGTTTTACCCTTCTGGTTGGAATATGCTGTGTTTTTTGTGTAAATTCTTTCTCTTTCTTTGCTTTTTTAAAAATCTGCGCCATTATTGGATTGAAGCATGAAAGAAAGAGGGTTCAATAGGATCAGTAAATGCTGATTGGTTAACAACTGCAGAGGTACTAGAATCCCAGAAATTTCTCCATATAACATAGAATGGGTTTCCTTCTCCCCCCCACCTCGCCTCAGCTTTCAGTAGATGGAAGCTGTAGGGAGAGAATAATTGCCTTTGCAGGAAAAAAGAAGCTATTAAAAAATAGGTGAAATCGATATTTTGTCAAACCACAATGGTCTAAAAACACAAGTAAAAGTTAAATATAAGGGAAAATGGGTTTCTGAGCTACTGATTGTGGAGTCTCACCTTGTCTTCAGTAGTTGCAAACTCCAGAAACTTTAAAAAAAAACACGTTAAAATTTCATATTTTATAACACTTAAGGCTGTATTTATCTGTTTCTGAGGATATTCTTCCCTGGTCTGGCTGTTTAGCAGCCATTTCATTCATTTTTTTATTCATTCATTTTCATCTAGAATTTCATTCATTTTACTTTTATCATTCCTATAGCTAAATCACATTTAATTTTAGAAATCTTTCTGGTTTAGAAGAAATTCCAGCTTCCACATTCTGATGGTATAAAACATCAAGTTCAGCCTTTGACTGATAGCCACCTTGTCAACTAAACCATAGCATTACATGCTGAGTCCAGTCTTTCTCAAACACCTCCAAGATGATGACTTCACCACCTCCCTGGGCAGCCAGTTCCAATTCTAAAATATGTTTTCCATGAAAAAATTCTTCCTGATGTCCAGCCTGAACCTCCCCTGGTACAGCTTGAGGCTATGTCCTCTCTTTCTGTCACTCGATGCCTGGCAGAAGAGGCCAACCCCCAGCTGGCTACACCCTCCTTTCAGGGAGTTGTAGAGAGTGATAAGGTCACCCCTGAGCCTCCTCCCCTCCAGGCTAACCAACCCCAGCCCCCTCAGCTGCTCCTCATACGATTTACTCTCTAGAAACAATGATGAAAATATGAATGTTTTTCTATTCCTGGGTTGTTCCATTTTCCTTACGTGCAGTGCACATTTTCAGAAGAGCAAGTGGTAGCTGCTGGAGTATATTTAAGGCAGCTTACCCCTGTGTCTGATGTTGAACTGCTTTGATATGTTGCTTGATTACAAACAGTCCTGTTAAAACATGTGGCGTGGTGTCTGCAAAATTCCAAGGGAAACCTTTGGTTTCTTACTGGAATTAAATTGGAAATTCTGATGTTTGTTTTAAATGTGTGTATACACATATAGGTATGCATATATATTTATTTAAAGTATCCCCTTTATTTTCCTTCCTTTTTTGGGAGTAGAGACTGCTGGTAGGAGAAATATTTTAGATGGAAACCTATATTCTTACCACAGTCAGCTATTGGGATACATGGGAATGAGTTTATATGGAACCATTTTTATTGTGTTCCCATTCTAGAGCCTTCATTTCTGTCTTTTTCTTCCATTTTACTCATTTTATCTTACTGTAAACAGGTTATTGCTGGTAATTTGGGGTATTTCTGGATCATACTTCAATGTGTGTGAAACAAGCATTTAAAGATCAGGAGGCTGACAGGTTTCAAGTAATGGGAGCTATTTCAGTGTACAATGGATTAATGTCTGACAGATGTTATGTATGATTTAGGTAGGAAAAAAGATTTGTGTCAAGGAGCAAAAGTTCAAGGAAGAAGTGCCTTTAATTTTTTTTTTTTTTTTTAAGGGAAAAAACAGTTTTATTTTTGGTTCTTTTTTATTTTTTATTGATAATCATTATTTCACAGCAGCATGAATATTGGCTGGGCTTTCAAGTTTGGGTCCCTAGTTCTTCAGACAAGTGGATCACTTTTTGTATTTTTTTAATTTATATTAATAGCATATTCAAAGAAGAAGAATGTTTCTACATTCTACAGTATTCCTGTGCAAGAAATTTCCTGTCAGTTTGAAACTGGGGAGATTCATGACACATCAGCACACAGAGTTTTTCTTCACAGCTCCTCCAACCTTGAGCCTTGTGGCTATATGTGTGGGAGTGAATGTTACTGTGTTCAGCCACAAAGAAGAGAGAGCTAGCAGGGTTCTCTCAAATGCTATGTCCAAACAACAAAAAAATCTAAAATAAACAAACAAGCAAGTCCCTTCCATACCTCCCAAATGTACTCATTTTTATCAAAAGTCATGGTCAATGATCAAATCAGCTTAAAGATTCTGCTTTTTGTAAAACAGTAAATATTCATTACTCAAGGAAACTGAAAAGTATGCTGTATTTTAAGCATTGCCCTGTATATAGATGAAGCCATTCCCAGGCATATATGAGCCTCACTTGATGTAAAGTGATGGGAAATAGAATGCCACACACATCCATTGCTTTGGATTTTGATTGGTTTGATCTTGATTTAGTGAAGATATGCAGCAGCATCCTGTAATGCCTGGAAAGCCATAGCTGGCAGTGAGTGCAACCTAGAAAATATTATTGCCTACAGGGATTCTTTAGGAACTCTCACTCCTTCCAGCCCCACTCCTACCCACCAAAAATGATTGTTTCCTTATCACTTGAGAGCCTCCCCATGGTAACAACATCCAAGACCATCATTTACCTCCATTAAACCAGTGTGAAAGCTGTGTGATAGGAGTACAATTTTCCCCCCACAGCTTTGTTGTTTCAAATGACTTTGTTTATATTGATCACTCAGCTTTCTATCACACAGGCATGTCAGGAATTCACAGCACATACCTCTAGCAAAATCAGGCTGAGTAGGCACAGTTTTTGTCTCTTGGCACCATCTACAAGGGACAATGCCATGAGTTATCAAAATATTTGAGGAATGAAAAACATCTCTTTTTTTTTTTTCCTGGAGAATGGTAACAATAATTTTCCTGTTTACATTTCCATAGTATGCTAAATAAAAATATAAGACTTGGTCAATGTTAGACTTTTCCAAAAGAACAATGACTCTTTCTTGTTTGGTTGATTTGGTTGGTTGGCTGGAGTTATTTTTTTTGTTGTTCAGGGATGTTGCAGAACAGAAGCTTCTGGAATGGCAGGGGTGGGATAGAGTGTTGAGTCAATGGTTGCAAGGATTTCAGTTCCCATGGACAAAAACTCCCGTGAGCCAAGCAGACAATGAAGGAGGAAGGAGGGGAGGAGCTCTTAAGAAAGTCATTGGCTTTAAAATTTACTTTCTTAAGTAACAGACAGCGAGGCAAAATTTGTCTCCTAGCAAATAATTTCATTGCCCTCGAATGTAACAGATGATGGCCTAGTAGCCACAGATTTCAACATGCACCTCAGGGGATGTCTTCTGCATGTCATAGACACTGGGTAACATCCAGGAACGTAAGTGAAGATCAGCAGACTAAGGTTAAGAATAATCAGAACCAATATTAAATTTCACTGCTGGTAAGTGCCAGGTGAAAATGAGGTATTAATTGATTTTATATTTAATGTGATTGGAATGGAGCAGGTTGTTTCAGTACAAATTACAGTCCAACAATGGAAGAGCTTGCCCAGCTGTATGGACATGTGTAAGGGCATAGATGGAGGAAGAATCTGTTAAAGGCTTGTGATACTTTCTGCAACAGATATATTAGGATTTAGGCCTAATACGAGCCTGCACTTAGGATCAGCTCGAGTGGACTTGGGGTTGTTAAGAGTTGTGTAGTTGGGCCCTGGGTATGGGCATATTGCCTCTCAGTAAATTATATGCAAAAGAAATGAGGGTTTGGAGGTGTTTGGTTTTGATTATGGTCAGCTAGGGAGAGGTGGTGTGTGAGCTCTGTTAGCCACAGCTGGAAACATTCACTTGTGTTAAACAGGAAAATACCAGTGCTTGATGCTTTGCCATTCACCCACAAAATAGCTCTGTTAAGGAAAGAAAATATGTCTAACAGGAAATAATAAGTATACTAAACATTTTTTGCAAAGACAGTTTTGATTACACTTTATATTCTTGCCTAAATTTTTTAAAAGAGCTTCTTCCTGGGAAGAGAGGGAAACAATTGTTCCTGAGTTGTTGCCTTACACCCATAATGTTTCTGTTGTTCAGAGGTGTATGTCATGGGAGGTTACTTTGACTTTGCTTAACCATACCATGTTTTCAGTGTGGTAAAGGTGGGAGAAAATGTTTTGTTTAAGAAGTACATTCCTGTTCCCATGCAGCAGTTGATGGTCCCCAGACAGTGCAAGCCTTAGTGTGAACAAGTCTTGCTTTCTTGGGTTATGATGGGGGCCGTGGATGTCCAGTGAAGACACCCATTTGCTGTGCAGTGTTTTCTCTGCCTGGCTGGGAGTCACAGTGTGACTCCTGCTGTTCCTGTTTGCTGGAGAAGCTGTCTGCTGTGGCTGCTTGTCTTGGTTTGAAAAGACAGATGTCTGCTAAGGAAGACAGGAGCCCCCCTTGAGGTGAAGGATGCAACCCCCTTCTTTCTGAATTATTATAAATTTGGAATTAAGGGGCTTTCAGGCCAAGATATAAGGAATAGGAATAACAGTTCTTTACTAAAATACAGATGTATAAACAGGCAAACAAAACAACAATAACTATAGTGGTGACAATAAACAGAAGCACAAACCCAGTGCAGCCTCTCTCGGCTGTCAGGCCCTTTTCCCCTTTGGTGCAGTGCCAGCCACAGCCAGCAGGGGCGCTGGCGGCTCCTGGTGAGCAGGGCAGGTGCGATGGTTCTCCCGCGGCTGCAGGGGGCGCTCCGGAGCGAGCTCGGGGAGCACGGAGCAATGGCGGATTAGATCTCGGGAAAAAAAGGGATGGAGAAAAGGCTTCACAAACCTCCCTGGGCAGCTGATCCTGGGGTCTGTCCGGGCTCTCCTGGCCAGGCAGGCTGGGGCCGCAGTAGGAGCACAGCTTCCGGGTGATGTAAAAGGGTCTGGTCTTCCTCTGAGAATCCAGTGGAAAGGCTGTCTGTGGTGTTCAAAATCTCCCCTTATATCCAGGCTGGAAGGCTTGGTTCCTCCCTCTGGGCAGAGCATCTCACAATGGGTGATAGAGTCTTATCAGTCATGCGGTGATGGCCCATTAGCAGGAGATAGTATAGGAGAGATAAAAGACTCTGCCCCACCTGGTGTCAACAGCTGGCCCATTAACAGAAGATAGCCTCATGAGCTTATCAGGGATGAGTCATGAGGGAGGTGGGGNNNNGATGGTGACAGAATACAGACTTTTGGGTACATTTTACATTGCAACCCAGGACACTGCTCCTGGCAGCGTTTCAGAGGGAATGAACGCACTGCAGAGTGTGTGCTGTGCCCCTCGTGGGAAGATCAGCTACTCACCTGGAGGGGACACAACTTCAGGTCTGTACTCATGAGGGACACAAACAGTGGAGTGCCAAAAAGCTACTACTGATGGGCATTGGCAGGGGAAAGACTACCAGCTTTGTCCTTTGCAGAGGGCTTTGGAGGCAGCACTGGATTATGAAAAACTGTAGCTCTTTAGTTACTTGATGGCTGCTAGTCATAGAAGATTTTGGTTTCTTCCACCAAATATCCTTGAGCCCTGTTACTTTTCAGATGTGTTCTTCTTGACTTTGGCCTTACAACAGTGGCAGGGAAGAAGCAGCTTAAATTAGCAAAAGTTTAATAGAACTGGGTAAATAGAATTTCACTTTCTGGTCCACTCCTCTGTGCAAAATCATTTTTTACTACTGAAAGAACACTTTGGGGTTAAATAATGCAATGGAATCTGTCGCAATAATGTTATTGTATTAAAAAATATATACTACAGTATATTGAAATGTTACACTACACTTTTCAACTGAATTCTGGCAATAAAAATTAGGAAAATACATAGATGCATTAATATTTTTTGTTTGTTTGTTTTTCATTGTTTCTGGCTCTTTCTTGCTCTCTTTAAAGAGTCATTAATGCACAGTATGCCTTGTCCACTACTGAGAACTAATGGGCTACAATCTGTTGACACAGGTCATGGCATTTGAATTATGTGTAAAATGCAGCCTGTTACTTTAAACATTATGCATATAATTCATTAAATGTCATTGCTTAAGATGATTCTGTACTTGCAGTCAAGAATTATGGAGCACTTTCCAGAAAGCAGTTCTGTTCTTGATGCTGGGCCAAAGAATCAAGACTCTTCATGAACTTCAGCTTGATTTATAAACTATTTGGAAATGCTCATGCTAAATAGCTCTACAGAACAGTTGTTAATAAAGGTGACAGATATTTGTTTTCCTTAGAAACTAAAATTTCCATGGGAATTAAGATTCTCAAGTTGTCCTTTTCTGCTCACCAGCAGTCCTCAAAGAGGTCATCAAATATGTAAAATTCTGACACTGGGGAAGAGCCAAATCTGTCATGTTGTGTGATGGGAGGAAAAGAGGCAGGTCAGGCAGGCTAGTAGAGGGATAGGAATTTACTTGGATGTGTTTTTACCTCTTTTACTCTTTTGCTGTGAGAGCTGCTAAATTATTAATGCAATAATAAAGTCCACTTGATATGAATAGACTTCTAATCACTAAAGAAATTATTTGTAGTATCAAAATCCTTAGAGTGAGAGTTGGCTGACTGGCCCCTGATTAAATTATATCCAATGAAGCAACAAACTGTAAAAAAAATACACTAATTTTTTTCCAATAATTATTTTATGAGTTTTCTTCTTCCTCTGTGCAATTTTATGTAAAAGATTTGCTATTGCAGTCTGATGTCAGGTAGAAGGCAATGAAAAATGTCTAAAAATCCCCCTGGCTTTTTTCCTGGATTTCAAATTAGTTTCATGGGATGCAAGCAAGCACATAGTATATGGGAAATATAACAAATAATATGGACTTTGGTGATTTTTTTTTAATTTGCTTTATTCTCTTACAGATGGAAAAATTAATTTCATCTTTTTTTGCTGCAATCATTCTGCTTCAGTGTGCCTGTTTTGAAGAACAGTCAGATGAGACTGGGCTTAGGTAGACTGAGGTAGTTTCAGTGAGGTATAAACACTTCATGATTTATTTAACCTTTGAGCAGAAATTCCTTTCTGGTAGAATTAATCTGCAAATAGCTGTGGTGTGCTACCACTTAAGTTATGATTGATCATGCAGTATAACAAAACTCTATTGGCATCAGGTTTAGGACTGATGTACTTATAAATATAATGCAGATAAAGCTGCCAGACGCTGTGACTGACAGGTGGGTTCAAGGTATTCTTGGCAAGAAGACTCAGCCTTGACTCTCCAGCCACTAAAATGTGCATATTGGACAGCTGGTATTAATATTCTGTAAATAAAATGCAGTTGAATGACAGTTGGGTGGCAGTTTAAGCAAAGTCTATTCTGTGATGACCAATGCACCTGAAGATTAATAACTGACTTTCTGGAAAGTTAGAGGTTGATCTTGGTATTTTAAATGAGCTGATCCATGTGGACTAGTATCCACTTAAGGCAATCATATTAATTCCTTGGGGGAAGTCAGATGTTTATTTACAAAATTTTGCTACAGTTTCAGCTTTCGTTTGGGGCTGAAGACCACGTATTTCACCTGGTCAGAGGGCTGCCAGAATGTCTAACTCTAGAGCTGGTAGTACAGTGCCTTTTGGTTTCATCTCTCCATAACGGCCAAAGACCAAAGAAAGGATCAAAACTGTTTGTTCATTCTGTTCAATAATGTGCTCTTTGAAGCTGACACATTCAGTAAAAAATGTACTTTGTTACTGTTTATCCCCAGAAGTAAGCCATAGAAAAACAAGAGCAATTGAAAAAAAAATGGCAGAGAAAAGCAAATGGTTTCTGGATCCTTTATGATAGGAAAGGAGGGTAGGCTATAGATGTTTAATTCTACCTTCTGTTATGACTTCTGTTACAAGAAGTGTGCTAAACTTACTTCATATTATGACATAATTTTTTGTACATGTTAATGTTTTTCATTATTATGTTCTACTTTTGTCAGACTATTGCTTGGCAGCTCCTATCACTGAAATATTTTTGTCCTTTAATTATGTGGTTTGTCACACATCAATCATTAGTTGAATTCTCTATCATAAAATCATATTCTGGCAACACCATCTAAAGAAGTCTGTCATCACCCAATAAGCCTTTCATTGTGACTATCCTGGCCAAAACTGTGTTTTTGCCTTGAAAAAATTCTGACATTTCAGGTTTTTCCAGAACTCTGGTTCCCACTGATATTTCTTTTCTTGCCCTCCAAATATCTGAAAGCAGCTAATGCAACTGCAGTTTGTAGAGGTTTTAAATGGGTGGATTTGTAGGAATAGCATCTCCTTCCATGGTGCCATTTAAGAAAATATCTCCCTTATGTTAAGATCACCCTTTGCCAAAAAGATCTATGCTTCAGAGAATGATGATGCTTTTACTTATCAGCAGAATTAACAAAGTTATTTTGTGTGTGTGGAACACTGCAGTTTGACCAAATGAAAGTACCTAAGTGTCTGTTCCTGCTTTTTTTCTAGATATTCTTTTCCTTTGACATTTGTTGTTTTCCTCTGATGTGGTAGTGCACTTGCACACCAAGTGTTTGTAGCATAGAGGTAATGTTTTAGGTGGTTATATTGCTACAGACAGTCACATTTTGTTTTTCAATAAATAGCCATAAAACCGAGCAAATAAGTATGTTTGCATTTCATGCAATGCCAAATACTGTACTATCAAAAATGTTCACTTGAAACTGCACCTATCTAGGAGTCTTTTCCAGTTACTAATAAAACAAAATATTTGTTGTGGGGGAACAAGGCTTAATCTTATTTCTAAATATCTAATGTAAACTAACAGTAAACAGTTGTATGTGGAGGCCTTGTAATGGTGTAATGCTGTGAGCTGGGGAAAGAGGAATGCTGGAAAGAAAGGAAGTCAGAGCCTGAAGAGGAGCTAAAATTTTGGTGGTGTGACATTCAATGAGTCCCAGAAAAAAACACTAGACCACACTGCTATGAGTTTTCTTTTCTGAATAGGAGGACAGTGTAATCAAGTGGATCATAATTTTTGGATGAGGGATGTTTGTAGGATCTAATGTCTTAGACTGCCATGAATACCAGTGGGGGGAGACATTCAGACTGGTAGAGTCCTGAAAGTTGTAAGTTTCCAAGGGCAATGCTGCTTGAGCCAAGCAAGTATGGTAGCGAGGTGATCACCCTTTGTCACATAGGACATATCACTTTTACCTTCAGGTCGCTCAAGCAGAGGCTTATGAAGCCAATTTTCTGTGGCAGAGAAGAAGAAGCCATAAATCAGGTCATGTCCCAAGGTCTCTCAAGCTTCATATATTGTCTCTGCAAACAGTGCTTGGAGTAGACTATAAACAAGAGAAGTTTATAATACTAATTCAGAGAATTTTCTTTACCCTTTGTGTTAAATAATTTAGAGACCTTCTAGAATGGAGGTGTGTTCAGTAGTCCTGAATTATTCCTTCTTCCATCAGTTTGTATGGCGCAGTCTTAACTGATGCCTTTCCTCTGAGATTCCTCTGATGAGAAGTCCAGCTTGAATACTGGATAGTACTGATAGCATTTTTTCCATGATGCTCTTTAATTCTATAGAAATATTCTCCAGAATGTGTTGGATCACTAAAAAACATTTCCACTTTCTGTCCCTGTAAGAATGTCATTTACTGATCATAAAATAAAAAAGTGACTAATGGATGAATGGCTCACCAGAACATCCTGGCTACTTGCCTATATTTTTGGTACTTTTCTATGCTTTTCTTTAACAAACACTAGTCAGGAGTAATTGGTTGTATCACTTCAGCTTTGTACCTATCAAAATGTTGACAATAAATTGGAGGATGTTGGTTTTCAATAATTTTATTTTTGTAATAGGGAAGGAGACATCTATTTAACTGTACTCATGACTGTTCTGGGATTGACTTCCCACATTTTTAAATAAATTGTCTTTCAAGAAGAGAAATTTTGATAAGAGCAGATCAGAGATCTGATAGCTCTTTGAGGGGAGAGGGGTTTAGATACAGAGGACTTTCCCTGAAAGACAAAGTTTAGCATCTTTTTTAAATGAGTAACAAGCAGAACTCACTTCTCTGCTGGTCAGGTCAGTAACATGACTGAAATGATTACATTTTTATTAGATGTATATTTTTTCCTTGCTTTGACAAAACATGCATCTCTTAGTGTATAAGACTGAGAGGAAGAGAAATAAGTGAGGATTTCTGTGGTTTTTGTATAAAGCATCAAGTGTTCCAAATGCCACGTTTGCTTAATGTTACTTGTACAGTGATTAGAAATGGAGCTGACAGTCTGAGTTGGGCAAAACGTTTTCTGGGTAAGGATAGCAAATAGAATTGTGTGATAGCTTAGGGTTGTATCACCATCTAGAATGAAATTTTAGTGTATCAATCAGCTGCAACACCTTTGGGAGCAGAATAACGATTAAGCAGTGTTTGTGAAGCCATTGCCATCGCCCTGTGGACTGCTTAGAGGAACTAACCTGCTGCCATTCCGTCTCAGAAGAGCTGTCTGTCATTAGGGGTGTAGGTATGCCCCTTCACTTCTGCAGCTCAGAGAAACTGAGCATCTGACAGCAGCTCAGGGTGTTCTACCCGTGAAACTGCTGCCTAAACTTTTGCAGACAAAAATTCAATTTTCTTGTCTTAGTCGACAACTAATGGGGAAAGTGGCTGTGCTGTCAAGTGCTCACTGATGAATGATTTTTCTCAGCTGAGAGGAATGCCTGAATGGAAAAATAACTTTACTAATTTTAAGAAATTTAGCTCTAACGACTTTTTAAAACCCCCCCAAGCTAGGTGGATATTTTGGGGTGACTTTATGATGTGTATCACCTATTGCCTGCTTTATGCCCAGCCAAAGAAAGATTCTAGGAGATTCTAAATGGATGCAATTACATACATTTGCTTTCATAAAAAAAAAAAACACTTATTTTCCTTGCAAGAGTTTACAGTTGAAAAAAATGAAAAATTAAATAATAAAGACGTTTTACATAATTTTGTAAGGATATGGGGTCTTTTTTACATCCCAGGAGAAGGATGATTAAATAGATTAAAATTGAGTTAGTCTGAAAACCTTCCGAGTGTTTTTTAGTAGAAAGCATAAATTTTATTAAAGTAGAAACAAAATGAAAAAAAAAAATAAGGCTCTTTCTCGTTAATTTCAAATAAAGAAATTAATAAAAAGAAAAGTTACTTTATTTAATATCTGAATTTGCTTTTTAAGGAACTTTTTTATTCAAAGATGTATATGATATATGGCTTAAGTACAGTGTCCTGTTAAGAACGGAAAAAAAATAGAATGTCAGACTTATCTTCAGAAGAGTAATTGAGGTTTTTACTAGCTGTAACAAAGGCTCCTTAAAGTCATTCTGATATATTGGAGATTCATTATAGAGTACTGAGAAGGCCAATGATAATGTATCACTTAATTTATTTGACAAATGTACTTTCTTTAATTATCTACAGTACTTCATAGACTATTAGCAAATATTTTGCAGTCTGTCCTTTAAAGAATGATTTCCCATAAAGAGACCTTGCAACATCAATCGATTAGGCCTTGATTTGAGAAGAAATGTCCTCAGAATTTTGTGAGCAAAGTCTGCCTGTTCGGTTTCTTGAAGCATGAGTTGGAGTTTGATGTTGAAATCGTTTTTTTCCATCATTTATTAAACCTGTGAGGGGTTTATTTTAATTCTACTAAGTAATATTTTCTGATAGAAACTCTACTGTCTTTTGTTGGAACTGTTAGATAGAGGTCACATTCCTTTTTAATTCAATTCCTAAAAGTTAGAAAAAGATAGTGTTCTGTCACGGATTACATAATCTCCAAAGCAGATGTAATCAAACATTTTAAAGATTTCCAAAAGCAGTATAAGCCATCTCACTCTGTTATTCCTTTCTTTTATGTATTTGTTGTTTGGAGGAACCTCATGTTTGTAACCAAATACATCCTTCTTCAAAAGTAAACTTTCTAGGTGGAAGAACTCATCAAGAAGTCTATTTTTGGTCACCATCCAGTTAGGAGGTGCAATAATTTCAGGTTGCTGAATCTCTGAAAAAGAAGTTCAGGTATTTTGTTCATTTAAAAACACAAGTGCAGCTGCTGCCTAAACACATGGTAACTGCTTTGAGGATGAGTTCTAGCCTGATAGTTTCCATCAAACAGCCTGTCCTAGTGGGCACTATTCTGAAACAGTAAAGGCTCACTGTTGAATATAAAACACCATTGGAGAAGATACAGAGCATCATGCCTTCCCTATGTGCAATGCAGACAGGAGCAGAAAGTGACATCTGCACTTGTTTCTCAGGGATACGGTGACAAGAAATAGATGGGACTGCAGGTTTATGCACGCTTCATACTTTTTTGCCTGACAGTAGAAATGCCAGCATGAATTTGACTCCTCTGTTGCTTAACTTGCAAAATGTCAGTCAGTAGCTGCAGCGGTTTATGGAAATGAGGGTAATGTCAACTTACTTCAGTGTAATGCTTTTTATGCTTTAAGCAAGTAAAATCACTTCCATAGCTCACTTTTAGTCTGAAAAGTTTGAGGTATTTTGGATTTGAGCAATAACTCATTGTAACATGTTTCCCACATGATACTGGACGTGATCTGGCAGTTGCTACCAAGATACTTTTGATGAATGTCTTTAGCCCGGGATTATAGAATTCCAAAGCGAGTGACTTTGGATGATCAAATAAATAGTTCTGTAGTGGATGGAGCTCCTCTTCCTGCTCAGGTACATGCTGTTACACCTACAGGTTGTGTAGATTTTTTTTTTTTTTAAATGGACCTCTGCTGTATTATTTTCACCTCAAATATCAGCAGATTGTGGTTGTGGAGTCATTAGACCCTGAATTTAATTGCGGAAAATTAAGATCTTCCATGTCCTGTTAAACCATGGTAGTGATACATGAATAAGGGAGAAGATTTGTGTTGGTCTAAGAGAATTTATATAAGGCTTTGTAAATTATGTATGGAGATTCATCAAATAGGATGTAAAAATAATTCAATTCACAATTTGCATCTTAAGCCTAGGGATGTGAACCATGAAATATAGGAGAAATAAGAAGACAAGACATGCAGGAGGGAACTGAAAGAAAAATGTTGGGGTTGGTAGTCTGATCTTCCTGATCAGTGTGGTTAGTGGAGAGGGGACACTTCCTTTTTGCTCTTCAGGATAACTTCAGTTCTCAGTCTTTACTGTGGTGTAGTGTCAGAGGGGTTGGCCTCACATTTTGGTTTGGATTTAGGTTGGGACAGAGAGTTCATGATACTTGTTGTTTGGAGCATGGGCAGACTGGGAGGAACAGGAACGTTTGTCTGGATGAAGCTAAAAATGAGTGGTGAGCAGGCAGGTACAGGTGCAGGTGTGTGAATGGTTTCAACATTTTTCTTTTTTTTTTTTTTTTTGTTCTGGATGGCTGCAATTACAAATCCAGTTTAAATATCCTTTTCTGACCATCTTCTATGGAGTCACAGTCTTTCCATGGGCTTCAGGGAAAGTCTAGAAAGAGGCTGGTTTCCACTGCCAGAAATTAGCCTTGAGAACACCCCTTCGAGGTACTACAGTTTGTGTTCTCTCTCTACAATCTTTTTAAGGAGCGTGTGTGAAGGAAATCTAGCCAAGAATAGAAAGGGGTTTCATATTTCTAGGCTATATAAAACTGCAAAGGTTTGCAGGTTCTTCCATGGTGCTTGAGCTTAGTTAACCCTCTGTGCGTTGTGTAGTTCTGTCCTGGTGTAACCCCAGACAGAAACCAAACACCACGCAGCTCACTCCATCCCATAGCAGGACGGGGGAGAGAATCAGGAGAGCAGAAGGGAGAGAACTCAAGGGTTTAGATAAAGACAGTTTAATGGGACAGAAAGGGAAGTAAATAATAATAATGTAAGTAATGTAAGCAGTAATAATAATAATAATAAATAACAGTAATATTGATAAAATATGCAGTAAATTAATGCACAATGCAGTTTCTCACCCCCCTGCTGATTGATGCCCAGGCAGTTCCCATGCAGTGGCCCCCAGCCAGCTTTCCCCTTGGTTTATGTACTCAGCATGACACACCATGGTTTGGAATATCCCTTTGGCTCAGTGTCCTGGCTGTGTCTTCTATCACCTTTTGCCCCTCCAGCCTTCTTGCTGCCAGAGCACAAGAAGCTGAAAAGTCCTTGCCTTAGTATAAACACTGCTTAGTAACAACTGAAAACACCAGTGTTTTTACAACATCATTCTCATACTAAATCCAAAACACAGCACTGTACCAGTCTCTAGGAAGAAAGTTAACACAATCCCAGCAGAAACCAAGGCAAGGTCTAGTTAACATTTTAAGATCCTCTGGAAAGACCAGTTCAGGTGCTGATCAACAAAGTGCAGATACTGCTCTGTGAATACAGGAGAAAAATAATGGAAAAATTATCTGCCACATAAAATGCTTCAGGGAGAAGAGTTATATGGTGTGTTGTACCCTCTTTCAGCCATTATACATTGAGGAAATTTCTTTCTGTTTCATGATTGTGATGGCTTTTACTTTACATGCAATATGCTTACCTGGTAAACAGGAAATTCAGAGATTTATGGCATAGAACTCTTTTGCCTCCCTTTCCTGTGGGATGAGGGGTGATCTCTTATTCAAGCTCTTACATATGGTGGAAGATAACATGTTCTGTCTGAGTTTGCCAATGATTTCTTAAGAAATCTTCAATAATACAGAAAACTTGTACCCTAATTCCCTGTCTACAAAGCAGAGGTGATGCTATGTCCTACTTTGAGGCTTCCTCTGGAATTAGAAGCCTGTACTAACAGACACGTAGAATTTCAGGTTCAATGGAAGCTTGTATCATGTGTGCATCGAGACCCTTCTGTATAAAGGCGAGAGAACATTCCTCACAGAAAGATTAAGTTCTCTTTGTTCCATTTCTTCTTAATAACTCTGAAAACCTGTGTCATTATGAATTTAATCCTGAGATAGAATTTTGCCACTCTTCAAGATTTGTGCTCTTCTTTCATTGCTTACAACATTCCTTTAACAATTAATTTATATTATCAAACTGTATTGTTTAGTCAGCTAAAATGATTTCTTGTAAATGACAATGGTCACTACATTCAGGCTCAGAAGTCCTGGTTGCAAAGTAGACAGGTGGTGCATAAAATCTAAACTATAAGGATACTCCCTGATTTATCCTAGTTTAAGATCCATCACTAATCAGTCTGTCAGTATGAGTATTTTATTTACTGCATTTAGAAGCCAAAACTCTTCACTGTCTCCTATTTTCTGGGTCTGTGTGTTCTTTTACATTTGGCTTAATAAATCAAAATTTAAAAATAAAAAACAACACCCTCAAAAATATTGATTTAAGATATTAATTAATATTGAATAATTAAAATAATAAACATTGAACTAAAAAAGTTACATCTAATAAACTCACAATTTATAGACTTTAAATAAATATTATGTCAGTATCTGTAAGGTAGTCGTATATAACTTGAGTATTCACATATTCAAGAGCCAAAAGAAGTGGAAAAATACAATTTACAGTTCACTAACCATTTAAGCTAGAAATGTATACAAAGGTCACGGTTTTGTATTTCAGCACCCATTCCTTCCAAAGATGTGGTAGGAGATGTTCCAGTGCTGTTTATATTAAAGGTATTAATGCTGATCACAGTGGTGTAACCAAGAGTTGTTTCATAACCCTGATATATTCTTCTTTACATATCATAGATCTGTATTGTATGTTTACCTCTCAGAGTTAATATTAATATTTAAGTGTTTTGCATCTGGTATATTGAGTCCTCATAGTGTGTGAATCTTTCGGCATATAAATTCTTGATATGTTCTATTTCCCTTTTTGTTGCCCCTCATTATCTAAAGTAAAGTAGATGCATTTTTGATGGGAGTTTTTTGAGCCTCATATACAGATTTATGGATTTGTTCATGTGTTCCACACACTTGAGCTATAAACTGCTCAGTTGTATGAGAGATTCTTCTAAAGAGTGGAGTAAAGACAGTGGAAAATGCAGTGTGAGAGATGGTAATTTGTCTTAACACATCAATTTGACATGACTACAGATGCTTCTTATTATCAAGGAAATACCATCCCAAGACAAAATTGTTAAATTTTCTGTGCAATATCTAAACTACCACCCATTATTTTTTGAGTATTCTTTTTATCTGAGCTTGACAGATTCACTGTTTCTTTTTGTTCTCACATTTCTCTTGCAACCCCTCAGGCAGAATGTTCTTTTCTTAAAATCTTAACTCCAACAGCTATATATAATAAGGTATATTAAAGCAGGAGAAGGAAAATATTGAGAACCAATAGGCACAAATAAATAATGGCGAGCAAGTTAGCTTAAACGCATTAATTTCCTTTGCTTTTCTTCTCTGCACCCCAGAGACTCAAACTACCTCCTTTGTGGAGGTAATGTTGTAATAATTTATTGCCAGGTCGTTCTTTTGTACCAAAAAGACTTAAAAAGCAAATGTTTACAATATAAGCTAAAGTAATAAAGGAGTCCAGAGTAGGGGGAAAAAATTATATTTTAGTGGTCAAAGATACAAAGCATGGCTCTCTGTATGTATCTTTTTGTGCTGTCAGAAGTAATGTCATCATAAAGCTGGTTTGTTGCACAGGACAACTAATTCTGTCATTAAATTAGAGATAATATTTGACCTCTGAATCGGATTTCCTATTGCCAGTTCTGCATCATTGGCTTGGTGATGTAAGGTGAAAGGTCTTCAGGGCTTCTGTTCTTGCTAGCTGAAAATACGGATTTTTATGCCCACCGTCATTGCTACTGAAGTTCAGAAAAATCTGTGCCTAGGAACCATTGCCAGAATAAATTTACTTGTTAAGTTACAGAGCATGAAATGATACTGAGGATTTACACACACACAGATCTTAATTAGAACTAGAGTGGAGTTTTGCTTTGAGTATTTTCAACCTTTTTCTAATACCAGCCATTTGGTGTCAGCTTGAGGTAGCTGAGAGGTGTACAGATTTCTTATAGGTTTGAAAGTCTCCAATGTCCTCAGAAATGAACAACAGTACAGTAGGGCACTCCATCTCATGGGGAAGAAATGGAGGTGTTATTCCTACAAACCCATCTATTTTGCTTGCTCATGGAAACCTCAGTAGTTTGGCATTTTCTGCAGGTACTCCCCATACTTCTCATTCTGGAAAAAAAGGTGGTGAGAAATGGACAGTGTCACTAAATGGAACTATGTGTCCAGGATATTGGATGTGTTGGATCTACAAGTGGAAAGTAGAAATAGTTGTCCTAATTGAGAAAATGGGCAAACAAGAAGATTTAATTCTGAGGAGGAGGAAAATTCCATTAACTGTTTCAAACATGAGAAAGCAAAAATAGCTGAGCCATTGGGGATTTTTTCCTCTTACATTTCATAGTGGGTTTAAAAAAATATATATAAATATAAACATTATTGTTTTTCACACTCTTTCTTGCTCCTTTGGCCTGGATATTCAACAGGATCTCAGGGTACTGTGAAGAGAAGGTCTTTTTCATAGCATGTGAGAGATGGAAAACTTTTTTCCAACTTTTTAACTTTTCTTTCCAGATCAGCTTGGGTTTAGCACAAAATGTTCATGGTTTATTTTCTCTGCTCTGGTGCATTCAATACTTAAACTCCTCAGTGGTTGGTTTTATTTTTTATTTTTGCATACAAGTGGGTATAGCTCATTATCTTTCCATGCTTACTGAAGGAAAGTGTTATTCCTTATCAAGCATTAGATAGCTTCAGCTACATTTCTAACTCTTTATAAAAAGAAAAATAGTCTAAGTGAAGTATTGCAAGTGATGTAGGAGAGGCTGGCAGACAGAAGTAGCCTTTGTTCCTTTTGGCTAATAATTGCAGGGTTTGTTCTCCCACACCCTTACTTTATGTATGGAGCCTGCAGAACTGAATGTAAGATATTAAAAGATTTAACTTCTGGTAGTTTAATGGCTGGTTGGCTGACATGAAAAAACAGAGTACACTTTGCTCATAGGTGCTACAGAAATAATGAACTGTAAAGTATTTTTGTGACTCCTTATAAAACCAAGGAGCAGAAAATGGAGATGGAGTTATCTGCAGATGCTTTGTTATATTGTACTGCATTCTCCGTGTGTTACCAAGCTACTCTGCAACTTCCCTGGAGCATAAATGTGAGGGTATATGGAAACAAAGCAATTACTTTTTATTCTTATGTTTTTTGTGTCTCCAAACATAAATAATGTCTGCATTCAATACTCTGGCATCTTAAAATTATGTAAATTGGGTAAAACTTCTTAGTAGTGAGTCAGACTTTTCAAGACACTTAAGATCCAAATCACCTTAAAAGTCATGTCCATGTTTAAAAGAAACCTGAGAAGCAAAAGACAACAAAGTTCATGTTTGCCAATACATGGCATGAAGTTTTTAGGTTGCTAAACTCCTAACTGGATGTTGAAACCTCAGAATACAAGTCTCCCCTTTTCTTTCCTTCAGAAGAGGGTGGCACAGCCCTTTCCCTCTTTGGGGAACAGCTAAGCCATAGTAAAACAGTGGATTTCTTAATGTTCTCTTAGTTTTTCTTATTTTATTGTTCTTCCCCTGTCCACCTGTCAGAACATCTTCAACAGACTATAAGGGACTAGCTGTGTTGGAGAGTTTGCTTCTAATTTATATATACCATTTTTTAGAGTTGTGTTTTTGCAGTACTTTATTTTTCAGAGTTGTTTTTTTCTAAATCTCTGTGTTTTTTGCTATCGCAGCAGTGGAAACTCTCAGCTTAGAAAATTCTGCAAAACACTATAGAAGTTTGTTGATAACATCTATTTACAAGTGGCATATTTGGTTTTCAGCAGAGTTTCAAACATTACCAGAGGGCAGGTATCAGCAACATAGATGTTGATTCTTGAAATTTGCTTTAAAAAGAACTTTTAATCAGACTCAGTCCCATTGGGGTTTTTTTTCCACTTATTTGGTGCCCATATTGGTGGATGCTATTATGGAAAAGTTTCTAGAAAATTTGAAAATCTTTGCCCTTTATGCATTTTTATTATTATTAATGATTTGTTGAATTGCTGCAGAGGAATACTGAAAAAAATGGCTGTGAATCTGAAAATGTATGGAAAGAAGGAAATAATCAGGAGAAAAATAGCACTGCAGCTATGGCTAATTAAGTTAGTCATCAATGCTACTTGAATAAACATTTTAAAGATATATAGCCCATGCTATGAACTCCATGTTTTGCAGTTAGCAATAATTGAAACTAAAGTGTGTTTCAAAGCATGTCCTAAAACTTGTAGAGTACTGCACAGATAAAAATCTTTTTTTCATTTATTTTACTATGTGGAAGGGTTCTGTTACAGTCCTCTGCCTGTTAATAACAAATATTTATGGCTTGGAGTATAATCATCAGCTCAGACTGCAATTATTCTGGTATGAAGAGTTGTACATGGCCATCAGAGCTCAAATGCCATATCTCAAGGCCAGATCTCTTAAGCCAGAGGTTGTTTGGATGGAAAATACAAAGGGATGCTGTCAGGTAGAACCAGAGTGGAATTCAAGCGGAAGGAGTTTTCCAGATGAGGAGACATATTTCATGAGGGATGAAGATAACAAAGGTTAAGAGGGACAAACTGTATTTTAGATAACTCATTTTCAATTAAGGGCAAAAGAAAAGAAACACTTCTCAAACTTGGAGCATGCCAAGATATATGGGTGTTGCTGGAAGATGGGCATGGACTGTAGCTCTGGAAAATCCAGTGGTGATATTAGCTAAAGTCTTACTTCTGTTACAGGAAACTGGGACTTCATGCACTGAGCTAGCAAGACAGGAGGTGCTGAGGCTCCTGTATATCCAAGAAAGAGCAAAGGGAATAGATCTGAAGTGTACTATAGGAGAAATGTGGATGTGTTAGACAAAGCCTACCCAAAAGGAAAGGGCTTGTATGTGAAGACTGAATGCATTGCTACAGGAAGCAGAATTATGTTTGCTTGGTTAAATGAGGAGTATAAAGAGCAACAAAGATGGAAAGATGTCTCCATGATGCCTGTGAAATAAAAGCTGTTCTTAGCCCTTAAGAAAGAGCAAGTAGTCATTTTTAGCTCAACAGCAGAAAGTTGGATGTCAGTTGTAAGAAGAGAAGTGTGTCATGAAAATAAGGGATCATTGCTTGTGTGGAGAACTTCAGTGCAGTAGGTGTTAGCACAAAATTGAGTCCTTGCAGGTAGGACATTAAACTGTGGAAATGATCTCTAAAACTGCATGCTCAGCATAGTGTTGTAAGCAGCTGAGCGTGGGAGTGAAAAGGTCTGGTTGTTAAAAATACAAGCAGTAGGGGGATTACTCATTAATCCCACTAATAAGTCACCTCATTAGATGAAATACTAGATGTGGTGTGTTTGGTTTCTTAAAGAACTACCTGCTCATTAGGAAATTAATTTCAGTTAACTTTAAATCACCCTTACATACACTTGATTGAGGGGTGGTTTTTTGAGAAGCCCCTAGCCATTCGTTGGGTAGTTCTAGAGGGATATGGAAGTTGCCACAATGTTCATGGGCTACAGAAGACTTCATGTGACACTGCCTACAGCAGCGCTTCACTGGGTGGTACCCATGTAGGGCACTGAAAGATGAGAAAAAGTTACCTTCTGGCTGAGGAGGAAACTATCCACTGCTTTCTCTCTGTTGTATTTGGGGATACTGAGGCTATGGCAAATATGTCCTTCCCTGAATCTGCTGTGCATGCTTTATTTAGGGTGCCTTACACCAGGATGCTACTTCATGGACATTGCTGCTTCTTGACAAACTGGTGTTTCTTGGTTTCACAGCACCTGCTCTTTGAAGTGCTCTTGTCATCTCAGTCTGTCTCATTGATGAATCAGCTGCCACAATTGTAAGATGGTGTGGTAGCAAAAAACCTAAATTTAGGGAACAAGATAAAAAATCTCCATACAGAATCTTAGGGTTTCATTCTCAAAATTAGTAAATTCTTTGCAATAAAAGCTGTTTAGCTTTTCCTGCACAGGAAGCAGAGTGCTACTGAAGTGTGGGGGGAGCAGCCTCTAACTTAACATTGTAAAACTTTGAAGTTTTACTCTGGATCCAAGCTGGTTGCCCACTATACCAATAAGAATTATTCTTTGGCTTTTAAGGATCAGATGACCTGTCCAGTACATCTGCTGGGAAAAACAGAGGCAACAATTCAGAAAAGGAAGGCCAGGCCAAAAAACAGGGATATCAAGTAGTTTTCTCAATGTGGAAGTGGAAACTCAGGAAAAGAGTACAAAATTAAATGGTAGGGCTGTTATCTATGCAGTAAGAATTTCACTCTGCTGTACAGAAGCATGGAATTTCTTCCTATTACAAGAGCTGAGGGATCAGGACATGTGGACAGGTATGTTTCACATCATAAGTGTATCAGCTGTGCTCACCAGGCTGAGCATGATTTTAAAATTATTTATTTATTTGGGTTTTTTTTTTTTCCTTCTGGTGAGATGTAATTGACATAATGCGTTTGTTGCCAATTTCAAAACTAAAAGTGGGTTATACATTCACAGCTATCCTTTTTAACTCTTACAAGTTGGATATTAAGTTACACTTTTTCTTTTAAAAACTGTGATAAGCTATAAACAGAAGCTTTTTTATAATTGTACATCATTTCAAGAAGGGATGTTTTGTTTTGCTTTTGTTTTTTTAAACTCCCTTACCCAGCTGAAATCTGAAGTAAATGGGAAAAGTAACTTGGGTAGCAATGTGGAGTTAGTACTGCTACAAAGCATTATTAAAGCAGAACTACCAAACCAGAACACATAGTCTTGTAAACTTAAAGCAATATCATGTTGTCCTAGGCATTTTTCTCTCTCTGAAAAAGTGCTTGGTCTTCTAAATGAAGCTGAAACTTGTCTTTCTTAAATTATTTTTTTAAATGCTGGAGTGTCAGAACAATTTATTTGTAAGATTTTAAGCAAAATAGATCCTCATTGAAGAAACAACTACCTGGTACAACACCATAGAAAATAGTGACAGAGGTACAGGTCTTCATCAATATAACTTTTAGTACAATGTCAGCAATGATATTTATGTAGAAGTGTTTGATCCACAAAGCATTCTGAGGTTGGCAAGGTCCACTTTTAAAACCAAATCTAAATTACTTTTTTTAAATCTAACTAGTGATACCTTAATAGAATTGCATGCAAAATAGTTTTTATATGGGGAATTTCAGTTACATGATTTGTTTATATTTGTGTTACTTTGGGCTGCAAAACTTATTTAATTGTGTGTGAAGGATTGCGCCAGATTGCTTGGAGCTAGATATTTGGCAACTACCCTGTGCTCTAAATTACATTCACAAATAGTGACTTTCCTGTGTTGGAGATGCCTTGGGCTAGCTTCAAACCAGGTAGTTTGTGCGTAAGAAGCAGCCTTGCTGCAGCGTGAGATCATTCAGGGCTCATGACTTCCTCTGTTTCCCTAACTATGTGGTAGTCATGGTTCAACTTCAGTGTAACCTTTTAGTCATGTCTAGGACATTGCCTGGCTTTGTTCACTGTGGTCCTGTTTACTCTTGAGAGCAGGTGCAGTCATATTTTGGGCCTCCCCAAACATGAGTGAAAAAAGAATTCTATTATGAAAAATTTCTCAGTTAACTCTTGTCTTCATATTTTCTGCTTTTAAAGTAATGGTGTAATTTGTCCTGGATTTTATGATGATATCAGCAACACTAGGTTTGTCAGCAGCATTGCCTGTTTGGCTTCATCTCAGCCTTCTCATAGGAAAACACAACTGCAGTTAGGAATCTTAGACTAGAATTGGTGCTGGAAACCTACCTGCTGGCTTTTAGGTTTGTTTTGGACAACATTTTATTGTCTTTTTCCACAAAGAATAGATAGAATTGAATATTGATTGAAACAAAATCTTCTTAAGCTGACCAGTATATATTTCAAACCCCAATGCCATAGATCCAACTTTTAAAAAAATCTCTACTTATGGACTTAAAGCCAATGTTTAGTGCTTCTGAAAATGTTGAATGCAAAACTTTCTATGCCTATAATATTACTGCAGAAATGAAAGTTAATTGGAAATAATGCCTCTAATAAAGGAAACTCTGGAAAATCACTTACTCATCTATACTACAGCCATTTTTGTACTCTTTTTTTGCTGGCATCAATGCACTGCAGTAAGGTCTTCCAGAAGTATTTTACATCTATTTTCCACATGAAGAATCAGGAAGAGGATTGTTTGCAGTCGTTACTTGGAAAGCACCAAGGTAGCAGGACTTAAAAAAGGAGTCCAGTGTCACTGCTGGTCTCTGAAAAAAAAAAAATGTTTGTTTTCTTCCTCTGTAAAGGGTGACGACTACTTTTGTGATTGCACCCACGTATGTTTCTGGTGATAACGACTATCCAAGCCAGGAATTTGTATTGAAAACTCTGCAACACTGCTTACTGTCATTTTGTTAAAGTGCTGTGTTAGCTTGCACCTTAGAACTTCAGAAAAAGGTTTACTTTCCCCAGAAATAGAGAAGATTTGCCAGTCTATGCTGGTATTCAGAATTTTTGCATTTCATCAGAATGGATGGATTAGGAAGTTATAAGGGACCTCTGTGCTGAGTGGGTACTTTTGCTATATGTGTTTTTAAAGGCTACAATGAAATTTACAAATGAGTGTGTGCACCAGATATTGATACTCTCAAAGTGGATGTTTTCTGTCTTCAGTAATGGAAAGGGATCCTACAGAGAATTAAAATGAGTATCACTATTCCAAAATAGTTGGAAAGTCATTCAAGCACATCCTTTTTTTTTTTCAGAAAAGCTGGAACAGAGTGGAAAGGAAACAGTTTGGATTGTCTTGCTTCAGTTCACTAACATGATTGAAGCTGTAACATAGACAGGGCCTTTTGCAGATTTTTAAATGAGGTAGCTGGCTGTACAGAGACCTTGAGAGAGTCAGAGAACTCCATCCTGATATCTCGGAGTAAAGTTATACATGGCCTCGTCTTTGCTAGGATTTTGCTTCATGTTTTCCAATTCCACTGAACAACTGCTACTCACTAAGTTAAAAGAGACATTGAATTCACATCCCACTCTGTGCTGCTTCATTTCTTTTGTTACACAGAACTTTGTAACGTGGAACTTAAGCCCGTATCAAGTCCTTGGTAACTCTTCCTAGATGTGGACATGAATCTTTATGCAGAGGTGTTGAATCTTCACATAAGCTTGGACCAAAAACCTTATAAATAATATGCTCATTAACATAGGCATATATGGTATTTTTCTTTAAATTGCGTGTAGTTTATACATTTCTATTCATTTCACTGAATATTAAATAATGCTCTCATTGCAGAATTATTTCTAATTAAGACCTTGTAGTGTCTTTAAAGCTCTTCCAACAGCTATGAGGCTGAACACTAAACCTATGTTATAATTCTTATTGTGCATCAGTTATCTAAAAGGTTCATGTTAAAATGAAGCTCTACTATGCAAACTATATAGTCTACTATGTAGACTATACTTGGGGCTTTTTAAATTATTTTTCTTGTTAATGTGTATTCTGTTATGAGAACCTTGATTTTATTTTCTTTTTTAAGCAGCTCCTGCGAGGTAGTTTTCTTGTCTCAGGTCTGTGTGTTCCTCATGGCACTTTATAACAAAGAGAAACATTAAGCTTAAATGAACATCTCCAAGTCGCCTAGCAACAGGATATGATTAATAATACCTTTCACCTAACTGTATGCAGATAAATGTCTGAAAGTGAAAGCAAATTCAGAATTGGCTGGCCAGAGCCTGGCAGAGCAGTGAGAGAGAAAAGGTAATATGATAATATCTTGTGATCTTTGCTGAAAAAAGGAGAGAAGGTAAAAGATATATTTAATGGGTTGTATCTGCCTTATGTAGTAAAATACAGAGCATAATGGAATTTTTTAATAACAATTGAATGGTGTACAAAGAAAAAGTATAAATGCCCTTGCTTCTCATTTTTGATTATCATCCCTAATTCACCAGCCATGCTTTTTCATATGTGAGAGATCAGAAACAATCAGTAGTAATTACTGGGCCATCACAGCCAAAATGAAATGTAGTATAAATGAAATGTAGTATAATTTAATATAGAGTTAATGTCTTTATAGTACCATACCAAGATTTTTAGGCATGAAATGGACTTCTGTATTGAGTGTTGTATTTAAAAAAATATACAAAGCATTGGATATGGCATTACGCTTGTAATTACAGTTTTCTAGCAGAGAAAAGAAGGGGAAGTTGCTATGGACATTTTGTCTTAAATGGCACTGCATTTTTTAGCTTTTCCTTAAAACTTCATGTGTGTATATATATGAAAATAAGAGGACTCTGAAATTTATCTATACATATTTGAATGTTATCTATTTATAAAATGTTGGAGACATTTACTTTTCAGGCACTCAAAGGGTGTTAGAATATGAGCTGACCACATAAGCTTAATTCTCTCACATTTTGTATTCATTCTGTATAAAGAAGAGGCACTGTGGGAGTAGGGTGAATATGAGATTCGTTGTATGCTCATTTTGTAATAGCGGGAAATTGCTGTTTGTATAGGAATAAAATGGAGTAATGTATTTGTGTGCTGAATGTAGAAGAACTAGTTATCTTGAGACAATCCCATGGACTGGCATAATAGCATAAACATTTGCCTAGAGAGAAGAAATAGCCTATTACAATGCAGAAGCACAGATTTCTGTCCTGTGCTTTAAAACCTGCCAAACCTGCTTTTTTTTCTATTTTCAAATTACTAAATTATACTGGTCATGCCCTGTCCTCTGTGTGAAATCCATAGAGATATTTATTGCAGTTTATCAGAAGGTGTGTATTTATATTTGCTGCTCAGTGACAACATGAACCTTTCAGTGTGTTGCAGTAGTCGTTGGGGGAGAGGCTGTGAAAGGTTAGGTGCTGATTGTGCTCCTTGTAGCTGCCCTTTCATGGGCTAACATCCATCAGCAATCATTTTGGTTTTTACTTATTTTTCCTTTAGACAGGCTTATTTTTAAGTGCCTCATAGTATTCCAGGTTTTGTTGCCAAAACAGGGAGGGCAGATTTTTGCATTTAATAGGCAATTCCCTGCTTTGCTCACAGTTGGTAACCTACTGTTAAAGTGTGGTGGGTGTTCTGATTTAGCAAGCATGTCTATTTAAGTCCAGACTCTTTTCCAAAGAAAACTGCTGCTTTTTTCTCTAACCACTGCCACCTGAACTTACTACACAAAGATCTTGGTGTAGGTGTATTATGGCATTTTATGGTGTAGCAGGGGATCTCTGACTCATGCTTCTGAGGCTCATCCCTCATTAGCTAAAATTCCCTCCTGCAGCATATCAGACCTCAGTATTTAACTTTGGCTACAACCAATAGTTTTCTCTGCTGGAAAACTTCTTCTATAAGATTCCCCCTGCCTCCTTTCACCTCTGAGTCATCACCTGAATCAGTACCACCTGCTACATCTCCTCAACCCCTTGTGAATACATCACTTATTGTAATGACACAGGCTTAAAGGCATGTCTTTAGTTTTCTTCCTGTTTAAATAAACACCAAAGCCATCATTTTCAAGAGATTTCTCTAATATGTCTCTCTAGTATTAGTAGAAAGAATTCCTGGTTAGGAAACAAATTCCATCCTTACTCCTGAGGTCCAAGTCTCTTCTTTTTGAAATCATTGTGAGTTGTGCCGCTGATTTACCTGAGATATACCTGATGGTGCCCTTATACCTCCAGTTTTGTTGAATGCAATCTCTTTAGCTCTCTGCTTGCAGCCTGTCCTAACTAACTGGTTATGCAAACAGCTTTTGGTGCTTTTATTTCTTTAAAAACACATTCAGCAAAGGCAGTTCACAGAACTAGTTTGACTTGCATCTCAGGTAATTATTTATTTTCTGAGAATTGCAGCTTCTAATCAGTGTAAGATATTCATGCAGCTATTTTCCAGCTTTACTGATCTTCTAGCTTGAGTCAGCTATGTTTGCTTGGGTCTTTTGCCCTTAAATACATTTTTTAGGTTTTTGGTTGAAAAGCACCAAGCAATAAAAGAATGAAAATAAAATACCCCTTTTTCCTGGTCTACAGTTTTAGTGTAGCATTTATTTAGCCAGTGAATCACATTTTCAGGTCAAATAAGAGAGACTTTCATAGCAAATTCTGTAAGCTTATAGAGTTCAGAAGTGATTGTTTTCAGACAAACTTCATTTTCCAACCAGTCAATTTTAAGATGGAGTATAAGTAACAAAACAGCTGTGCACTGCAATTTTGCAAATGCATAACATTTTATTGTATAATGCAGCTCTGAAACATGGTACATCTAAACAAGCAAAACAGTTCTGCAATTAAAAATTACTGTTGTTTAAAAAAAAAAAATATATAGCTGCACATTGACTAAAGTCAGATTTGAAAATTTTTATGTGCAGATCTTTTCCACAAGTCATTGTATTTAAAAAGGTGGATGCAATAATTATCAATGAAAGTATAATTAAATTCTATGCCCTCTGAATAATAAGTAATGAAATAGTGTTTGCATGTTAATTACACCTTACCTAGTCTAAATTTTCAGAAATCATGTGTGACCTGGAATATCTCTGTCTCTTTTATAATTCAACTGAGAAAATGCTGTAAATCTTACTTGAATTTTGAGGCAAAGTGATGTGTGTGAAGCTACACTGTTTACACCTTTTTGTATGAATCATAGTTCTGATTCTTTTTTCAGAACTGAAAGGAGTAAGGACAATTGTTTGGCTGAGAAGTGTAGAGGGAATTATGAGTGGAATTTCTTGCATTATCAGTGCGTGCATATGTGTTTGGCCCTCTCTGCCCTCTACCTCAGCTGCCAAAACACATTACAGCACGCATCTCTGAGTAGCACTGAAGTGCTCTGTACTTCCATGAGGGTATCCCTGTGTTTCAATCAGCAACTGCTGTCCTGCAAAATGTCCTCAAGACCCTTATGCTGTTGAAGGAATTGCACCAGCTGGGTGATCCACTTCCTGAATTGCTTGTTACCTGTTAGCATGACCCCATGGGTCTTAAATAGCAGGAAACAGAATTAGAGCTGCTCCTTCCTTTAAAATCTGTTCAAGGGTCTCCTGATCTATTTGGTAGTGTAGCACTCATGATGCAATCATTAATCTCAATATTTTCATTCTTGTGGAGGTCAATGACATTCACAGAAGTCTGAGCAAATCCATTTTGTTCACTGAACCCTGTTCCACATATCCACAGTGTTCCTGGATGGCCTCACAGAGTTTTCAGCTTCACAGATGTCTGAAATGTTGAATGCTTTTTTTCTTTTCCCTTGGAATAAGCAAAGTGGCTTATTTAATAAAACAAAAGGGCAAGAAAAAAAAAGAGAGAGAGAGTAAACACAGTGATTCAAATTGCTTCTGCATCCAATTCAAGCTGAACACTGCTGTTCCTCTTTTGTCACTGCTTGTTCATCAGCATTTGCTTTAATATTCCCCAATTTCAACTGTTCCTGCACTGTATTCCCTTTTATATGGATGCATTTTCTTCTGGAGCAGTCTCTATCATGACTATTTTTAACATCATGGTTTTTTTAATGTCTTGTTATTAAGAGACACATCTCTTTTGGTTTCTCCTCTTCACTCTTCTTTCTCCTTTTACCTCCCTTACTGTGTTCACACTTTTCTTTTGCCAAACACTTTCAGATATTTGTCGTTGTTGCTGAAAATCCAGCTTTTGATCAGGGGGTCTCTAACCGGCCTATGTCTGTATCATCCTTCCACTACTGAGAGGAGAAGCTATTTTTTCATGTGAAACTGAACTGGCAAATGTTTTTACCCTTTCAGCTGCTATCAATTTATTTATTTTATTTATTTTTACTTGACCTCTTGTGAAGCAGCATCATAACATTATAGGTCAGTAATGGTGCCTTGATTTTCTTGGACTATTGGAGTGGGTTTGAGAGTTTTAGCAAGGTTGGTTTTGTGAGTGGTTTTTCTGAGGTGGCTTGGGTTTTTCTGGCTTGAGGAAAATACACTTAAAGAAAAATGTTATAGGGGCACTCAGTGAGTGTCAGTCTGTAATGGGACTTGAAAAATAACATATAAAAAATGCAGTTCTTAACTATCACAGCTAGAGGTTCTGGGGACAAAGCTGACATGCCTGTTTAAAACAGAGGCTGCCAGTTCCTTTACGTTTGATTTTTTGGTGACTAAGGAACCTCTACTTCATTTGCAGTGTACTGAGTAACATCTCAGACCATTTTTGCAATTTGCTGATGCAGAGGGCAATTAGTGCATGTCAATTTAGCAGCAAGGGAAGAGCTTTTATAACCTCTTATAAAAGGTCTTCCCATGAAATTTCAAAAACAAAGCTCAGGTACCAAACAGCAAATAATAAAGAGTGAAGAATATGAATAAATGCTGATCAAGAGGCATAGCAGAAAAAAGCACAAGCACTGGCTTGTGCAAAGCCCTGTGTGGAACTCAGAGCCCCTCAGTGGCACCAATATCCATACCTTATATTCTTGCTTCCTCCATCTCCAGGATGTAGGCCCTCAGAGCTAATAAATGAGGCTTGTGATTTACTGTGGTTGATTTTTTTCCTTCTGTGAAGCTTGTGCTTAGCTTGTGACACTTGAGCAGACCCTGAAGTCAAGAGGGACTTTTCATGTGGTTAAAGCCAAGGGAGTGCTGAAGTGCTCTGGCTGGCTGATTTGTAGTGCTTGCTGCAGAACTGAATTTTAGCACACACAGTTTATTGTGGTCAGAAGAGGCAGATTTAGGAACAAAATGTGCTATACCTTGTGTTCTGTTTCTGTTTCTAATTAATCTGTGTTTCTGCTTCTTTCCACAAACCTTATCCCCACTGTGCACATGTTTCTTTTACCATGCCAGGGTCCATTTTTGAGAGTGTTTTGTGACCACAGCTGGAAGAGCCAGTGAAATTAGAACCATAAAAAGCAGGCGAATGATAAATGCATTGCGAGGTCGAGTAAAGAAGATTATTTTCATCAGCTTTAATAATGGAACCATAAGCAATAAGACAAATAGGCTTAGAAAGGATAAATCTAGCCAGATTGCTTTTTTTTACCTTTCTGATAAGATTACAAAATAAGCAGATGAAAGGAAAGTGGTATAATACATGCATTTCAGTAAACCTTTTGATACCATCTTGCCAAAGCATACACAAATAACTAATATATGTTGGCTTGGATAGAAACATGATCATACAGGCTGTAGATGAGCTGAAGGACTGTAAATGATGAGCAGTGATGAATGGTGATGAATTGAGACAGGATGACTAATGAGGCTCTGCAGGGGTCAGGATTTAAGCTCAAGTTTTTATTCTTTAACATCTTTATTGCAGCATCTTTTCAGCCTGCTGTTGATTTCTCCCCTTGCCAAAAATGACAGTGAGGCAGATAAGTAAAATATTATACCTACTAGGATAAGCCTCAGACAGAGTACAAAAAATGAGTATTTATTAGATGTGCTTAGACCTTAGAAATAGAACACTTTTTCCAAAATTATTATTAATTCAAGAGAAAAGACTTAATTTGCACTAGTACTGATAACCATAGAAAGGCGAAGTGAAACTGGGTGACTGAGGAGTAGCAGCAGAGTTCAGCTGGATTCCAGGAATCCTTAAATTAAAAAGAGTTTAGTCTTTTGCTGAAGATATGTTGCAAGCTATGGAAAGATTTTGCTAAAGAAAACTCCTCAAAGCTCTGCTGCTTGAGATGTCACATTCTCTGCTGGGGAAAAAAGGCAAAATGTGCCTTCTGAAGAGAGATGGTGTGAACAACTTCTGTCTCTGAAGTCTTTTTCTACAAGTCTAAACCCCAGATAGCTGGCCAAGAGTGTCCTATATGTAGGAAATGCTACCCCCACGCCAGCTCCCTCCCCCAAATGGTCCTGTCATTCCTATGGACTCTGAGGCCACTGGGTGTGACGCCCTACAGCAGAGCCAGGTATTTGGTGGTTGTTCCTCGGTGTTTACACCTTCTTTCTTGAAGACATGGAAAGAAACAGAAAATGGCAGCATGTAGTTAGGATGTCATACATGCTCTGTGCAGCACAGCAGAAGTGCTCAGCTGTGTTAGGAAGAATGGCCAGGAAGTAGCACAGGCTGAGTAACCAGTTTTGAAGTGTTGTTCCTCAAAGATGCTGACAAAAATAATAGAGCAGAATGTCTAAAAGGTGAGCCTATACTAAATACCATCAAAGCAGCCAGGAATTGGAGTGGATTAGGCCCACTCCAGGTTCCTTTGTCAGGTTATTTTCAGCTAAATGCTCATTTCTTGTAAAAGTCAGCATCACTGGAAAAACTTCTGGGGTTTTTATGGCAACTCACCACCAAGCATTGGAATAATGATTTCAGCTTTTCTGGAACTTGTTTTTACATCCAAAATATTGTAATACATAACATAAGATGAACGCATAATGGTGTGTTACAAGTGGTCTAGATAAAAGTCTGTGTGAATCTGTCAATAGTACAATAATCAATACAGTATTGGCATTTTTCACCTAAATCTATCCCTTGCAGGCTGCAATGAAAGGTCATCACTTGCATCTAAATAACTGTAAAAATGCAACTAACGTTTCATGAAATAATGAAAATTAAAATTAAAATTGACAATAAAAGTTGTCATAATGTTGTTGTATGGGATACTGCGGAAATATTTCTTCTCAGTTTCTGTGCCCAGAAACCAACTTGTTTAAAGTTTCCTCTGTAGATGAAATTGTGTATTTCAACTAGTTCTGAAATTACTTATGTGGGCATATAGACTATCCTCTCTATGCTTTGGGAATTAAATAAGGATATCAAAGTATATAACAATAGCAATATTTTATCCTGAATTTATAAGAAGAGAAAGCAAACCAGTTGCTGCAGAAAGCAGAACTCATAAATGCAGGCTTCCAATTCCCTAAGCTTCTTGTGGAAACGCTATGTTTATTATTAAGAAATTCATCAAACTAATTCAGTTATCCATTTCTTGTGGCAGTTGTGATATGTATATCGGCCTGAATAACAAATGTGAATTCTGTATGCAGGCAGTAAGCAATTAATAGCACTTCTGTGCTAAAAGTTTGGGAAACATGGTTGATAACTTTTCTCTAATGATGAAATGTTGCAGGTTCTTTCTGCCACTTCTTGTAATTAAGCCTGTATGAGATGTAATTAAGCCCTATTATATGTGTCTCATGCTGCTGCTGCCACTTGTCTTCTTAAATCTAAATCTAAGCTAAAACAAAACTGTTTTCCTCCATATTTTTCAGGTTCAGTTGGAGCAGACTTAACATAAATGATAATGAAATTAATCAGATGTGAAAATATATCTTTAGTCTTGCGTGTATCTTGAATTCAGAAAAAGAAAAAAATACAATTAGTAAAAGATGTGAATTGCATACAGGTTCTGCATAACTCTAATGCCACAAGGAAACTAAATTATTAGTTTGAAAGACTGGCAGACAGTGGCAACTGGGTTGTGTTCGAAGTGTATCTGTTAGAACCATACACTTCTACAATTTCAGTTGTGAAACAAATGATTTGTTTTGCGATAATTTACATTGGCATCATCAGAAGCAGTTGTTCCTTGACTTTGTAATGAAAACAACTTAATGTCTAATCCAATAAATTAGCATGACCATTTTGCTTTCTTTTTCATGGAAACTAAACCAATTATCATCCACTGTCATACCAATGGCAGACAGTAACGGATGCGGTCCAGTTGTACACCTTGCCCTTGCATCCTTTGGAATTAAGGAGAAAATGACTACCATTTCTACAAGTTTGGTTCTGATGATGCTGTTCAGCCCTGTATTTATAGTTTCTGAAGAAACTGAAGCATACAATAATGCACAGACTAGTTCTTTGTCTCTTTTAGGCTAGAGATGCCATTTGAGATCAGCTGGAGTTGTGGAGATGTACAACAACTAGTGGTCAGTGTGCCTGTTTGCTTGAGCAAGCTTTGGATAAAGTCTTCCAGTTCAGTGTTAAATAAAAGGAACTGGCTGTTTTCATTTTGGTCTTGGCTCCAACAGCATGAAAATCATATTTCTTGAACTAAATATGTGAGAGCAAAAGGAATATTTTTTATGTTAGTACAGAGCCGAGTCTAGCTTTGGGCAACAGCCCTAACAAGTGTCACAGTTCCAGCATACACCCTTCACCTGATGGGGAAGGCGCCTTATTTCCTGGAAATCTTTGAAGTATCCCTCTTTGTCTTTGAAGTATCCCTCTTTGCAGAACATGCTGCAGAGCCCTGGCCAGAAGCAGTGTGTAACATTCAGCACCACAAGCTGTGCTTTTGCAGCTAAATCTGAATGTTTCATGACCTGGACCATGTGGTGGTCATCAACCCATTTGCCTGTACTACACCATCTTCCCTTATATTCAACCAGGTTTGGACGTGACAAGTTTATGACATGAGAAGTAAGCTTTCCTGAAACAAAAAAGAGGAAACATGTTATCTATAAGCAAGTTTTGTGTATGCTTAGTTAAGAGTAGATCACCTGCAGAAGGAGAATTAATAAATGCATATTTAATAATGCATGTCCTTGTTGTAGACTACTGTGGGTGTGATATAGAACCTGCCTTTCCAGGTATCAGTATCCCATACCTGCTCTGATCACTTGTTCCTGTGGTAACTCATCTCCTGATCACTTAGGCTGTAACACAATCACTAACAAGCCCATGTAGGTATGTATAACATTTCTTATAAAATTAATATAGTAATATTCAAATGTTCAGTGATTCCACAGCATCTGTCACGCAGTGCCCCTAGCCACACTGCATGATAAGTGCTTAAAAATAGTATTGGAAAATGTGTTTTATCAGGAAGCCACTAGATGTACCATGATTCATTCCAAGCTATGAAATGAGGCTATAGGATAAACAAAGCAGTAAAATGGGAATAATCAGGTAAGATTAGACCATTGACACATAGAAGCATGCAGCTAAAAATTTAAGTATTCAACAGAAAGATTATTTGAGGATAATATTAAACACTATTTTATTCATTCATGTATAGTGAATATCTACTTTAGCAATGGGAACCAAGTTAAAATTACACAGATTAATACTTGAGATTATAATTGAACTTTCACTGCACTCAGTTTAGTTGTCTGGTTTGTGCTTTTACTTTTGGAATACTCATTAGTTCCAGGAATTAGAGAACAGAAAGAAACAGGTAAGATGCTCTATTTTTCTCCCAGTCCCTTAAGTTATGCTTTCTCATGTTGGTAATTTTTCTCTTGAATCCTGTAGCAGCATCCATCCTCAGCTCAATAACTGCACCTCAGCCTGCAGTTCTCCTATTCTTCCCTTGTGTGGCTCTACCCCACTTTCTGTCACCCTTTCCTCACAAATAACCAGTTTTCTCAGAAATCTGAGCCAAGGTAGCACAGCTGTGCTATACGAGCCCTTGGCTTGGGATCACAGGCAGCTGGACCCCAAGGAGGAAAGGTACAGTACTCACTGCAGAAAAACATCTTTTCAGGCCTTCATTGTCCTGCTGCTGAAATACAAGTAAGCACAGAGCCCTAGAGCAAGTCATGGATCTTTGTGACAACATTCCCCTTCAGAAGGAAGTGCTGATCCAGTGCAACTGCAGAACAGTGTGTGGAAAAGAAACTTTCAAATGAGTTTTCTAATAAATTTATTTCTTTGGAGAACTCTATTGACATTTTTGTTTTGACACCTTCTAAATAAAAGAATCTTTTCTTAATTATTCTGAATTTGTAAGAGTCTGCAGCCTAAGTAACAAGGCAACATGTTTTGAAATTATTTGGAAGATTCAGTTAGTCAAAAGAGTCAAAAGTACTCTGGTTTTTGGTTATAAAATTATTCTAATCTTATACTCTTCTTACTGATTTTGAGAAGAAAAGTTTTTGAAAAACCTCAAATATTTTCCAAAGGTAGGAGAAGTGTTTCATAGCTCTCAAAGTAACTGATAATTAGCAACATTCTTGATAATAATACATTTTTTTGAATAAATGAAGACATTGAATCTGCATTTTTGTTTAGCAGATCACAAAAGGATTACAGA
Organism: Lanius collurio; assembly: GCA_020086605.1. Classification (NCBI taxonomy): domain Eukaryota; kingdom Metazoa; phylum Chordata; class Aves; order Passeriformes; family Laniidae; genus Lanius; species Lanius collurio. Next base: position 21,656,642 of record JACBWW010000003.1, on the reverse strand, counting down.
TAAAAATTTCTGCTACTTCAAAGAGAAAGGAGGAGGATAACGCACACATATGCAAATCAGGAGGCTCAGAAAAAGGGGGATCTTTCTTAGGATGGTGATGGAAAGACGAAAGCCCAGCCATGGCTGTGTTCATTTTCATATTATAGCTTCATCCCAGAGCATTTCTGTCCAGCACCCTGTCTTTCTTTATGGTCTTGAGTATTTGTTCTCTTTTTGCAAATCAGATCATCCTTTCAGGCTTAATAACATAAGGAAGAAGACAACTAACATAGGGAAATCTGGGTTACCCTGAGCCTGTTTGTGATACAGAGACTGAAAACTGGGAAGATAGAAACGGACAAAAGAAAGATTAGCAGGTTTTGCCTAGTCATGCCTGGTGCTTCCCACCCAAGGGTAGTAGGGTCTTGTGTGTGCTGGTCTGACCCAGCAAAGTCCATGGACAGAGGGGTCCCAATTAATATTTGCAAAACAGTGTGGATTTTCTATGATGAGGCTGTTGATATGCAGATAGAATAACTTAGCACAACGTCTAAAGCTGCCATCCTTTCAAGGAAAAAGCAAACCTTTTGTGGTCACATGAACATTTTGTGATCTATTTTAGATTATGAACAAAGTCTATATATAGAATGCATATGAGATCTTACACAGGGCTGTGCTGTATATCCTGCCCGCCTGGAGAAATTTGTGTTTACACATACTTGTTTCTTGGAAATATATCCTCTTACTACTACCTTTTCCAAATAAACAAAAATGGCTTATTTTTCCAGATGTCTTCAAAAGCAATAAAGTATATTTTTAGTCACCAAAATCTGCAAAGATGTACACCTTCAGTGGAAAAATATATCCATTTTATTACTTTTAGGAGAGTTACCAACCCAGTTGCATCTGAGGGAAGTTTAAAGACTTATTGTTAAAGCCATCCTCCAATTTTTGCAACCTATGTTCATTGAAAACTACCTATCAAAGAATCTGCCTCTAAAGATGCAGATGTGTTTATGCTAATGCAATTTACTTGTTGTATTTAAAATAAACCCAAAGGAATTTTTACTGTGATTTGATAGGAGTTTTTCCTTGGAAAGATGTATGTTAAAGGTCAAGTGGAAGAGTCTGTGTTGGAAGAAACCTGGACCATTGGCATTAACATTATGATAGTTCCTTACCATAGCCTCTGTGCCCTCTGCACCCTTTTTGAACTTGGTTACCGGAAAAGCAGACTTATTCCTGATGTTAGAATATCACTTTTCTCATATTCATTTTACTTCTGGTCCAAAAAATTCTGTCTCAAGGCGAAATATCCTCAGGACAGTCTCAGAGAACATGGGTTAAGCTGCTTACCCTGATGCAGTGGGCCATGCATGGGGAAGGGTACTTCAAGCTCTGGTTTCCTTCTCCTCTCTGTCACACAAGTCCTGAGGCTGGACTACAGCCCATGTTTCTCTGCTGGCTTTCTGCCAGGTGAGGGGATTAGATGTAGTTGTTTTGGGTTGGTGCTGATGAAGGGAAGGGTACAAAAGGAGGCTTAAGTCTGCATTTGAGAGCTGTGGTAGGGGGCCCATGGCTCTTGTTCATGGCTGATGCCCTGTCAGCAGAGTTCAGGGGAACACAGGCTGACCTGAAGGGTTGGGCAGGCCTTCACAATCCACTATCCAAATCCACTATCCACACATTCCTTCTTCTGTGTCTGGGTTTGAAAGGCTCTCTGTAGGTCACGTAGCCTTGCCCATGTCAGTAGCAGGGCATCCAGGACAGATGTCACCCTGCATCCCATACCTTTCCCTTTAGAAGAAAAGAAGAAACTGTCTAAAACAGGTCTGGATTTCACCCCATGCACATCTACTTGGAAACTCAGAACTAGGAAATCTGCTGAGCCTATTGTCCAGAAGTGTTAGGAAATCATTAGGAAATTGTTGAAGCCATCCAGGGTTTTTTATTTAATATTTCCATTTCTTCTTATCAGAAGTAGGAAAATGTTTGTATTGCTTTTATTATAACAGCTGTACTCTGGGATTGTAACATATACAGGTCTCTATCTGCCTCCAATGGCTGAAGCTGCAGTTTATAAATGTGCTTCAAGGTAAGAGAGGTGGATTTCTTTTGTTGAAAATGTGGCTATGAAACACCATTTTTTCTATTACATGCTCCTTTGATTATGATTTATTCCCCTGGCATCACAATGGAGAAACAACATCCCAAAATTCTTACTCTGGGAGAAGGTTTTCTCTCTCAGACTAGTAAAAATGACAGCATTTTTTCCCCCTCATCAAATTGACCTCTTTCCTCTGCATCCAAATATAATTCCTCTTGCTTTTTTGAGTTAAATTATGCACAATTACAGCAAAACACTATTCTGAATTTTGTCATGCATAGTAATTTCATGATTAGTACTTAGGTTGCCTTCACACTTGGGCATTTACAAGTTGATTAAATGCCTTGGTTACCTACTTGGATAGCAGTTGTTAAAAATTTGCAGCATTTTGAAGGGATCCTTGTTTGTTTTTAGAAAGATCACACTGCTGTAGAAAAGGTATGAAAGTAGGAACCTTGGCTGTAGTGAAGAACTTGGTGCAGGCAGCAGTTTTTCTTCTCTTTGCTTCTTTTTTTACAGCATTTCCCTGGTAGGGACCTGTGGTCCTCTGCTCCGTGGTGGCTGGGCAGTGCCACTGTCCAGGGGTACTTGTGGTAGGACAGGATTGAAAAGGAAGAGTGGGAATGAGGCAGTGAAGAGGCACTGTCAGTGTTCCCTCTTTTTTCCTGCTGTGGTGGGAGCTCAGGGATGTCCAGCTCTGTCTTTAGTACCACCAGGGGCAAGTGTGCATCAGTGCTGCAGGCACAGGCACTTAAAAGGTCAGTCTGCCAGCAGTTATAAAATGTTCTCCTCTATGAAAGTGCCAGCTCAGTTATCTGTCCCTAAGAAATCCTGCTTTAAGGAATTCCACCTTCTGCTTTCATTGTCAAGGGCTGCAATTCGCAGTTGAGAATGCTTCAAGCCTCCTACCTACCACCCCAGTGGTGCCATGTGTTTATTTCCTTAGGAAGTCAGAAAGTGTCTCTCCTTCCCACAGAAATATGTAGTTATTGAAAGGAGAAAATAAAAAAAGCAAATTATATATGTACGTGTGTGTGTGTGTATATATATATGTATAAATACATTAAATGTAAATAATAGTCTCAGATTTGAGAGGGCTTTATTTTAGCTTGCTGCCCTGGGTTGTTTGGTGAGTGGCATATTGGTCTGGTCTGAGACTCTTTATGTGTGCTTCCACCTTCTTTTCAAAACCAAATAGCATTGAAAGAGTCTGTGTGGGGTTTGGGTTTTTTTTTTTTTTTAATTTCTCAGTCTTTCAGTAGAATTAATATCCCTTGCACTGTCTGTACAGCCTGGGATCAACATTCTATACCTTGCTGCATTTATGTATAGTTGAGTGTCACTGAAGACAGAAGTTCTCAAAGTGTTACTACTCCCCTTGCTGGTGCATTTTAGCCATGGCACTCAGACACTTGACTTTCCAGTGGCAAGCTGCTTCTTCCTATTTGAATTCATGAGGATGATTTTATGAAGAGACAGAGACAAATTTAAGAGTATAGACTTTTTCCTCTTTTCTTATACCGTGCGACTTTCACCTGTCTCTTTGATTTATGCAGACGTGGACCTTGGACGTGTGTAGACTCGTCAGCATAATTTTATTTGTGGTGGGAGATATTTAAACAATGGCATGATAACTATTTTAGTTGGTTTGTTTTTCAGAATAATTTATTCTCTTGAATGGAAACTTTTAAAAAAGGCTTTTGGCTATCTGGGTAAAGATTTACTGATATTTCTGTATTATGGGATAATCATCATCATCATCATCATCATCATCATCATCATCATCATCATCATCATTAATTTTCCAAAACTTAAAAGCTGGAACTGTTTAGCGTGGTAAAAATGAGATTTCTTCTGGCCTCATGTAACTGGTGAGGTCAAGTATTACTGCAACCCCACTTTCAGGTAAAATTAGTCCTTCATCATGTAAGTAGAAAAGGCTGTATGGCTCTTTTGTCATGCTTTATAAATCATTAAAATATTAATTTGCAGAGAAGAGATTATAAATAAGATAGGCCAGGTTTTTAAGGAAAATTTGGAACTTCAGAAGGAACTTGCTGATGTTTTGCTTCCTTTTTTTCTCCTTGACAAAAAGTAACAGAAGCAACACACATCTATATTAAAGGAATTCACCAGCTGCAACCGAGAATAACGATCTCCTCCTGCATCTGGTGTTGCATTGGAACAGCTTTCATATGATTTTATATAAGCAGATTTCTTGTCTGCCCAATTCTAATGGGCCATGTGGAGCCAGACTGAAGTTCTGCTGAGTACAGTCATCTGGTCTCCAGCAGGTAACCAGAAGCAGATTGCAAGTGAAGAACGCAAGAAGAAAGCAGTAATTCATGGTCCCTTCCCCCAAGATTCTACCGGTTCCACTTAAGTAATGCTCTAAAGATGTTACAGAATAACTTTGGGGGGAAAAAACATATTCTTCTTCTTTGGAGGGCCCAGAGTACAGAAAAGTTGGTGATGTTGATTGGAATGGCCCTAAAATGTAACAAGACTTTAAGGAAAGGTGCAGGCAGCTGATTTTCTTTTATTTTTTCATTGAGTGGGTGGATCTTTGTCTGAGGACAGCAGCATGGAGCCCCAGTGAGCCACTAAAACAGTACAAGAATAGGAAAATACTGTTTGTCCATGCTCATCTCTGTGAGAAGATCAAGCCAAATGCTGAGTAATGGTGGATTAGGGTGATATGCACACCTCTGGCTTATGGCTATTGAGTCTGAGATGCAGAATCTAATTCTTAGCCATTTATTTTCATTGTAGCAAACCAGTCCATTTTATTCAGGGTGTTTTGCCTCCTTTTGCATAGGCAGTCCAGGTGACGTGTCCTAACCATGTAAGTGCTGGGCAGGGAGCTTTTATGGTTAAAACAGGTAAAAAGTAGGGAGTACTGTCACCCCCATCCTGTCATCTGTCACCTCAGTACTATATCCTGCAGGATAGACTGCTCTTACTCTGCTTTTTGCAGCCCATCTGTTCGTTATGCTTACTTAAGAGCATTCATATTTAAGGAATGGTATTTTCAGGGTATATAATTAAAATATAGGTTGGCACTTTTCATTGTTTTCCTGTCTGGTTTTGTATAGCATACTGGAAAAAATATTTAAGAGTTTTGTGTTTGCAAAGATTTCTGTTTGAGTGGGCTACATTACTTCTTTATTAAAAAAATAAAATAAAATAAAATAAAAAAAAGCAGCCACACAACCCCCCAGATATTTTAAAACTAATTCCCCTAAGGCTTAATGTGGTTAGTTGAAGGCACTGTGGGATTGTCATCCAGAAACACAGAACTAATTTTCTTGTTTTACTTTTAAATGAGAGATTTTTTTTTTTTTTTTTTTTTTTTTTTTTTTGTTAACTAGAATTGAAATGTTTCAGTTATGAATAATGCCAGGAAGAACCAGCACACTTGAGTGGGTTTAATGAATTGCATGTGTTCTTGCTGCTTTGTGAACGTGTATGTGGTGGTGGAGTTTCTGAGACCTGTCACTTAATATATACAGAAATGCATGTTTTATTTATGATGTATTAATTTTAACTATCCTAGCTTTTTTGTTTTATGTTCAGGGTTTCTGCAGAGCCCTCAGATCATTTTAATATGTTCAGAAGAAATTTCCACAGACACTGAACTGCAGAGCTTTATGTCTCATGAAAGTGTAAGAGTAACATGTTTCTTGTCTACATTTATTAGCCTTAAGAAGGCACTGGATGTTTCTGTCATGACTGAGAAAATACTTAAGGGTAGTTTATTCCTTCCTCTGGGTAGATAGTTAATCTGCATTTACAATCTTTGATATTTTATGTCCATTCTAACCAATATTAGGCAGTGTTGAGTAAGGACAAAGAGGCAGAAATTTAACTAGTGTGATAAAACCTGAGAACAGGTACTAACAGTAAAACAGTACCCTTTTTTTGACAGTAATTTCAAAGGTTAAATTGCAACTCAGAGCATCTTCGTATTGGTGTTTGTTGTTTTTAAGGAAGCAAAATTTCCTTAGGAGATTTGAATTTACTTCAGTGCATTTTATGCTGTGTGCATGAGAAAAAATTTGTCTCTTCTGCAAACTTCTTTTTTGGTTTATGATCTGGTTTTATGTTCTCTAAGAAATTGCTTACTGAAAGGCTGTATTTTAGGCCTTCAATTTAATGTTCCAGAGGAATATAGGAGTTCTTCTGACTAAATCCCCAGTTTTAAAGTAACTTGAGAGCACACTGGAAAACTGTTTCTCTAGCTAGAATCATTGATTATCTTAGTGCAAAGACAGTGAGTAAAGCAAAGAAAATTAATGTGGTAAGGTTATTACTTCATTAGAAAAACTGGAAAATATAATTCATACTCATTAAGTGCGAAGACAAAAAACATGTTTCCATTGAAGTGTTTTCATTAAAAAAAAAAAGCGTAACAGAGAACAATATTACTTAAATTATTTATTGTTGGTCTTTTAAGAAATGACCAAGAGCTGTTTTACAGACTGAAGTGTAATTGCCAATGTGAGATTCTCCACATTAGAAAGCCAAAGACAACAAATGAAAAAATAGGAAGACTGTTATTTACAGAAGAGCAATTAATAAAATTTAAGTGGCATCTGAAAATCTGATCACGGAAATGCTGTGGTTGTGTGTATATATATATATGTATTTTTATATATGTGCTGTATTATTTATAACATGTAATGTATTCATTTGTATATCATAGTATAGAAAAAATATATTGTGTATTATATACATTATAATAATAATAAGTTTTCTTCTCTGTTTAGAATAGTTTGTAAATCTTCAGATTTCTTTCAGCTAAAGGAGTAACAGTACAAAGTAAAGATATTGGTATCTTTTCTATGATTTCTCCAATTTCACAAATTTAAAATAATTGAGGGACAAAAAAAAAAAATTAGGTTTTTCTTTTGAAGGTTTTTTTTCTTTTTTAAGAGCTCATTTATAAGCCAAGCTTCCCTAAGTACATGTTTTCTACTTAATTTTTTGGAGAAGAGAATGGAGCAAATGAAGCTCCACACCTGCCTTTTGCTCCAGCATGTGGGTGGGCTGTTCTGGGGAAGGAATGACAGATTTGAGGTGGGTTTCAGTGTGGAGTGAGGGATTTGCAACAAGAGGCAGGGGTTGCTGGGCTGGCCCAGAGTTAATTCTCTCTTCTACTTTGTAGCATTACCACTCAGTGGCAGACAGCTCTTAGAAGCAACAGCAGTTCAAGGGATGTTGTGTAATTTAAACAACCCACCACAAAGCTAACTATGTGTCTCCCTTGAGTTATAGGAATATTAACATTGATGTAGAAAAATACTTGTTATATTTCAGTAAATAAGGTATATTTTAGTTTAACACAGTGATTTATGTTGATTGTTGTTCTTATTATTATTGTTGTTATTATTATTACAGATAGATTTTGTTTGGCTACTTTGCTTTATTTTCTTTAAATAAAACAAAAGAAAAACCCAAACCAAACAAATAAACCCCACAGTGTTTGAGATACTGAGAACTAAAACTGTGCAACACTTGGAAGTGGCTGTGCAAGTTATTTGGAGTACAGCTTTGTCACTAGAGGGCACTTAGTCACATAAAATTAGCCATCTTTGGGTTGGGTTGGTTTGGGGTTTGGTTTTGTTTTTGTTTTTGTTTTTTTTTTTTTTTTGTAATAGCTTCTTTCTTTAAAATATCTTCTAAAATATTTGTTGATTTTATTGGATTTTATTATTGATTTAAGAGTATGCAAGTATAACCATAAATATCTGTAAACATAAGAGTGTCAGGGCAGCAATCTGCAATGAAACATTTCCTTTGGGACAGGGGATAAAGGGGGAAGCCAAGGAGAGGCTACAGTGTACAGGACTTAGTTCAAAAATCACTCAGGCTAAAATTATACCAAAAGGCTGCTCAATTAGTATTAATTTAATTAATAAAACCTGAAGTGGAACAAATTATCATATTTAGCAGCAGGGGTGTATAATCACAAACACACAGTTCTCAAGTATCAATATCTCTACTGTAAATTGACAAATGAACAAACTCCTCTTATTGAAAACAAACAAAGCCAGAGCCCTCATTTACACAGACCACTAGTATATAAGTGTCTAAGATATGGAGTGGAATTCACTTTTACAAGCGAGTTTAACATACTTGACACTTCACTGCAGACCATCTAGCTTCATTATGGTCCAGTGGTTTGCTTAGCTGGACACTGAATCCCAGTGATTTCTGATGCACTGCTGAAGGTTCACTGGCAGCCCAGCCAGTCATGGGGATATTGGCAGCTCCTGTAAAGCTGTCTTTGTGCTGGGAAATTGTGCACTTTACCTCCTGGCTTCATGGCTGTAATAATTTGCCATGGGACCTCTTTTCTCTGATGAATAAGTAATTCTAGTGGGCTGCAGAGCTGATGACACAAGGGGTGTCCCAAGAGGGTGGGGTTTGATGTATTTTTTTCCTGGCTGTCACTGCCAATCACAGAGAGAAAGAAGGTACTCAGGGACCCCATCTGCCAGGCCAGCTTAAGGCTGAGGTATGCAGAATGTCCAGTATTAGTTTACACATGCTTTCAGCAGGCACGGCATGCAGTCCTGGTATGTCTGTCAGTTCTGTCCTCAGCTTCTGACCAAAGCCTCCCATAGAAGGCCTTGGTCCAGTGTTACTTGGGTTGTTTTAGCTGTCTGAGCAGTCTGACAGGTTAATTACCAAAATAATCAGCTGTTGTGAGTGGGTGGAATCAGGGATAAATATTCCAGGTGTAAACTTGAAGGAGTCCGGGAATGGGAAGGGATGGTAACTACCAGACCACTGGTGATAGAGCTTGTGAAGAAGCAGAAGCAGTGACAAGGACCAAATATACTGGAAGCACATGGTTTGTTTATTTCTAAACGGAATTGCATCAGGTTAAGCCTTTCTTGGAAATTTAAGCTTGGAAATTCAAACAGTTTTGAAAACATATATTTGAGTAGCTACGTATCTAAGTGGTCTTTTATATTTTCCTGTATCTCCTGCCTCACATGGAGGGAATGCCACTGTGGTGCACTTTGGAAGGCATGCAGGTGGGTTAATAGAATTGTAACAGCTTGCCAGGATTTCTTGGGTCTTTTCTGTTAAGAACTGTTGCTCATGATTAATAGACATTAATCAGGGCTCCAGCACTGCCTTTGCATTCATGGACTCAAGGCCATATCTGGCTCTCTGTCTGCCATTTGCATGGCTTCTGTCCCTCCACAAATGGACATGGAAATATTTTCTATTCTGTACATCAGAGAAAAATGCCTTAAAAGTCCAGAGGTTAGCATACCCTCTAACAAAACCCAAGAGAATAGATTTCCTGTGGATTCTCTATAGCTAAGAAATTTCAAGCAATCCTCTTGGGCAGAACTGAGAGTTTAAAGTGCAAGCCAGAGTCGATAACTGTGGATTATCGCTTCAGCGGAATACAAGGTCAAGGCTATTCAGACAGACTTTTTCTGGGTCCCCATTCATGGTGCTGGCTGTCTGCTATGGCTTGTAGGAGCTTTGTCCTTGATGGTGCAGTCTTATCTGTGTAGGCATCAAGGTCCATCCCTCTGTAGTGTGTGCCAGGTACTCAGATGGCCTGTACAAGAGTTTCACTACACGGATCATGTTGCAGTGCAGGGATTTACAAGCTGGAATTCTTTCTTCACTGTCTGTCATGATGAACTCCAATGCAGTACACCTCCCACCACATTTCCTGGAAAGATATGGTGAACCTCTGAATTCATAAACCCACTGAACGTTAAGATAAATTTTAAATTATATTTTACGGAAACAGGATAAAATTACACAGGGAATATATCTGCACATTTTGTAACGGCAATCCCTACATAGATTGGAATGTAGAGAAGAATAACACTTTCTACTCTTGTAATCAAAAGAAATAGATTAGAAATCAATTCTCATCAAAGTGGTAAGACCAAGTATTTACAAAATTCAAAAGTGACGTTTTCTCTAGTTTTGCTGCCTAGGTTTTTTAAGTTAAGCAGGTAGAGGGCAGTAGGTGCTAACATTCAGGATCACTTCTCCATTGTACTGGTGCTGGCCAAACTGTGAGGCTGCTCTTCAGCCCGGATTGTAGGTAACCTGATTTTACACGGAAATAGACTGAGTGAGCACTCATTCCGTCTGTTAACATAACTCAACAGTTGGAGCTGTAACAACTTAGACTGCTAAAAGTGAGCTTTTTGGTAGGACTTAAAAATCAGCAATGAAAAGAATGCAGGCATTGATTGGGGTTCTCCATGCAGGTGGACTTTGAAGCAGACAGCTAATCTTTTCTAACACAAGTGAGACAATTTGTGTCTTGTGCAGATTTTGTCTTATGCTTTTAAAATAAATGAAGTGATAAGCATTATTTGCCATGAAAATGAATCTCTAGAAAAAGAGATTAATTTCCTCCTCTAGAAGGAAAAAAAACATAGGAGGATGACAGTATGAACAAAGTTTAATTAAAATATAATTGTATTTAATCAATGCAGTATAATTAGAAATAGTGCTTAAGAGTTCATTTTAATGGCTGTTGGGCTATTTGTATTCTTTAAATTAATATCTGCCTTATGAACAAAGATCCAATACAGCTCACTTCTCAAAAAGGCTCATTTGTTTTTTTCTAGTGATTTTTGTGTAGTTCCAAGGAAGCAGAACCAGTAAACCAGAAAATTGATAGGTGGTAAAAAATTCCTATAATGCCTTCTAAACCCTTTGTGTTTCCAGCCTGTAGCATAAAAGAGTGGTCTGGTGTTAGCATCTACCTCAGGAGCCTGCAGGTCAACCTCTTGCTCACAGTACAGTTTCCAGGTAACTTTGAAAGTCACTGAGATAATTTTGTTTATTTTTCATTGCACACAGAGTCTAGTATTATTAATACCCTCTAAGTCTGTTCTTCCTATTTCTTGGAAATTTATGTAAGTACTGGTCAGTCTCCTGTGGTTGGAGGCTCAACAGGAATGGCCAACAGCATGTGCAGGTGGTGCATGTTGTTGTTGAGGGTGTCCAGACTCTGAAGTATTTTAAACTAGTGCCTTTCTTTTTAAGCCATCTTGTGTTGTTACACATGCACACAGCAACAATACTGCCTGAGACCAGAGCTCTGTCTTGCTCAATATCCTAGCAGCAAAGTGAAACCTTCTCACATTGCTTTCTCAAACTCCAGCAGTTTGTGTTTCAGAAACTTCCTGTGCCAGAGGTGGTTTTTCTTTGCTTATCAACCCCCAAAAGGATTTCCCGTTTCTCAGCTTGTTCAGTTGTCCCCTGAATCCATGTAAAGTTTTAGCAGCTGTAACGTCCCCTGGCAAAGAGTTCCTGAGTTTCCTTTCTCAGTTGCATGTAGATCTGCTTCCTCATGTTTGTTTTCCACCTGCCATCTGCCTGCTTCATCTGATGCCCCCAGCCTTGTGTTACAATGGGCAGCAGTCACTTCTGATTCACCCCTTCCATGTCACTCATGACTTTACAGATCCCTATCTTATCTCCTCTGGATCATTGCTTTGCCAGGTTTTGTAGCTGTTACTCCTTGCAAACCAGTCTGTACTTTCAGTCCACCCTCTTTTCTTCTTCTTCAGCTCTGCACGTAAGTGGGAGGATCAGAATTGCAGATAATATTTAAATGCAAGTGTGTGAGTATGCAGAAACATAATAGTTGCCTTTTTGTTTTTCTCTGGTCTTCAATTTGCTTTCCCTAACAGGGGAGCAGGGAGATGATGTTTACACAGAAGATTTACCACCCCAAGATCTCATTCTTGGGCAGCAGTGTGCTTGTAACTCAGTTCAGAATCCACTACTTTTGAGTCTAAACTAAAAGTTTTCCCCTAAAAGATTTCTAGCGTCATTTTCTATAAATTGCACTTCACATGTCATTTTATTACGAACCTATCCTCATAGAAAGTTCTTTAGCCTCCATCATTTCTACCCCAAATAGCTTAATACCATCAGCAAACATTGTCTCTGCCCTATTTGCTCCCTTTCTCGGGTGATTTCAAGAACAGACTGAAGAGCATTGGTATCCTCGACATGAGGCAGCGGGACTCCATCGGTGTCTTGCTTCCCCAGTGAAACTGTCTCTATTCCTATGCCCTGTTTCATATCTTTTCAACAGTTGCTTTTCTAAATCTGTGAAAAGGTGTTAATTCTGTGCCTGTTAGGTTTCCTGAAGAAATCTTGTGAGAGAGATGTCATCAAATACATTTTGGAAAGCCAAATAGATTATATATCTGAGTATTAAAAAAGGGGAAAAAATGGAGTCCCATACAATGCAAGTCCTAAAAGAAAATAGCTGGCCATCAATAGAGTTGTTATTACTGCTCATCTGAGCTATACATTTGTTTGTGACAACCTGGGTATTCTGATGCTAAGGAGTCTGTAGCAGCTGGGCAGATGAGGGCTCTGAGGATATGGAATTATAGGAGGTTATGCTGACCTACATGTGAGCTTCCCTAGATGGGGAATTGTCATTGCCTCCACTGTTGTTTCCAGCTGGGTGTCTTGATCTGCACAGCTGATGTGGCTGCTCTGAGCTCATATGGTTGAAAGTCAGCCTATCAGGCAAGATGAGAATTTTTATCTGAGTCAGGACTGTGATATATTTTGACCCTGCACTGCAGCTGCACTAGTGGCCAGAACATGGGAGGAGGAGGAGCACATCCGTGCACCTGCAGCAAGTCTTGGGTGTTGGGAAGCTTAAACCAATCACAAAAGCAAACCCTGAGAAAAGTTGTTTGTAGCTTGTATGAAGGGGTACTTTTAACTAAGATTATTTGGGTCTTGGACATGGGTAGGAGGTTGCATGATGGCATAAGTTTTCCAGCAAAGAAATAGTAGTCCACACTGGATTTGTAGAATTGGTCTAGTCTCTTCTCAGAAACAAGAATTAAAAATGAAGAGGTTTCTTTATAACTTATTTTCTTTGTGTCTGTCTTTCTTTCTCTTGTCATCGATGAGCCTGGTTTCCACTACTACAGTAAGTTTGTTACTGTGGTTAATCTAAGCTTGGTTCTATACAGTTGCAACCAGAAGTGTTTCTGGTTTTTAATGTCATTCTGGGAGCTAGTTATCTGTAATACAAGGGACAAAAAGTATTGAAAGTAGGAACATTACTGGTATGTTTGTAGGAAGAGAAGAAATATGAAGCTCAGAGCTGTTTGCATCTCCGCTCTTCCAGAGTCTCTGACTGTACATCTAATTAACTATCCATTTAAAAATACTGAGCACTTCTTTTGCCCCCTGCCAGCAACATCAAGATGTAAAATTAATTTCTCTGAAGATTTGCATCTCACATGCTTGCAACATTTGGACCTAGCCTTTAAATTGTAAACAATCCACAGTATACAAATTACTTTAATTATAGCAATAGGTCAATCAATATGTTAGTGATGCCCAAAAGTTATGTCAGGGGTGGATCCTCAGTTATCACATTTTCTTTTCTAGATCCCTAAGGAGGAAGGAAATTCAGTCCTCTCAAACTGGTGGTTTTTTACTCTTCACTAAATATTTAAGCAATAGCAATTGGTGTGGCTTTAGTCCAAAATAATTTCTAATCTGAGGAGAATTTTTCCACATTTCATTTATGGGGTTTTTTTCACATTCTTTAATCAGATTTCATGTAAAGAATTATGTTCATTAGAGTTAAATACTAATAATAAGCTAAATAGAACTATGCCTTTTCCCTTTATCTGTGGAAATATGTGAAGACCTTGTCCCTGCAGTTAGCAAGAAGTCAACACCAAGTTTTGTTGATAATCAGATACAATATTGACTGTATTCTCCTGTCAGAAGAAAAATGTCTCATCCTGAGGGCTCACTTCATTAGAAATCAGTAATTTACATGTGAATGAAGCCATCACATCATGTGACTGTGTTGCTTAGTACTTGCTGAAGCTTACTTGGTCAGTAATTCTCATGCTGATTCATGTCAGACTTGCAGAATTATTTTTAATGCCTGAAAAATAATGCACTTCACTAGGGAAGAATATACAAGATGGGTTTTTCAATCATAAAAAAAAAAACATATTAAATGCAAAGGACTTTCTCCAAATTCTTTTTTTCACTTTTGTATATGACACATTAATCCTGCCCTCAGTTTAGGATATCATCAGCACTACCAGCATTAGTACACACCCATGGTCTGCAAACCAGGACCAGGTAGGCTTGTTTCTTAAATCTGTCTGCCAGTCACAAACATGACTGCAATTTCAGCTGCAAATTCTGTCTGTCCTTGCTGTGCCTGGCATGGTATAGCCTATGGGAAGATTGTAATCTGAAGGCTGCTGTGCTAAGTAGTAGTTGTGTGCTATATGGCCACATTCTCGTAGGTCTCCACAGAACTGCACCTGCACATTTATGGATGCAAATTGTATCTCAGTACTAGCTTTTGGTATGTACATATGGTCCTTTGCAACAGCAGCAGTATATTTTGTGGGCAGAAATTGCTGGCATGTACAAAACCTGCAGGTGTGGTTTTAAAGCCTATTTTACCCTCTGTGCATGAAAAGGATGCGCTGTAACTTAGAGCATCTACTTAAACTCTGCTCAAGTGATCAAAATGATCTAGTGCAGCATTTCTGCTTTTGGTGTTGAGGTACTTTGCATTTTCTGGATACTGGATACCACCTTACTGCTGTTCTTTGAGTCTCTGTTTAGTTAAAAATAATCATTTAACTATGTTTTCAGTGACATATGTTGAGTTCAGTTCTCATAAAGATTTCTCCAGCTGAACGGTGCCTCATCACCACTGCCACTTTCTGTTTCTGAGAGATGCCAATACGCTCGTTGGTGTAGTAAGGATGGCACACAGAGGGAAGCACAATGGGAATTCCTAAAGTGAGCCAAAGGCTCCTCCCAAGCAGAGTATGGTGCTGCTTGTGAGGCTTGGAGCATCAGGGTGTTTCACCTGCAGGCAAGGAGGCGGCTGCAATTATCCATAGTAGGTGCAATACATACCCAGTTGCTACACAGCTGGCCAAATCCAGTAGTAGGGCAGACTGCAAGCCTGAGGTACAGG
The DNA here is from genome assembly GCA_020086605.1 of Lanius collurio. Classification (NCBI taxonomy): domain Eukaryota; kingdom Metazoa; phylum Chordata; class Aves; order Passeriformes; family Laniidae; genus Lanius; species Lanius collurio. The sequence goes on along the minus strand of JACBWW010000003.1, from coordinate 21,641,550 downwards.
CTTGGCTTTAAAGAGATCAAGCATAAAAGAATTTTTTTTTTGCATAATTCTAAATGTACTCCCATATAGTGATGGTGAATCCTTTACAGACTGGCCTTCAGGGTTGATTTTAGTGGGGAAGTGTTGTCATGAGACCTTGGTTAAATAACTGCTGACAGCTCTCTCTAATATTATTTTTTTTTTTACTTGTATGCATAAATTATTGTATACTTTTTCTTTTCCCTAATCAACTACCTTGGATGATACAGTTTGAACTTTCTGATGTTCAGAGAACATGACTAAAGACATGACATGTTTTTATATGTCATTGCACTTTTCCTGTTGAGGACTGCTGATGCATCATTACTGGATCTTCTTGTACGGATCTCCTTAAAATATCATACTTTTAGTGAAAAAAAAACCAAGGAAAAATTAAAAAAAAAAAACCACAAAACAAAAACAAACAGTGCTAAGGTTGTGTATGCAGAAAGTCAGATGAATATGTTAATTAGGGCTATAAACTATCTTTACCTAAGAACCTTATTTCTTCATAACAATAAAAACTGAGGGTCTATAATCTTTTCTTGTAGTGGAAAACCTGTGGGAAGAAGATGTTCTACCATGCTCTAGACAACAAAAAATTGACTCAAGTTATATTAATTAAATAAGTAGACATGTTTGATAATAGAAACTGCTTTGGTAACATTTAAGTGACATAGTTATGAATGACAAGCATAAAAACTGTATCCTCTCATAATTCGCATTCACATTTTGGAAATTGATTCCTTAGATTTAGTGGCCTCACCAAACTATAAACCCTTTTGAGAATTGAATCTGTAGCAGTGGATGAGCTTCCTACCCTCTTTTGTGTGTCACCAACTTCTTTTGAGTAGCACAAACCTGAATGCTTATGCATCTTGGATTCATATTATGTTCTAGGTCATGGATGACCTTTTATAAATGACTTCCAATAGCTACAGCTGAAGTCAACCACAAGATTTGGTCGTAAAAGGTCATATTCTAGTTATACAAAATGTAGATAAATTTGAAATCCCTGCAGCAACTGATTGCTGTAGGTTTTTGGTTTGTATCTGAACAATTTTAATTTGAAGCCATGCATTAGAAAACATTATGTTCTAGCTTTGTTTCTCTTTTCCTTTCTTCTCCTAATTTTCTTTCACTATAAAATTATTTGGTTTACAGAATTTTTTTTTTACTTTTCCAGTTCTTAAAGTTGTATTTCATAGGGCTCCGATTTCACCTTTTCCTTTTCCCCCCCTCTCTTCTTTACTAGTGGATTAATTGCAGATTATTCCTTGTAAATGTTAATAGTGTCTTTCTGTTACTGTCAGGTTCTCACTGGAAAATATTCTACTTCTATCTGGAATGATTTCAGAGAAATTGTTTGAGGCCACTCTGCTAAGAGCATGCCTTAGAGTGTCACATTTAGACCTCAAACAAAGAAACAGGGCAGATTTAAACAAGTACAGTTTGTTTTTGTAGGCATAACTCAGAATGAGTAGTAAATTAAAAGAATATTTGCTCTCATCACCCCTGGTCACTTCCTGGCCTTATGTTGTACAGACAATTAATCTTCTTTTTATTTCTGAAATACAGAAACTGTAGACTAAGGCTTCCCATGGTGACTTTGCTGTGGGACTCTACTTTGTAATTAGTGCCAAGAAGCTGGATTTTTCCATCCCTGTTTGGGCTTGCTGTGTGCTTTACTTGCTCACTCTACTGCTTCTGATTCACACTAGAGAAGCTTTGCAGCTCAGCTGTTTGTGGTGTAGTTGTCCGAGCAGGTGAGTCAAAATAAGCTTCTCTAGGCTTGTGTGCTGCTTCCCATCACTACTGGCACTTTCATATTCCATTTCCAGGGTGTTCTAATTAATATTATATCAGAATAATGTGCTCCAGAGGTGGATATCAACTTACCTTTGCTACCAGTGAAAAATTAACAGCTGGCCATATGATGATGACCAGGATGATCATGACTCCATGTGACTTTGCCTTGGGGTGGTTAATTGGACTGCAGATTTCAACTGCAGTCATATTCCTCATCTGGACAGAGGCAACCATATATTCTTAATATGGAAAGAACCCAGGCAGGAACCAAAACCAAAGCCAGACTACTGCCGTGTTTCAGTCCACTGTGAGCCCAATGCAAAGGTTCAGCTGCTGAAGACCATAGAAAGCAGTATTTCTGTGGGGGGTGTGAGCAAGTGGATTCAAGTTCTAGTTGCTCTCCTAGAGAGAGCAATGGTCTTTTCTATCATGACAGCTCTTACTGTGAGGTTCATGGAGTAGAAAAAACAGACAGTGTTCCTTCATTGGAAAAAAATCAGTCAACCATCCAAGGCCATGTTGGTTGGAGCTCTGAGCAACCTGTTCAAGAGAAAGGTGTCCCTGCCCATGGCAGCAAGGTTGGAACTGGAAGATCTTTAAAGCCACTTCCAGCCCAAGACATTCTATGATTTTATGATCCCTCACAGAGTGACATACTAAGAACCCTGGTATAGGAAACTACAGTGGATGGGTAGAAACAATTTCCTCTGTGTCAAAGCCTGGAAACCTACTTTTTGGAATACAACTGTATAAGAAATTGAGTTTGACACTGGAGAACAGTCAAAAAGGTATTTTAACAGATTATATGGCTTATCCTCCGGATGATCATAATATAAAGTACTGTAAAGCACCATACATAACTAGCAGCATGAAAGAGGAGGCTGGTGATTTGTATGAGTTCAGATGAAAAAGCAATGGCCCTTGCAGTGTGGGAACTGAGAGTTTTTACCATCGGATTTGGATCACATTGTGATAGGATTTGAGAAAATGCACCTACTAAGACATAATTAACTGTTCTTTACTTGCCTATTGCAGATGAATAGGACTGTGTGATTTGCTCCATTCAGTTCCTTAAGAGTGCAGAAATCCGAAAAACGTAGTGAAGCAGTTGTTTAAAAGGAAAAAAACTTTTCAAAGCAGTTGCATATTGAGCTGTAAAACAAAATTGAAACAAACTACTCTTATTGTTAGATACAGGATGAATGCCAAATAGGCATTGAAAATATGCACCATGTTCAACTGGAAACCATCCAAACCGTGATATCAATATTGTGTTGATGTTACAACCAAATAGGCTGTCTGGCATGTTTCCATTATCTCAAATCTTCCATCCTTAAAGGAAAAATATGACAAATTTTTGCTTTCCCTTTTCCTAGTTATAGAAAGCACAGCCTTCTAGAAGAAAACCGGCAAACAAGGCTGCTTGCTAATTTCATTAGTGAGTATCCTGGCAATTCTGTCTCATTTGAAAATATTTATCACTGCTGATGAAGCAGAGAGCAAGTAAAACTTCAAATTTTTAATTAACTTATATTGTAACATCTCATCGCCCTAAGTACAGTTACACAATGTTAGTCAATGCAGGATTTGGTCCAGGAATGGATTTGAGTTATACCTCCTTTTTATGCTCATCAGAATTAATGAATGAGAGCCCTCAGTCTTATTAAGACTAATGTTCCTTTGTCAGTCCAATTTTCTTTTTTTTCCTTTGGGGTTCCTTCTTGTTATGACTTTGTTAGGTGGAAACTGAATGGTCTATGTTAATCAGCACAAGACATTTGGCTACTCAAGCTTTCGTAAATGTTTAGTTTCCCAGGGTCCTTTGAACCTCCCAGGGAACGGTTCTGCATTCTTATTAGAGACTGACAATTAAAGGTCTGTTTTCATATCAAAAGTAATCACGAAAAATTAGCTAGGGAGACCTTGGAATGCTGTGAGAGTTTCAGTGTTTTGAGATGGCCAACTTTCCTTCATTTGCTTCAATCAGTATCAACTTAGGTTTCCTTTTATGTTTCCTTCTACCAGGACAACTTATGAGTTGGCATTGTGACAACTGAGAAGGATTATGCAACGCCATGAAGATGTGATTAATATATTTTAGGCCACTGTAATCATATTCAGTTGCATAATTATCACAGAGGTGCAACAATAAACTAAACTGGGTTTTGAAGGCAATGCTATAAATGAGCACTTTTGGTTTTTTAAATTCCATGTTAGAAGGAGGAGGAAATGCTGTGCAGATCTGCAAGAGCTGTGTTGCTTACAGACTTCAGAAATTCTGATGATAGTTTATAAGCAATGTATGGTTCTGCCCTAAATATTTTAATCTTTGTGTGCCAATTTACAAGCTTTTCACACCACGTTGGGCGCCATTTCTGGTGGTGGATTAGCCTGTCCACTGCTTAATTTTGTGGTGAGCTTGCCTCTTTATGTCTTTGAATATCTTAAACTATTTACAAACAGCCAAAATATTCCTCGACTGTGCAGCCCCACTTAAGCCAGTGTCAGGGACAGCTACTCACCAGAAGCAGAAGCTGAGAAGAGAAATATAGCTCAAACCCCCTTTATGATCTTAAGTCATTTATTCCCTCTGTCCTGGGGGGGACAGAGCACCGACCTGGGCAGAGTCAGCAAGGTAAGAGAGCGGGGCTTTGTGTCCTGCTGGTTTTGTCACAGACAGGGGGGAAAGGGGATACCAGGGGCGGAGCTGGGATAACCAACCAACCAGATCAGAGCCCGGGCTGCCTGAACATCAGACAGACCCGACTCAGTCACATGGCAGGGACCCGGCCAGGGGGGCCCAGGGGGGTCCACTGCAACATTCACAGAAAATAATCTGTTAGTGTCACACCTTGAATGTTATAAGCCTGAAAAACAAATCTGAGTGTTTCTTCCCCATGGCTCTGGTGCCGTGGGAAATTGCTGCAGAAATTTATCAAAAATTAGTGCTTTGATTTACCTATATTTCTGAGAATCTGTGCTGGTAGATCAGGACACCTGTAATCAAAGTAGGGTGGATCACAACTGAGTGGGTTGCATATGTGTTTAAGTCTAGAAACATAAAGTAAAAGATGAAGCTGTTACTGTTTCAGTCACAAACTGGAAAAACAAAACTAAATTGGTATTAGAGCATCAAATTCCCTCCTCACAATTGATTTTTTAGAAGTACCATTCCCTCTGGAAGTTTAGTGAATATGTCTGTTTCAGAGCAAGGCTGAGGACACCTTTTGCCCCCTGAGATCTCCACACTATTCTCAGTCTGTTTGGAAACTCTGATACCTCAGGAAAGAAAGACAGACCCAGAATTTCTGTTCATACTCTGCCTTGCTGCCATGTCACAAATATTAGTAGAATTATCTGAAGACTTAAGGAAGCAAACTTTTTATTCCAAAGCTTTTATTTTGACAGTGATGATGGTTGCTTGAAGTATATATAAATTTGGATTTGATTTTTGGAAGGAAAAAATCCTTCGTTGCTAGGTTTTATAGCAGTCGCATCACATAAATTGGCAATCTGTATATTTAAGGATTTTTTTCTCTCTAATTAAACACAGTAGTAATGCCTTGCCTTTTGAAATGAAACCTTTGTTTTTTCATCTACATACTTAGGAAACAAACATGCTGTCAAAATCTTTAATGTATGGAACTATTTGAACATAAAAAACAGCATCAAGCTGTTATTTGTTCTGTTGAAGTGTACTCATATTTCCAATCTGAATCTTTTGTACCTGGTGATCTTAATTATATTTGAGCTGGAAGTAGTTTAACATTAAAGGGAATTACAGCAGATTAATCTGTAAACCTGCACAAATATCACATTCCTTTGTATGGATGTAAACTCGGGATAGAGTGCATAATTACGTGTTGTTCTCTGTGTAGGCTGTGTGCATAAGGCTGAGGAGTCAGTGTTGCCATTCCTCGTGACAGCAGCAATCATGGCACACTCTCATGTCTTGCAGCTGTCAGTTACATTAGAAAACACACGTTATTCCTCTCAGTAAGGTAATCTTTTAATCATGGACAAGCAACCAAAAAAAAAAATTAAAAAACCAACTTGCCCTGGAAACAGAAATTAGTGTACTAATTAGTGTATGAAAATACAGAGAAATCTTTTAAACAATGTTTGTTGTATTTTTTATTTCCAAAAGCAATATAGCTTGCAGTCAACGCAAGAAGGCCATTTTTCCCAACCAGTCAACTACCCATAACAATTTTTGCAGCTAGAGAGACAAAATAAAATCACTAAAAATTAATTGGGACAGATATGTTTCTCCAGCCCTGATGCAAAAACACCACTGGAATCCAGTTTGAGCAGTTTAGCCTCAGTTAGCATGGTAGGAAAGCACAGTGTCAGCAAACAAGAACTATAGTTTGTACTAGTAAATACAACGTTTGAATCACCAAGTGTCAGTTAATTGTCTGTGATTAAGGCCTTTGGATTTGGTTGTGATTTTCAGGCTTCTCAGGTGTCACTATTGAGCCCATTTAGGAACAGTTTGCAAGATGACAGGTAGAAAAATGAAGTTTCAGAAGAAATATAGGAGAAGAGCAAGCTGAGCACAAGCAGTCTGATTTGCAGAAAGTATGCTCTGGGACTGCCCTGGTTGCCTACTGGGCAGCTTCCATGTAAGTTTGCAGATGGCAGTAAATTTCCCAATTAGTTTGATGTTATTGCATAAGCTGCTACCTCATTGCAGTGGGCCAGGAAAAACTGTTGAAAATATTTAACTTTAACATGTGTAGGTTTACCAGAAATGAAACTTCTAGCAAGTGTCAGGTATTACCTGCATTTCATGAGACTGACACAGGTGCTGCCTGTAGGACTGCCTGACATGTTCTGACAGTTCTGGTTTTGTCAGTGTCCCATTGCCTCATGTCCTTTGAATTAGAATCACTCTCTCCAGTGGCATTTCTTTAATCCAGGTGGTGAATGTTGATGGTCACCACAAATGTCACAAGGCATTGACACAGAAACATCCTCCTTGAAATTGAGTACCAAAAGTAAAACACAGATTAGAGACTAGTCATTATGAGAGAAACTGGGGCTTAAAAAAATAAAGGCAAACAAAAAACAACCCGAAGTGGGACAAAAAATATCTGCACTTTCAATGTCCTTGCCCCTCTCAGTGTTGCAGGTTATGTTTGTTCATGTTTTTTCACTGCTTTTTGAGTTGTTTCTTTTAAACAATAGTACAGTACACACCAGGAGTTTTCAGGCTTCCCCATGCAATGATACCAATATATTTCCACCCTAATTTGCAATGTGTCTTTTATTACAGACCTTGGTCCCTTCTGAGCACAAGTGCTGACTATGCCAAATGCACACAGTTGTTCTGTGATGAGGACAAGGATCATCTAGCGAATAAATGGAGAACTCAGTGTTCAATTTAGTGGTGACCTTGAATTTGATCTCTCTTCTATCCCTAACAGCCCAGTCAATCTCTGCCCTGTTTAACCCATGCCATCATTGCTGTCGTATCATACAGCTGCTTCTGCAACTGCCTTCTCCTTGATACTGTGCATTTAAATCACCAAAAGAAAGAGAAGAGAACAAGAAAAGAACTACCATAAATTATTCTTCACCTTTTTCTTAGCAGTGTCAGGAATGTTTGCAGAGGTCTTTCCCAGTCTTTCTGTTCTTTTTTTTTTGTATTTGTCTGAGGTAGAAACCACAAGTTTGATTGATAATGCAATTTGCATCTTGAGGCATCAGTGGAAATATAATGGCATGAAAGGCTACTCTGGCAGAGCACACTTTTCCCTCAGGGCTGACTTTAGAAACTCATTGATGTCACTTCCTTCCTCAGTCAGCAAGTGAATTTTCACTAATTCTCAAGACCAGCTGTCCACGCTGTCAACAGAAAGTTATTAAAATTCCTTTAAAGTGAATCAAAATAGCCTAAAAACAAATGTACTGGGAAACAGGAAAGCATCAGTATTCAAAGTCCACAAACCTTTGAGCAAAACAGTGTTGATCTAACCAGAGATTTCAAACACTCTGCTTTCCTAGCAACTTGTATATCATTAGAGAATGCTAAAAACACATACTCCTTTAATCTTCTATTACCAACAATCTATTTGGCTAAAATATTTGTTACAAGAATAAATCTTATTTCTCCTAAAGATGAACTCAGTGAGCAAGGGAATACGTCTTAAGAAGTCCTCCTGCAATGATAATTCTGTGGAGTTTTTTAAAAGCATAATTTTTATATTTAGCAAATAAAAACACAACACAAGCATGCAGGAAGTAATTATCATAAGAGACAATCTTATAATATAGCCTAAAGTAATTATCTTCATCTGAATAATCTATAATGCTTTCTTTGAAAAGAGCAGTAGTCTGAGGGATGGGTAGGGAGGTTCATGTTCCTTTAAATAGAGTCTTTATACTGTATTTTAACACTTTAAATATTTTCACCTCATTCTAAAAATTTTGTTTGTGCCCCACATATCAATATGGAAAAGTTTTGTTGAAATGGAGTATCATTTCCAGGGCTGGAGGTGGCAGCTACCTGAGCTAGGCAGACTCCCCTGACAGTTAATAGTGATACTGACAGGTTGTAAGTCCTGTCCCATCATTATTATTTTTAAAAACCCTCGGGGTGCACGTAGCCTGGCTGGATGGGCAAGTGTGAAATTCCTGACTTTCCCCAATATGTGTGGATGGTCTCCAGTAGCAAACTGATACCAGCTGCCCTTTTGACAGCTAGTGCATGGGAGCAGTAAATGAGGCAAATTACTATCCCTTTTGGTCAAAAAGGAAAGGAGAGGTGTGAGGTGTCCTTGCTGTTAGAGTCCCAGACAGTGTAGAAAAGCAATGTTCGGTCTAGGTTTTGATTTTATCTCCAGGTGCACACTGAAGGACACTGCAGAAGAAGGCCAGAATAAGGAAACAAGACCATAATTCAACTTGCCACTTTGTGGATACTATCAGGATAGAATTTCTCCCTTGGGCCAGCTGGTGCTGAGACTCAGCCTTGACACAGGCATGTAATTTTATTTTAAGGTAGTGGCAGAAGTTGCTTTTCTCCTCGAGTAGTCAAATCCTGAGCTGGATGTTACCAGTGTCTTGGTCACATAGTACATCTCACAACATTAAGGGCTTCATATTATGTATAAGTAATTTGTTTTCTCCCCTTTTAATGTTGTAACTTCTTGTGGGGTTCCAGGTTAGCAAGATTGGCCACCTATCTCAATATTCTTTCTATCACATCTTTTTTTGTAAGAAAGGCTTGTGTTTCTTTTATTTTAGGTGTATTTCCATTTCAAACTATCAAGTAATTTCTACATGTTAAATTCTATTTCTTAATTATTATAGATTTTGATTATTTTTTACTAATTCGCTGTTTGTTGTTCTGCATATCCCCTACCATATTCACTAAAATATGTACAAACCAATTCTTTTCTTTCCCTTTCAGAGTCTGGAAAAAAGCTGCAACAAGAGACAGTTAATCAGGTATTTAGAAACTTTCATACTTTTTGTTAACTTAATTTCCCATGCAGAAGAGTTGTGGCAAGTAAAAGGGAGAGCTTCACAGGACATGCTAATATTAACGAAACTCGTGTGCTACTTCCCAACATGTTGGTGCTGAGGACAAAGCCCAGAGGTAATTTGTTCATTGGTATCAAATTTTGTAGCACATGATATGTTTTTTTGTTCTGTTTGCTAGTATTCATTTTAAAAGACAGAAAGCTGTTGATACAAATACCTGAACAGCACATGTAAGCAGTGTATTCAGTGTTTCTTAGGTTATTTCTGCCATGAATTTTCAGAGGCTGCACTAAACTGTGACATTGCTTGCAGAGGCGTTTTCTGTCTTGTCTTTATTACCGTATTAAGAGTAATTACTTAGGAAAAAACTTTATGTATTGTAATTTGTCATTTCAGCATCAGAAAAAGCATATAGGAACTAAATTGAAAAAATTTCTAACCAGAAAGAGAAGAGGAAACCCAGAGTTTGCTTTCTTCAATTACATGCCCTTGTGGATTGAAAAGGTCCAACTCCACAGAAGCAGTGTGCTTGCTTGTCATTCTTTGGCTTCTTGTCCTCTTGCTGTTATCCAGACAGCATATAAATGGGTATCTTGATTGTTTGTGAGATTTATTTTGAAATGCTGCTTAAAAAGCAGTCATTAAAATATTTGCAGTCCAGCAATTACCCTCCCTTAAGCCATCTTCCTTCTAAACTCTATATAGAGACACTGGTGTAATTACATCAGTGTTACCTGCAAACTAATCACCAAGGTGAAGGACTAACCTGACAGGGACTGAGCACCTAAAGCAGCCTGGTTTGGGTCTAACAGCAATTCCCCTGCCATGGCTGAGCATGGCACAGATGTCAGTGGGTCACTTTCAGTGGCCTGAGCTGGCACCACTCCTCACCAAGTAAACCCTTGAATGTCTGGACACTTATGGGAAGCCTGGTCCTGTGACACAATGTAATATTCAGAGTTGTTACAACATTCTCATTATCTTGAGAAACTGGTGGATAGATATTTATCGTTCTCCAGAATATGGCACTGCATAACCAAAGGAAATCTTTCACTTTTTTAAATAACTATAGAAATATTTTGGAGTTTAATGGAAGTTTTGAGCTTTGACTGAGAGTTTATATCCTAGAACAAGTCTCTTTAACTTTTATAACCATAACTGCCTTTTAAATTTAACCTGAAATATCTTGCAAATCCACTTTTGGGAGTCCTTCTTGTCCAGAAGGGGGGGCACTTGTATTTTTAAACCACAACTTGAGGCAACACTGGCAGCGCGTGAATGGTTGATTGGAGACCTAATTCTGCACATTTTCTGTGTGACAAAATCAGCTCTGTGGAAGCCATTACCCGTTTCTGAGGAAGAATGTATTGTGATAAACAAAAACATTTGCCACATTTTCAAAAGGTGGATCATGTGCTGTATTTTGTGAGTCCAGTCTTGGTCTTTTCCTGCATGCCACTGTCTTGCCTTCACTGAATAGCTCACCTGCTCTGTCTCTCTTTAGTTAACTTAAGAACATCTAATTTTGAAGAAATATTGCTCTGTCATGATATGCTGAGGGTATATATAAATAAAGCTGTAAAAAGTTGATTTGGAGACAAATAGTACATATTCCAATTTAAATGTATACTGCTTAAGCTGGTTGCATTCCCTGTATATTTCCTTTGGACTTCCAAGAACTGGAAGAGTGTTTCACAACAGAAATCAATTTCATTTTCAAGACTGTAATTTAGGGCACAATTACAGGGGCACTTCATATTTGAATTGTACTTTTATTACTTCAACAAAAAAAAATTGTTGATCCTGATGGAATATCTGTCATGGAAGGATTCTTGTTATTTTCAATATTGAACTTAAAATTTTATATGCAGGAGAAGATCCTTTAGTTCCCTTTAAGTCAGTGCAGCAATGGGGATTTAAACTGGCTGCCAGAAATTAAAGTGAGGGAGAACTTCTCTGCAGAAGATGGATGATGTTACCACTTGACAGGAGCAGGAGTGCAAAGGGGCAAATAGCAGGAAATATCTTGTTGAGAGGTGAATGAAACAGAGAAGGGATGGAGGAATAATAAAGCTGCTGTGCCAGTGATCTCCTGCTGGGTAAACCCCAGACTGTCTGTGTGCATCTGGGACCTCTCTAATCTTGTAGACCACCGTAGCTTCTGTGTGGTTCTTAGCTCTTCTAAAGCCTAAGCAAAGTTTAGTGAAACGTGCTGTAGATAAAACGCTAAGGTAGAATCTGCTTCCAGAAACCTTTCACTACAGTTAACATCTTCACTAGCTTTTGTTCCCTTTGATCATAAGACATTTGCTGGTTTTCCTTAAACACCTTTTTTTGTCATTTATGTATATAAATATGTATGTTCTTTTAACAGCAGTTGTCTTCTACCTCCAGCAGTCAATCGGAAATAGCACACACTCTGCTTTTTAACCTGTTTTTAACTACATTTGCAACTTCAAGGGTAAATCCTGGCACCAATGTACAGCCTGTTTATTGACCACGGCTGAGGAAAATGCAAGGAAACAAGAAAAAAACTTGTGTTTCTGTGTAACAGAACACATTACAGACCACCAATCCAAATGTGTCTGGGGGAAATCCTTTATGTTTCATCCTTACCACTCAAATTTGTCTGTGTTGTGGTCTTAATGTACACTCCTACATAGAGTTTTGTCCAGTGCCTCTGAATGGAGAGCCAGAAGGACTGACAAGAATAGGTGTAATTGCATTTGGAAGTTGAAGTTACTTGCACAGTCAGACTTTTGGGTTAAAATCCCAGCTGTGTTTGGGCTCAGACTTGAGCCTGTCCCTTCTGCAGTGAAGCTGCAGGTGAGGTTGGGAGACTGGTAAGAGTGCTCCACAATATCTGTCCCCCTGTTCTGTCACTGAGGAGCTTTTTGTCAAGGCAGACTCGAAGTGGCACATCCATCCCTCAGTCTTTTAAGATCTCTGTCAAGGGAGCATTTCCCTTTCTGCACGTGGGGTTGGGGGAGCAAGAACATAGAAATGATAGTGATGAGGTAATGTACTTGCTGGAGCTGGACTTGGACCATGGATAACTGCAGCTCCAACATACTGTCAGCATGTGTACACCTTGTGCCAAAGAAAAGAAGTCAAAAACAACTCAAACCTGTGTTAAATGACAATATAAGTTTGTTGTTCAGACCATGATGAGGAATAGCTTATTACCTGAAGGTTGCTTCTGGAACATGGTGTAATAAATCTATATTAACATGAGTGAAAACTTCACACTTCAGACCAAACTCCTTGGTTGCCCTTGTGCACTGCTGTAGTTTACTCCAGTTCTCTCCTCTATCCCCTTCATCATCTCAAATGACCTAGCTAAAAAAACTTCAATCCATTTATGCCAGCTTCCAAGTCCTGCCACTTTGAGGTTATCTGATAGCTATGTCCCTTGCTTCTGCTTTCCCAGTTTGGGGTCATATTCCTCAGTGTTATATACTTCATTCCCCCAAAATTAAGAGCTGGAAAATCTATGAGAGAGCTAATGCATTTAGCCCTCTAAACAAACTGAGCCATTGTTTCACCCTCATGTGTTTTATAGAATCACATAGTGGCTGAGGTTGGAAGGCATCTCTGGAGATCATCTTGTCTAACCCCGTTATTCATAGAGCAGGTTGCCCAGGATCACATCTGGCTGGATTTCAAGTACCTCCAAGAATAGTGATTCCTCTATTCCTGGACATTCCTGGATGCCTGTGCTTGATATTCAGGCCGTAGAAATGTATTTTGCTATATTTATGTGGAATTCTGTGTGTTTCACTTAGCGCCCACTGCCTCTTGTCCTATCACTGAACACCTCTGAGAGGAGTCTGGCACCATCATTTTTACTCCCTCCACCTCCTCCCTCCCAGGTTATATACATTGATAAGATCTCTCCAAGCCTTCTCTCCTCCAAGCTAAACAGCACCAGTTCTTGGTCACTTTTATGTCACATGCTCTAACTTTTAAACACGTTGCTGCCCCTTCACTGAACTCACTCCAGCATGTTTACCTCCAGGTCCATTTATACACAGGATGCTTTCCAGTATGTCCATGTCTCCTGCACTGGGAAGTCCAGAACTGGACACAGTACTCCCAGTACATCTGTGTCTCACCAGGGCTGAGCAAATGTGAAGGATCACCTCTCCTGATCTGCTGGAATTGCTCTGCCTAATGCAGCCCAGGAGGCTGTTGGCCTTTTTTGCCAAGAGAGCACATTGCTGGCTGACAGCCAGCTTCTTCTCCAGCACCCTCAGGCCCATTCCTACATAGCTGCTTTCCCACTGTCCAGCCCCCAGTATGTACTGGTTCCTGAGGTTGTTCCTCCCCAGCTGCAGGACTTTGCATTCCATTATGCCAGATCTCATGAAGTTCCTGTTTAGCCATTTCTCAAGTCTGGTGAGGTCCTTGTGAATGGCAGCACAACCCTTTGGTGTATCAGCCACTCCTCACAGTTTTGTATTGTCTGCAGACTTGGTGAGCATCATCCAGGTCAGTAATAAATATGTGAGACATGTTTGGACCGACCATCGACCTTGGGGCAGTAGTGGTTGGCCTCCAGCTGCATTTTGTGCACAATGGCTTGAGCCTAAGCAGTTCATCCAGTTTTCAATCCAACTCACTGAGCTCCAACACCTAACCTGTACTTCATGAGGGTGTTATGGGAGACAGTGCTAAAAGCCTTAGGAAATTTGAGATAAACAAGATCCAGTACTCTCCCCTTACCACTGATCCAGCCATCTCCTTGTACAGGGCTACCAGACTGGTCAGACACAATTTCCCCTTCACAAATCCATGAAGCATAAGATCTAGCTGGAGGGCAGTCACCAGTGGAGTATCCAGGGGTCACAGCTGAATAAAATACTGTTTAACTTCTTCATTACATACCAAGATGATGGGATGAAATGTACCCTCAGGACACTGTCACAGGATGTAAAACTGGGCTGTTTTTTGATTTTTGGTACAAACTATGATTTAGCTGACCTTCTTGGCTACCTGGGCACACAACTGGCTCAAATCCAGCTGCTGTTAACCAGCACTACTCAGGTCTTTTTTCACTGGACAGCTTTTCAACCACTCCTCTTTTCCCTGATCCACTAGGTGGGTCACCTGGTCATGTCCTGAAGGTTCTCACTTGTTTGCTTGTTTGAGGTAGACAGCTCTGAGCCCTGTCTGGTTGAATATAAGATCCTTCCTGCTCCCTCTGCACATTTTGTTTATCAGTAAGCAGAAGCTGCATTTTTTAAATTAATTTTTAATTTTTTATCTGATATATTATCAGATAAAAATCAGTTGGGAAAAAATGTTCAGTTTCTCCCTACACACATTTTCCTTCTTCCAAGCTGATAAGGGCTGCTTCTGATAGCATTCTATGCCCCCTTCAAATTCAGATAAGGTAACAGTCTTTCACTGATTGATGCATAATATATAATACCAAGATGCTGAGCCTCAGAAAAAAATGCAGGAGGAACTATTATTCAAGTAAATACAGCAGACACTTTTATATAAGAACCTTTTCAGTCCACTCTGGAGGAAACTGTTTCTCAGACTCTATAGACAGGAACATAAGTGCAGTGGTTGAAGACAAAAATATCTTAAATTTTATGAAGATTTTTTTTTTGTGTGCAAAAAAACCCCTAAGCATTAGAATATGCCACTGATTGAATGCTCAACAGAAGTATTGAAAGAAATGGTGTGAGGTTTGAGCAATGAAGGGCAGCAAGGACTGGGAAGTTGGGTTGCAATCCCACTTATCAGATTTCTGTGTCCTTTTTTGCTCTGTAAAATGGAAAGGTTTTTCTACCACTGTTAATCAGAAAATAGGAATCACAATATTCACATGGGCTAGGCAATTATTATCTTTCCTTGGTTTATACACATGGAAAAATGAAGTGTGAAGGTCAAGGTACTTGCATAAAACCAAACACTGTGGCTCTGGCAGGTGCACATACACTTAAACACAGTGCTGCTCTTATCCCTGTGCTTCAAGGAGGAATGGTGCTTGAAGCAGTTACTGTTTGGGTGGCACACTGATCAGCTGCTTGCAGATTAATGCATACTGGGGGATAGCCACACAAAAACCTGCTACAGAATAAGCTAGTGTAGCTTCTTTTACCTGTAACAGACATGACTTAGCCCCCTTCAGTGAAATAGGGTTGGTCAGTGTGGGGATGGAGTGTACAGTGGATAAGACCCTTTGTCAATTCACAGTCTATTTTTGTTTTCCACAATAATTTATGAATGCAATCAGTTCTCAAGCATTAATATTTCTGTCTAGAAATGAACACATGAATTTGTTTAAAAATGTTCAAATGTAGGCAAACATATTTGCCAACCTACAGTGCATTTACATTCTTTTTTTTTTTTATTTACCAATGAAGTCATCTAATTTGAATTAAATGCTAATTGTGATTGAAGAGAAAATGCTTTGAGACCTCTAGAGAACTTAGTATCTCTTCCAAAGCAATTTGGGAGAAACTGAATTCTTCATGCCTGAATATACATTAATATTCTTCATCTGAACTTACTTTCATTTGAAACTTTTCTTATTTTTTCTAAAAGAGCAAAATGTCTTGTTTATGCTAGAAGATAAGTGTGTTTACCTGCAGACAAGATAGAGATGGATTCTGTTTACCAGAAAAAAAATCCCTGTGAATCTCACCACAGCCACTAATGTGAGGAATTCTGTTTTGTAATGCTGCACAGCATTAGATTTCAGGCCTCTATTCTCAAAACACTTACTGGAAAAGGGGAGCCAGAGTTTCAGTCCAAGCATGCAGGGTTAACCTTCAGGAATAATGCCCAGCAGTTTGGTTCCCTTCCTGCAAAGCATGTCCGCTCATGCAGACAGGGAAATGGGACAGGGTCTCTCCTGCACAGGCTGATGTTGGTCAGCGAGGGCTAAGGCATGGTCCCTAATACCTTTGGATAAAAAATGCTGGTGCCTTTTCTTTACAGAGGAAAATAGATGTTGTCTGAAATATGAAATGTGCTCAAAAATTCCTGGTTTGAATTGTGAACATGCAAGAGGCATTATTTGTTTTCAAATACGTATTTCAAATACATTTGAAAGCATCAATTTGGGGAATTGCATTTTTCAACCGCAGGAACTGTTTAGGTCATTTAGTGTGCTTTAAGTTATGAAAAAGTAGGCCCATTAACATTACTTAAAGAATTAAAATAAGAGATCAATATGTAATATACAGAGATTACCTGAAACTCTCACCTTCAGATTTAAGCTCCCTGTATATATAAGGTAAACCTACTAGTCCTATGCTTCATAAAATGCATTTTGAATGTTTAGATTGAGTCCATTTCGAATTTCAGGTTGGTTAAGTTGCTTTGCTGTGAGATTGTTCTGTATAGAAATGTGAGTGAGCGTCAGTGAAGATTTCTGACCCCTGTTGACTAACTTGGGTTTTACTAATACAGAGGACTGAGCTCAGAATTAAACAGTTTGAACATACCAGTTTACCTGTACCCAAAACAAGTGTTGCACCATAGGAAGGAGGCAGGGCTAGATACAGCCAAGTGTTAAGAGGTTCATGTCCTGAAAATTGCCTTTAATTAACAATGCATCTTAGCTGCACATCTAGAGACTTGTAGTCCCTGCAAACTGGCTGCAGACTCTGCCCAAACAAAAGCTGGCTGGGCTACAGTGGCCCTGTGCTTATTTTCAAGTCTGTAAGAACCAGCACCATAAAACAGTTATCAGAAAGCAAGGCAAGCAGTATTGTACTATCCTGAAGCCAATTTATTATTGCTATCAATTGACCTTCACTATTAATTATTTATTTGTCATAAGGGAGCGGAGTGCTTTTTTTATTTGCTATACTTGGTTGCAGTTGTAGTGGTGAATCTTCAATCTGTCATGCAAATGTAGTTACTTAGTTTCTGATAATATCAGCATCTTTATTGGTACTTTTTCTATTAATTATGCCCTGATCTTTTTTAACCCTCCCATTCAAAGCATGCTTTGGAGAAACCAAATGCTTTGACTGTGAAGGTGGAAACAGGAGAGAGTTAATTCCAGATTTGAACAAGCATTGGCAAGTAAATTAGAGCTTAATTTCCTTCATCCAAGTTACTGACCATGTGAATCAGCTCGTGGAAGTGGCTCGTGCAGACTGTCTTGCCTCATTAGCATGGCTTTGTGCTTTCTGCAGATGAAGACAGGGCAGGGAGAGGAGGGAAGCTTGGTGCAAAGCCAGGAGTCAGGTATCTGTGGGGTCTCAGCCAAAGACAAATGGATTTCTCATGTCCCCTTATGAAGTGGGGATGGTACTATACTGTACTCATGATAATTATACTGTTTGTCTTACCCCACTGAGCCTCTCCGCTTTCTCCACTGCTTATGGGCCTGGGTTGTTCTCCTCCAAAACCATCTCTGGATTGGTACTCTCCATTCGAATTTTTCCACACCAATCACTAACACCTGGCCACACCACAGAAAAAGAAGAAACAACTCTCTTTCTCTCTGCCCTTTCCTTTTTCACTCTCTTGGTCTGTATTCTTGCCTTAACTCCAAGTCACCGTGCAATGAGATGCTGGATTTTCTGCTAACAGATTCTGGGGGCAATAGTTACTGATTCACAAAGCTGTGCTTTGAAAAGCAGTATTTTACATTACTGGTTTCTGTTAATTAAAATTTACCTGCAGTATTTTTTTTCTTACTATGATCAGTTATTCTATATTGTGTCTGGCTCAGAGTTCACAAGGATCTCCTTTGAACCTAACTGCAATTCATGTATAAACTGTGAAGTCTCCTCTTAGTCTCTGCAGGAAGTTCTGAGTATCTTGTGTACTCTTTTTTTTCTTTTCTTCTTTTTTTTTTCCCTCAACTTGTTTAATAATCTTAGAGATGCTTGGTACAAGTACGTGTGTTTTGGGGATACATATCTCATAGGAAAATGTGTCTGTGACAGTAAGGTCTTGCCGCTGGCTTCTGAGGAATGTAGCATCAGTGACATGCCCTGAATAAATTAGATAAGCCAAAAATTCATGACTCCACTGGGAGGTGAGGGGTTAGTGGTGCCTATTATCTTTGGAGTAGCTGTTTCAAGCACAAGTGATGAATCAAGAGGTTTATCTCCTCTGCACAGAAGGTGAAGCACCTCATCAGCAAATACTTTCTGTCATTTGTGGCCAGCCTGGATAGTCTCTCCATTGGGAGATCCTGTGAGAGTTTGTTTAGCTCACTAACATTACACTAAACTGCTGCTGTGATATGAGAGAGTTCTGAGCATATTTACATGTTAGCTCAGTAGTAGAGGGGTCTGGCCATTCTGAATTAAGTTTTCCAAATAGTCTTCTAGCACAAAAGAAGTTAGGATAATCTCTCCTTTTGGCAGGCTTAAGAAAACTTGCACATGCAAGTACAGCCCTAAGTGTTTGTACAGCTAAAGTGAGGTAGTAACAAATCCAGGCTTCACTGGCTTGCTGAAAATAGGAATCATGCAAACTTTCCCTCATATTTAGACTACATACCACGTCTGAGCTATTTGCCACAATCATTGTCCTCTGATTAAGAGATTCTTCTAAGTATGACCAATTATCACAGAATCATTGAACAGTTTGAGTTGGAAGGGACCTTTCTAAGGTTACTTAGTCCAATCCCCCTGCAATGAGCAGGGACATCTTGAACTAGATCAGCTTGCTCAGAGCCCCATCCAACCATTATGTGAAAAAGTTTTTGAAAGCTCACAGATACCTACCATTAAAGTAAGAGAATGTTTGTTTTATAATCCTTCAGTATTCAGGAGGACTATAGTTTTTAGCCTTCAGCCTAAAAAAAACCCTAAATTAAGAGACTCATCTCCATGTGCTGCCTGATCATTACAGAGTCAGAGTGTGAACTGGAAAATTAACCTTGTCTCTAATGACTCTTTTTCAGTTTTCTACAGAGACATCCTGGGTAAACAGGCAGCAGAGAAAAACACAAGAAAACATTATTTCTTTCTTTTTCTGTTCTTTGTGCTACATTTTCTGTTGGGCTTATTTAATTTTATTATTCTTGTAAGTAAAACTGAATATCCAGCACTAAGGCATTTAGGAAACACAGCACTATTTGCACTTCAGGCCATTAAATCTTTGTAAATCAGCCCTGGAATATCAGCCTTTCCAATACGTCATTATCTTTTTGCATGGTGAGTTGCTCTAATTGCACACTGCCAAGATGAGATCCCACCCATGCATTGTAAAATCACCACAAAGCATAATTGGATGAGTCCTAACCATTCTTGGCAGCAGTCAATCTCTTCTATCCCAATGGCTTGGGAAGGTATTAAAGGAAAAGACATCTTCAATGTGTATAAGACAAGGTATTGGCTACTTATTTTTACAGTTAGGAGAAATCCTTTTGTGGATGGGGAGGAGCAAGGAATCTCTAGCAATAAAAATGCCAAAATAAATAAATAAAAAAAAAAACATTAACTCATTAATGACTCTAAAATATCTTTTGTTTCAACAGCTTCAGAGTAGCCAAACACCACACAACTATTCTATTAAATTCCATTTTTACCTCGAACATAAACTAATTTTTAAATCTGTCTTCAGTTCCAACCTATCTAAACTGAAGCAGAGGCAATGTGCATACTCTTCTAAATTGGGTTCATGGCCAGTTCTTAACTTCCTTTCAAATGTGTTCATGCAAACAGAGGACAGGGATCTCTGCACAATTACTGGCAAAGGTGCAACACTTCACGGGATTTTAATTCTCAGATTAAATGTACACAACCTGCTGCACAGGTTGTCAGCATGTCTCAAGGACAGCCTTGCATCTTTCCAAGATAACCATGGAGATCATCTCCTATGTCAGGCAGCTGGTTTTCCCAAACTTAGCAGCTCTTTGGGAAGCCATAAATGGATATTCCTGTCCTTGGACACTTGGCTCAAAGACTTTGGTAAGGACTGTTTTCATGGGAAGACCTAGATCCAGAGTTAGTGTCTGATATTACCTGCATGCTACCTGTTGTTGGTGGATGTTCAGGTGTTTTCCCAAACAACAATGCTCAGCAGCATGTGGGATGGAAATATTAGGAATGTTAGGAATGTAGATATGATGGACAGGGTTTTTTTTCAAAAAGTGTTTATTGCTTTTGCAATTTTTTGTTTACTGGTTCCCACTGTGAAAAAAAGATAAAAATAGATATAGAGATATTCAGATCTTTAAAGTGTAATAAAATGAACTTTGAAAAATCACTAGCACAAAGAGGAAGCTAAAGAAGGTGCCTCACTTTATGTAAGACTGGTGTCATAAAATATTTAAATCCTTTCAGAGTGCGTGGCTTTCAGCTCTCTCATGCAGATAGATGTCAGAATAACAGGCAGCTTTTCTTAAGGAACATGGCACTATCTATTAAACAAATTCTCTAAGTTTCCTAAGAAAACTCTCTAGTTAAACAATTCTCATAAAAAATAAAGCTTGATTCATCTTTTCATTCATCTCACCTTCAGTAGATACTAACCCAGTTACTCAGGCAAGTGTATAGAAAGGTTTGATCTCTCTTTCTCTTTCTTTCTCTCTTTTTCTCTTTCTCTCTTTCTCATTCATTCATTCATTCATTCATTCATTCATTCATTCATTCATTCATTCATTTTTTTTTTTTTAAGTTAGAGAACTTCCATGACAATGCACCAGCCATTTATGCCTTTGGAAAATATCACTATCCATTCCCATTCTCAGCCAGAACAAGTTAAAGCCAGCATTTACTGCAAGGACACTCCCCCATGGAGATCATAAAAACATGCATTAGCCAATAGTGGAATAAGTGTCACAAAGAGAAGGGGAAGGGGAAAAGGGAAGCAACTTACAATCTTTTACATATTTAGATAACTTTTTGGTCCTCAGATCTTCCTGTATCATTGTTTTTCTCATTTTCCTCATTTTCTCATTTTCCTAATAGGTTCTTACTTCTTTTACCTCATCTCACTAGGAAAGAGCCCCTTTCAGTTGACTCCAACTATGGATATGTTTTTCCTTTATGAAGTTACTGAGATTTCTCTGAATAGTTCTGTCCGTCCTTCTCTGAAGACTTTAATTCCACAAAAAAATATTTCAGTAGGGATTCTTACAGTTGCATTCACAGTTTCTGCAGCTAAAATACAATCCTCCTCTGGTTCCATCTTGGGTTACCCCCTCAGGCTGGTCCTGGATCCCAGGCAGACTGTTTGAAATGGAACAAAATCAAGACCACACACACATTTTGGTTTGTGCTTTTCCCTCCTGTTCTAGTGGAACTAGGGCATCTTCCACTAGTTCGGGATGGCTTGAGAAGGCCAAACTTTCCTCTGAAGTGTAGGGCTCATTTTAGTGGCCTTAGTTTGAAATTCAGATGGTTTAAGCTTCTTTGCATGGAAATAAACTGCTAAATTCAGGTGACATACCTTAGGAAGTCATGAGGTACTGCTCTCTCCTGAGTTTTCTCTGCATTGGGGAAAACACCGGTACAGTCATGTATCACTGGAGACTGTCTTCTAAATTTTCAAATTCCCTGGAGCCACACTGATGAAATTACAATCTTTAGTTACTTTAGCATTGTTATAATTTTATTCCTGCTTCTGTTGAGCCTTGTATTAGGTGGTTGGTTTCTGACTATCTCATATTTTTTCATTTCACCTTTTTAAGTGTGTGGTTTCCCTTTTAAGGTGAAAACATTTAAATTATTTGTAACACTGTGTTTCTGAAGTAGCAGTTGTAAGAATGGCACTTTGCCATTCACTGTGATGCTGAAACTCCCATTAGGCTCATAGTCATACCCTGGTTTACTACTAGCTCTGCTTTCTGTTGTAGCACACTGACTTAGCTCCTGAATTATTCCCATCCTAGGGCAGAAGGGACAAATCTCTAGACATGTGTATTTCATTTGTTTTAAAGAATGAAATATTAGACAGAAATAATTTTTTACAAATTTTCTTAGAAATATAGCTTGACCACATCAAATCAAATGAATTCAAGTATCCTTTTGCATCTCTAAAAACACCAACATGCTTTCTCTCTCACAGACACACAAGTCGTGCATGACTCTCTTCTTTTATTTGTTTCCACCAATACAAAAATCAGTGCAGTGGAATAAAGACCTGTTTGTCAGTGGCTTGCAGCAGTACAGAAAAGCCTGATCCCTTGGGTTTGTTTTTGTTATGGGAAATTATTACACAGCAACATATGCTAACTTTTCTTGGAACTCCTTGTTTTTTCATAGGCTTCATTTCAAACTGGAATTCATTACCAATGTGTTCCATTCATTACTATTTCTTACATTATTCCTCTGAATTTTTAACAGCTTTATTTGATTCAGCCTATGAACTTTCCCATCTCCCCAAATCCACACTTATGATATGCCAGTTCACAAATCAACTTTCCAGTAAATGTTTAATCATTTTATGGTAGAAAAGCCTTTTTATGTAGACTTCCAAAAACGTTAGACTTATGGAAGCAGTCAGGCAGTCTGTGCTTGTCTGTCCATCTAAACATTTGTCTGTTACTTGTAACAAGATGTTTAAAAATATGTCAACCAGCATCTTCCCTCTCCAGATATGTAATGAAAATAAGCAGCTGTGGAGGTGTCCCAATGCAGCAGGCTTGCCTACAGACAGGAGAAAAAAACTACAAGAGTTAGCAGACCCATGAAAACCCACTCAGGAATGAGCAAGTAGAAATACCCAAACTGCAAGAAACTCTTCAGTCAGTTTGCATGATACAAGACCCTGAATCGTTTGATATCAAAACACAGATGCAAGCTTTGCTGTTCCTGCAGTTTGTGGATTGCACAGTGGCTGGGGACATACAAAGAGATGTTTGGGAGGAAAGTCTCATCTTTTCACATTCTTTGCATGGTCACTAGTTGATGTTTAGTTAATTGGTGTCATTAATGTTGATGTTTAAATAAGTCAGATGGAATAGGCTCCAAAGGCATCTAATTTTCTTTATCAGCTATGAAAGCAGCTCAGGTGCAGGCATCTGTGTCACAGACACCTGTATGTGCATTCAGTCCAGTGCATCCACTGCCATCATCTCTCTGTAGGTGGACATGAGTAGGACCTTTTTTGGAGGAACAGTTTTATCTGTTGCTACACCCTGCTCAAACCAACTAAAATCAACTGTTTAGGAGCCCTTGGTTTGTCCCCTACCACTACTGGGGGATAAGGGCTGCTCCAAGTCACGGTGGTGGGAGTAGATCCAGCATTGTTACTGTGATTCTGCCAGTGCTCTCCAGAGAATGACCGTGCAACTCCCCCGGTGCCCAGTGCTGTCACAGGGGAAAATGTGTTCAGTAGAGAAAAGCAACTGGCCACCCCTAACAGGACTATCAACCCCCCCTGCATGAACCATTTTTTATTTCCTTAGAGGTGTGACTTGAGCTATTTAGTTTTGTAGGAAAACCTCCTGTGTGCTAACAGGTAATCTTCAGAAACACGTATTTCAGTAATTAGCCCAGCTTGCTCCTAAATTAGTTGTATCAATCAAGTGGTTCAAAAGGGACTTTGTAGAACCAGATGTGGCTTGGTTACAAGCACACCCCACCATCCTTGCTGCTGCTGCAGCATGAGTGGGCTGGGCTGGACTGTCACTGCACTCTTAAGTTCCGAACCTTTCCATGTTTGCAGGGTTTCACACTCCAGCCTCTGGGGATGCCAAGGAAAGCAGCGTGGAGGAGAAGCACTCCTGTGGGCCTCAGTAGCCGTGAGATGGCTGTCTTGAGCAGCAGGCACTGGCAGGGCAGGGCTGACCCTTTCAGTGTGGTAGCTGCCTCCTCAGGGAGCCGACTGCCTGAGCAGCAGAAGATGAGTGAATCCCCTCTCAGCTGGTTCAGAGGGGTGTATTTACCTCCTGCTCTCCACCCATTAAACAAGACATTCATCAAGGGTGACAAGTGGCAGGACATAGACAGCACCCAGGAAAAGCGCAGGGCCTTCCTGCAGGACTTCTGCAAGAAATACAACAGCAGAAAGAAGCTGCAAACCCACCTGGTGCACCTGGTGTCAAGAATTTACGTGGAGGACAGGCACAAGGTCCTGTACTGTGAAGTGCCGAAAGCGGGCTGCTCCAACTGGAAAAGGGTCCTCATGGTGCTCAGCGGACTCGCTGCTTCAGCAAACAACATCTCCCATGATGATGTGCACTATGGAAAGCATCTAAGGAAACTGGACAGCTATGACCTAAAAGGGATATATACACGCTTGAACACGTACACCAAGTTTATATTTGTACGGGATCCTATGGAAAGACTGGTATCTGCCTTCAGGGATAAGTTTGAACATCCAAACAGCTATTACCATCCAGTGTTTGGGAAGGCAATAATTAAGAAGTATAGACATCATGCAGATGAAGAAGCTTTGAAAACAGGATCAGGAGTTAAGTTCAAGGAGTTTATCCAATATTTGTTAGATTCCCATCGACCAGTAGGAATGGACATTCACTGGGAGCAAGTCAGTAAGCTCTGCTATCCCTGCCTTATCAACTATGATTTTATAGGAAAGTTTGAAACCTTGGAAGAAGATGCCAATTACTTTTTGCAGCTGGTAGGTGCTCCAGCCCATCTGAAGTTTCCTAAATTCAAAGACAGACATTCCTCTGACGAGAGAACAAGTACAGAAGTAGTGAGGCAATATTTAAAGGAATTGTCTAAGGAGGAGAGACAGCTGACCTATGACTTCTATCACTTGGATTACTTAATGTTCAATTATACATCACCACTTGTATAGCACCAGAATAGCTTCAGGCTTCTATTAGATATTTGTTGTTCTGGGATTCAAAGCAACTACTGTGATATTAGCCCTGAAAGGAAACGAAGTTACTGCTAAGTAGAGTTGTCTTGACTTAGTGGGGATTTTATAAGCTAGAGTAATATCAATTGATATTAAATTATGGAGAATGCAAAGACAAAAAGTCCTGTAAACAGCATAAATTGCACTAAAATGCCTGAAAAAGCAGCTTTTACCATTATGGATTATACCATGGAAGCAGTAGCTCAGACAGCTGTTGCATTAGCTTACCTAATGTTCTTCTAATGGTTTAAGAAAAAACATTCAGAGTGGCATGATTCTTTTTTTGGTGTCTTTGCTTTAGAAATTGGTTTTGAAAAAACTTTTGAATGTATTTTTACTTTCTGTCACTTATTAATAAAGAATCATGGGCTAATTTTCTTAAATGTTTGTGGTGTTCTCAGTTGCAAGTCTTGTTTTTTTGATTGCTATTGGACAGTAGCCAAGTTTAGACCTGATTTTTTATTGAAGGATGTTCTTGAATACAAATGCATCAAACTGAAAATAACACAGTAGCTCAGTTGATGAGTAAATTTGGGTAAGCCTGTGAAGGACCAGTCCACTATCTCATTTAGACTGATGCACTGGAGTTGACAGGTATGACCCTCCTTTCAGAGAGCTGCTGCATTCAACAAAATTAAGATTTTAATGCACAGTGGATACATCATTGCATGTGATACATGCATCCTGTGGTCCCAGTATTCATGGCAGTCTTCATTTTTGGTGAAACTGACAAAGTTTCAGCATGGTAGGTCTGGGATATTCTAAGGTCTGTACTGAGAAACAACTTCAATGAAACTGCTGTGATCATTCTCAGTCTGCTGGGATCCAATTACCAGCCCAGCTCCCAGCAATCTGCTACAGAGAAGGTGTGTGTGTGTGCCCATTGCCTCCCAAACCTATAAACTTGTTGTGCCCCCAGAACTTCCTGAAGTCACCTGTGTTTTGCTCTCCTGCCTGCTTTGTCAGCAGTCACCCAGCCCCAGGAGTGAGGTGGATGCTGCAGTTTTATGTGCTGTAACGTGCATTGGTGATTTGTCCTAGAGGGAGATGTGTCCAGAATCCCACAGTCTCAGTTATAAAAGGAAAAGGTGCCTCTTACCCTTCCCTTTCCTCTCCTCTCGCAAGTGCTGCCTGACCAACACATGCAGATGTTCCTGCAACCTGTCTTGGGTATCCAAGGTGTCCCAAAAGGGGGAGAAATCTCTGCAAAATCATAGGGTCATGGAAAAAGACCTCATACATCACTGGGTCCAACCATTAACCTAACACTACCAAGTCCATCACTAGACTAAATCCCTAAAATGGATAGGGAAAAATCTCTGTGCCCTTCCACTATAAAGATGTCACCTATGCCTTGCTTTCTGGAATGGTTTGGGGCATCTTGCTCCAGTGTCTTGATTTAGCAAGTTGTAGAGTGAGGAAACATCCTGATGGGAAAGTGATTTAAGTAAAATGTCCTTTTCCTCTCTTCCCAGCCACTCATGACTAGTGCTATTATTGTTGTCTTTTCCTTCATCTCAGGCAAATGTACAGATTCTGTCCTTCCCCAGGAGAAGTTGTGGGTCCCAGCTGAAAGGCCAGATCATTTCCTAGGCATCCTCTCTGCTTGATTCTCCCTCACTTTTCTCCTCAGAAGAGGAAAAAAAGCCACCTCCAGTCTCTGTGGTGCCATAGTGTAAACAAACAGGCTCTGCACATTTCTCCTTGTGGCAGGGCAAGCCACTCCAAGGGGAAAAGGTAAAAGCACACTGGGCAGCCCAAGTCAGAAGTTGTGCTGTGTGTGGCTAGCAGCACCCATAGCTTAAACCATCCTGTTCCTTGGGCCATGGAGCAAAAAGGAGAAGGAGAAAGCCATCCATCAGCATGAGGTGTGGGGAGATGCATGTGCTCAGCACCAATGAGAAGTTGCAAGGGTGCCTTGGACAGGTAAACCCATATACAGTTCTTTGTGTGAGCTGTTGCTGTGCCTGGATGGACCTACAGATGTTAACACCAGATGTGTTAGGGAGGGGATATCTGACATTTTAACTGCCTCCACACTTCTCCTCAGGTGAACAAAAATCTCCCACTTTTAACACAGGATGGTGGTACTGATTCCCATATGTCTTTACCCCTCAGAATTTATTTTTTTTTATTTAACTTGACCATGCACTTCCATGGCTGTTGCTCTCAAGTGTGACTGTGCATCAGGACATTAAAAAACAGTTCCTGAAAGGTTTGATTTTGTACCATGGAACCTTCTAACTCATGTGAAAACTTCCTCAGATTTTTCCTTGGTTTGACCCTTGGAGTCTCTGCTCTTGTAAGTATTGAATTCAACCTCGAATCCTGAGTGAATCTCTCTTGCCTGATAGGAAGACCATTAAATATAGTAAATCTAAATTTAAAAAAAAAATGTCCACCAACCTTTGAGTGTCTATATATTTGCTTTGTCTTTTCTACTGTGGATGTGTGTTAGTTAATTGCTAATTTAGAGACAAAAAAAATGGCACATTAGAGGTACTAGTCTTTTCAAAAAAGCACATGAGAAAAGAAGTGCAACATGCTAATAAAGAATGGAGGCCAATTTATATATGAGTTTGGTATGAATACTTTTATTCAGAAAAATAAATTAATATTAGTAAATTACAAAGTCTCTGAAGAACTTAAGCTTTACACTGAGCTCATTTTAGTGGCAAACTCTCTGCCTTTCTGATCAGAGAATGACAGATGGGGGTGCAGCTATAATTGAAAAAGCGGCACAGTCTCATAAGATTTCATCTGCTAGCTGGTCTTAGATAAAGCTATTGCTTGAGTCAAGAAGAGGCTTGAAAGAAATTATTAGCAAATATTTTCTTTCTGCAAATGATAGGGAAAATGATATTGATTTGCATACATCCATGGATATGGACATCAGGTCCCCAGATTGTCATTCCAAAAATCTGGTATGGTTTACATTTGTGATTTGACAGGGGAGGAAACTAGTTAAGGCCTTTAAAGCATTTATGTGCACAGAGGTGTAATTGTTTTAGCTGCACTGTTGTTCTATGGCTCTAGTGAAAGTAATTTAACTTCTCTGTATGCTCAACTTCAAATTTCATAGCCCCTAACTGCACTTAAAAATTCATTTTTTGAAAATCTAACCCAGACTTTTGTAAAGAAGAGCCTCTCCATAGTCATCTTCAGCAACCTAAGGGATTCAAATTATCTCAGTAGCAGAATCTAGATTGTACTTTGCCTCATTAACCACATTTTGAAAATCACCAGCCTGCTTTGCCAGGAATTAAGTTACATGATTTAAAATTAACATAAGAGTTTAGCATAATTGAAGTGGGACTGGGATATCTGACTTATGGGATTATAAGAAATAAAGGCGTAATTTGCAACATAAAAGATAAACTCTATTTTTAAAAGTAAATTTTAAAAGGTCAAAGAGTGAGGCTGCATTGTCACTTGTCATTTTGTTTATATTTTGTAAGAATCCTGGGCAAAAACTGAAGGTCAGTCACTATAACTAGCATGGAATCTCATCTTCACAAATGTGCACAGATGTTTGTTTTACTCAGAAAATTATACTGAACCTATGCAGAAGAGGAATGAAAATTCACTCCACAGCATTCAGTGCGATTACATCTACACTAGAGATGGACTGTGACATGCAGAGCCTCTTTTAAGGGGCTTCATTACAGTAAATGCTTTTTAGTTATGAACATTTCTTCATTTGAAGGTCTCTAAGCACTTCTCTAATGCAGGTCAGTTGTCAGAGTGAGTCAAATGTGCTGTAAAGGCATTACAGGGAGTCTTTGGGAGGGCTGGAGCAGCAGGAGAGTGCTCCCTTGGTTCGTGCGTCTCTTCCAAACACCAGACAATCACGCTTCCCTCCCGAAATTAAAATTTGATTTTTGGAACCTACTGTTCCACATCTGCCTTTCTTCTAAAATGAATCAGTGTTAATAAAACAAAATTATGTAACAATATTTTTTTTTAATTATAAATAAAATACAAGTAAGTTAAACTGCATAGTTGTGCACTTTTAAGTTCTGATATGTATATCAAAAGAAGGCAGCTTCTTTTTTCCAGGTAGTATTTGGCTTGCAAAGCTCAGACATAGCCATTGTGCCCATCTATTCTAAAACTGCTGCTAAACTGTTGCTTGCTGAAAGTCAGAGGTGCACAGCCACAGTGCAATCAAACACAGCACATACTCCTGAAATTTCCTCTGGTGGAACTCCCCCAAAAGGCCAAGTTTATTGGAGCTATTCCTGCCTCAGGCTGTGCTATCTTGGTGATGTGTCATTGGAGATCATCACTTTAATTTTAAATGTAGTTTAAATTTAACTGCAAATTGCAATAAGACACTTTGGGTAAGTCTGAGAGGAAAATATTTTTTTAGAGCTTTGTATTATATATGTAGGTTACATATAAACATCTTTGTTGTATGTGCCTTCAGGCTAATGATACATCAGAAAAGTCCTTTTAACTATAATACTAATACCAGTTTATCAACTTTATAACTCCTGTGATGCCTTCAAAACTAAATTAATTTGGTCTTAGAACACAAAATCTGAAATCCAAACGTAAATCATTATACTTCATTAAAAATATGGATGCACTTGTCCTGTATCAACCAGTTAATGTACAGTTCAGAGGGCAGGGCAGGCACACACACAACTGGGAGGTGGAACTATCTTATTTAGCAAAGGACATGTGTTTATATCCCCAGATACCTGGGATTGCTTTCCCTTCTGAAATGTGTCCAAGTGGGTGCATGCAGGAAACAGTCATATTACTTAGCTTAATGAGACTGTCTTAGAAGAAACATGTGGGACCCGCTGCAGTTAGCTACATTGCCAAAAGCACAACTGTTCTCCCATAAAACAGGTGTTTTTATGATAACCAATCTACGTTAGATGTAGCTCTGCTTGTGGCTGGAGTGACAGACTTGGACTTAAGAGATCTGGATCTTCATCCAGTTTCTGTAATTTCACACATTTGTTGGACAAACATGAAATGCTCTCTGCATTGTGGTCCCCACTGGTAGAGTGGACCCATAAGTGAAAGGAAATTATACCGTGTGCCTTCTTAAAATCATTAAACTATGTGGCTAAAGAGCAGTGGTTAGAAATTAGTATGGAATTTAAATCATAGGATATTCATTGCCTTTCCTTATGTTTTACTTCCAATGGCTTGGAGAAAGCTGGGGACTTCTCAGCTTTTCTCCAGCTGAGAAACACATCATTCAGCTCTGTTCTGGGCTGTTGGCAGCCTTAAGAATGCAAGCTCTGTTTCAAAACACTGTGTATCTGTCAAGCCTATCCAGGCACTGCCTCAGCATAAAACCAGTGCCAAGACGTCTGACCAGGAGAAAGTGTCCCTCTCTTTCCTTTGTGAGAGCAGACGGGGTGAGAATCTCACTGTCTCAATTTATTCTGAACCCAGATGAAAGAGAAGCAGTTTTATTTTGGTGCAGTAGCTGTAAATAAAGTGATGCTCAGCTAGAGGGTTCTGCAGAAGCAGTGGATCCCATCCAGGTACACAAACTGCTTCCTTGTCCTAAACACCAGAGCTGCATGACCCTGTACCCAGGGCCATGTTCCCCCTGCCCTTTCTGAGGTCCTGCCACCACTTGTGACAAGCTCCAGTTTACCTGGTATGCTATAACATCTCAGGATTTATCTCCTATTAACATAGCCACTCTTTCTGTGACCCTGTGGAGGCTACAAATGATTTGAGGATGGCATTGAGACAGACTATGTTGCTTTCTTCCTTTTGTCTGCAAAAAAAAGGCTGTGACCATGACTTTTTTTTAGTATCTGTAGTTGTCACTTCCTTTCCTCTGTCTCCTCACATAGAACTTCCCTCCCTCTCTAATTATATCAGCACAACTGGGTGAGACCAATCGCCAGGTTGCTCTCAGCTGTCAGGTGTAAGCCACCTCCAGTCCAGCACATCTATGTTATTATGGCACTGAGGCTGCACTAATAAGCCTGCCTGAGAGCATGGTACTGTCAGCCACCATCTGTGCACACACATCTGTCTTGACCTTGTCATGTAGAAATTCCTTTTATCTCAAGGTTTGGGATTTTTCTCTCAAATTCTTTCCAGAAGCCACAGTTTCCACAAAAGCTTGCAATACTGCTCATTTCCCAAGATTTGTAAATTGGAAGTGGCCTGTATAACATGCATTCAAGAAAGAGCATCCTGAGACATAAGGAGGAGCAGAGCTGGTTTATCTGGGCCTTTCATCACACAGAGAGGTAAATCAATACTCAGTGGATTGTAAAAACATGTCAGTAGGGTGTTAAATGCTAAAGGTTTAATTTTCTCAGGGTAGTTACTTGGATGTAAAAACTGGATGTCTGCAGAGTAGGACCTGCATATTGAATTATCTCATTTTGACAAAAGCAGTCACACACAGAGATAGATTTTTAAGTTCTAGGAGCGATAATGAGTTACAGCTCATCTGAGAAACAATGTGTGTTCAGAAAGCTGAGTTCAACCACATAGTTCCCTCCCTATGAACTTGCACAAATGCAATACAAATGCATGCACATGTTTTATAACTGCATGTGCACACACACAGTATATGTATGTCAGTCTTATAACACCCAGAAAAAGGTTTTGCAAAAATGGTAGTGGGAGCTACATAGCTTAGATTCTGCATTTGACCCTAAAGACCTTAAATGTGCATGAAAATACAGGCACATAAACGTTCTGTTAGCATGTTGCAGAACCACGTTATTCCAAGCAAACCTCAACTGCTTGCAGGGACTGCGAGTTTGCCTCTTGCACAGCCTTTTATTTTTGCTTCTTTAGCTGGCTTGGGACCTGGATGCTGCCAGGTCAATGGGTCTGTAGTTTACCAGCTGTGCCTGCTTCTCACCATGGGTACAGCTACAGGTTTTGGGAGGAGGTTTTCTGGTGGGACACTCGGTGGGGGGGAACTAAGCAGGAGTTTCCAGCATCTGTCTGCTTTCAAGGAAGTTATGGTATTACCCCCTTTCGTGCACTCCAAGCCATAGACACAAGCTGTCACCCTTGCTATGGCTTCTGCCATTCTCTTAAAAAGGGGGAAAAAAAGGAAAAGAGAAAAGGGACAGAGGAAAAACCTCTAATGAGAAGGGGAAATGTTAATTGTGGCTGGAGGTGACAATGCACAATAATAAATTGCTGCTTTGCTATTGTATCTCTGATCAAAGTACTCAGGCTGCAGCAGAGCAAAAGCTCAGCTCCAAGGGAGGATGATGTTTCTCAAAATCCTCGTGATCGCTGCAGGTCCTCCTGAATAGCAGAGAAAACACAAACACTGAACCAAAGTTAGATAAAATTTTTCTCTGTCTCAGACTTGCTGCCAACAAGGCTCCTGTTTCTCCCTGTATCTTTTTGTTTGTCTCCAGCCCAGTGGCTACAGTGGGTCCAAGACAATGCACTGCCTCCGAGTACAGAAACTCCCCTAACAGAAGCACTCTTACCAAGCAGAATCTGGTCCGCAATTTATTTTCTGCCTTGCTTTATTTAAAAGTTATGCAAAGACTGAAATTTTCAGCTTAGGCTCATGTATTCTAGGCTACTCAACCTGCAAGTTAGCAGGCAAAACTTTTTAGATGGGCTGAGCCACTGCTGACAGGCACATCTCTGGGAGTTGCAAAGGCTACCTCTGAAAAGCAGGATGGCCCTAAGGGAACTCAGTTCTTAGGAAGCCATGCTTGACAGACTTTTAGTATAAAAATATATCCTTGAACATACTTATAATTGGAAGCAGCAGAGTCTGTTTTGCCAAACGCATACCTTTCTGAGCCAGACGTGGAGAAAAAGAGGGAATATTTTGATAAATTTTTAGAGATTCTTTCTAGTATTTTCAATTTTACTTTCTGTGCAGCCCGAGCCCCTAAGCACTGAGGCATTTCTTCAATTTACCAAAAGAAAACAAGCTCTACCCACTAACACATTTATAGCTAAAATCTGCTCTTTGTGCTGTCTTGGTTGCAGAAAGAGGCACAGGCTGAATGAGAGAAGCTGGGAACTTGTTATGTAAAAATCTTCAGCTTTTCTAGTGCTATTATGCCTTGACCCCTCATTTTGGCACAGTAACAAAATCACTGAGACTGGACAGTTATAGGGTTTCACAGGCCTCTTTTTTTTTTTCCTTTTTGGCCTCATCACAAAACCCAAGTGAATCAATGGTGTGCCCAAACTTCTGAAATAGTCTAGGACTTTCTGTATCTTCTACACACAAAGAAACAGTGGGGAAAGATTTGTCTTTTATTTATTCATTACTTAATCAGGGCAGACTACTGTCTAAAAATATCTTGCTCAGGATCACGATAGAAATCTCTCACACATTTTTCCAATTGCTTGGGCTACACTATGATCCCTACTGTTTTACATTTGTATTGTTTTCTCTGTGTGGCTTAAAATCTCCATTTTTCCCAATTAATTACACTTGCCTGTAACTCAAGCCATCATTTTCCCATCTG
>JACBWW010000003.1:21496672-21594008 GCA_020086605.1 Lanius collurio | reverse complement strand
GGAAAGGCAGGCAGCAGGCAGGAGACGGGGAAGAGACGGGCAGGAGACGGGCAGAGACGGGCAGGCGGGCGGGGGCAGCCCCCCAGACCAAAGATGACTTCATGGGAACGCTTCGGCGAGCGGGGTGCGCGGCCGCGGGAGGCGCCGGCAGGAGTGCGCAGCCAGGTGTGGGGCTCCGGGCTGTTGCCTTTCTCCTGCGCTTTGCACCGAGGGATGGCAGCCAGGCAGCCGCTGCCCCTTCCCGAAGGCACTAAGGGAGCCTATCCGTCGCTCTGGGATTTTAACATCAGAGGTGCGAAGGGTGCAAAGAGAAGCAAACTCCCTCTGTCTTTCCGCATGCTAAAACTTAGTTCTGTTGTCCACTTGCGGTCCTGCAGTGCAGAGTCGTGTGTGCAGAAAGCCCAGGCATGGCACAGCTAAAAAGTTGCGATACTGAGCTCACGATGCTCCCCACCTCCTGTAGACATCCATGCCAGTCGCTCATTAAACATCGTTTTGGAAAATGAGGCAAAATGGTTACAAGCAAGCCCTGCGACAGTGCATTTGTTTTGCAGCAGTGGCCTGTCGCCCTCCTCCCTCAAAGTTGGCTGGCAGGTGCCCGATGTCCATTTGAGCTCCAGCCGGTGGTGCCAGCTCAGGTCGGGCAGTGTGGGAGTTCGCTGCAGAGATGCCACTGTAAATAGCCGCTGCATGCACAGAACTTGTGTGTGACAGCAGTGTGGAGTGGCTGGCGGCAAGCCTGCGTCCAGGATGCGTGCTCTGCTCCTTGAAATTATATTAGTTCGAATACGAAGAATTTTTAAAATACTGTCTGACTTTTGTACCAAAGCCGTTGTTATGATTTATACTGTTATGCCTTTGAAGCCATAACCATGCCTGAAGCCCTGCTGGCAATGTGATCTGCAAAACTCACCTAGATCCTATCAGACACAATTTACTGTGTAATTTTGTAGTCCAGGCCAGAGAATTTCAAGTGTGGCCACATGTGAAATTAATGTGTGACCATAACAGGAAAGTGTGTTTCTGTTGTATTTTGGATTTATCTAAGGAAACCATGAGCAACAACTACTCCAAAAAAAAACGTTTTTGCAGCTTTGATGGCAAATCTTAGCTGCTGAGAGGTCCCATTTTAGTTTCAGACCTGTTACAGCCATCACTCTGTCTCATCTCCCGCCTTTAAATTTAACTGCATGCTGAACAAATAGTGCATGTTCAAGACAGTTTTGATTTCTAAGTTTCTAATTGCCTTTGGATTTAAGTGAAAACCTGAACTCAGGGCTCAAATACAGTATTAAGCTTTTATTAACGTTTATAGAGGGTTTTGCTGTAGGGAGGGAAGGTGTGCAGTTTGAAAGAAAAATTTGGCCCTGACAGCTGGGCATTTTGCTTGATGTTGAAATCATAGAAAAATACACTGCTTCAAAAAAAAACATGCATGGATTAAAAATAGATATTTAGATCATTAACTGTCAGTATGGCTGACGGAGTTCTATGTAGCATGATGTTCTAGAAAAGCAAAAACTTATGCTGATGAGCCAGCTTCTGTGTTTGAAGCTTTTGGCTTGCAAACAGCATTTTTACATTTTCAGGGCTGCAGATAAAATTGGCTGAATTGACTGGACATGCTCTCAGCAGGAGAAACAATATGAGATCTGTCCTTCATAAGTGGTAGCCTCCTTCTAGTCAGGCCCGCCAGCAGTCCAGTAGAAGGTGTGATCTTCCACATGCACATGCACACACACTCACTCTTAAGGTGATTTTCCAAGATATTCCATGACTAGTGAGAAGCCAACTGCATGATCTTAATGCAAAATATATCTTTTTCTGTCCACTTTCTGGGATGAAGTTGTGTAATTAATTTGTCGATCTCACTATTCTCTGAGTACAGAAGGAGATGGTCAGGCACACTTCAACAAAAACATGAGGAGTCACTACACTTCTATAAGCCTGCATTCCCCTCATAGTGCCCTTGGTGGTTGGAAATTTTTCAAAACTCTGGAATATAACACCAGGGCTTGTACCAGGGAAATCCAGGCAGCATCCCAGCTGAGCTGAGGGATAAAAGATAAGTGCTGCTTCCCTTGTCTGTGCACCCAGGTTTCTCTTCCATGGGCTTCACTATATATCTTCACCTGGAACATGCTCAGGGAACTGGGAAAATGAGCTTTCCTCAGTATGCATATAGCACCTACATCTTACTCAGGTCACTAAGATATGTTGTTAGTGAGGGTGCAGTAAGGGGATCAGAGGCAAGCCTTTAAGTTTCAGTGTGATTCTGGGCATAGGGTTCAAAGGTAAGAACAGCCAAATACCTGTGAGCTTCAGCTTTGAGGGAGGCAATGATTTTGGGTTCATTTTCTACAAAAAGTCTAGTCTAGATGGTTGGTCATTAACTGATTGTTAATATGAGATCTTACAAAAACATCTTTCCATTTGTCTTGAGTTCGACCTAAAATCAGAAGATTTGGGGTATTACTTTATTCTCTTTTGAAGTTCTGGCTTCACTTCTCTAGTAGAAAAAAAACTCTCCCAAGTGTCTCAGATCACTTCACAAGCACTTTACAAGAGCCATTTTTAGGAGAGAATGTAATTTTTGTTCTCATCTGAGAGTCTAGAGAACTGAGATAGAGCTCAAAAGGCCTATCCAAAATACAGAGTAAATTAGCATAGGAAATGAGTCAGGGAAACAACTTATTTGCTCAAGTCCCAGCATTAAATTGCTTTTCCCTACTCACTGGAACTGTTAAGAAATTCATGGGCCATTCCTCTTGCAACAACTTGAAAAGGGCAGACATGCCTTTTATGCTTCTTTCTGATGTAACTGGTATTAAATATGCATTGTAGCTCAGTTACCTTAGATAGCTGAGCATAAATTCATCCATCTTCTACTTGAAATTCTGTTCCCAAATATAGCAGCTTAATAGTCTTTCTTTTGCTTTTTACTATTTGGATGTGTTGGATGTTTCTTGCTTTTGTTTTTAAAGAAGAATCTTTTTAGCATTCCTTAGAAACTAATTAAAATGCTTCCCTTTTGGCTTATTCTCCTAATTTATTAATACCAAAAATAACTTTTCTTTGGTGACCCACTTTCATAGGTATCTGAACATCTAGCAAAATTGTAGCTCATCAGGAAGGCAATGTAGACTAACAAACAGCATCTCCAGACAGGAAGAGCAGCCAAGACACTTCTTTCTTTGCCATGCAGAGTTTTACACACCACACATACAGAAAATATTGCTCTATTCCCCAGCTCAATCCAATGCCTTTAGCCCAAAAGAAAGCACTTTATTGATTACACGATTGATTTAAAGGGCAGAATGTAGGATTGCATCTATTCTCCTGCCTGAATTCAATTTTTACCCAATATCCACAGTGAAGAAACTGCTCTTTGCATAAATATAAATTGAAATATTGGTCTATGTGAGTGTTCAAGCAAATAAACTTTCCTTCTAGCTCCCAGGGCAACTCCTCAACACTATGCTGTCATCAAAACCACTGGGCTTTGACTAAGACAATGCTTTTTATTGAATACTGCTTTGCAAAAAATACAGATTTGCATAGAAAAAGAGGATATTCACTGATTTAACAAACATGATGATCAACAGGCCACTGGCAGTGGTAGAGCTATACAGCCTAAATCAGAGGCCAGCTAGCATAGGAGTACACTTTGTTTAATAATCATTTCAAAACACACAGGCGTTGCTTTTTGGGAGTTGAAATTATACAGAGTTACCACAAGGAGTTATTAATTGCCCTGTGTCCTGTTGACACTCCAACACTGGGCATGTTTTAAGGACAGTCTACTCAAAGAGAGTTGAGTTGAGTTGTAGTTGTTCCAGCACAAGGGTACTCGGTGTTACCGCCTTCTCTCTGAAGTCTGCTGAAGAGCAACCCCTAACAGGAGAGCATGAGGTTTATTTGGTGACTTCTGATGAAGATTTACTTTCCTTTTCAGTAAGTGTGGACGTCTCTGTAAGTGTGAGAGAATTATGGTGGCGTTTAAAGGAGTCTGGACTCAGCCCTTCTGGAAGGCCGTTTCGGCAGAATTTTTGGCCATGCTCATTTTTGTCCTCCTCAGCCTCGGCTCCACGATCAACTGGGGTGGAGCAGAGAAGCCCCTGCCTGTAGACATGGTCCTTATCTCCCTCTGCTTTGGACTCAGCATTGCCACCATGGTGCAGTGCTTTGGACACATCAGCGGAGGGCACATCAACCCTGCTGTGACCGTGGCAATGGTCTGCACGAGGAAGATCAGCTTGGCCAAGTCCGTCTTCTACATTCTTGCCCAGTGCCTGGGAGCCATCGTGGGTGCGGGCATCCTTTACCTTGTCACACCGCCCAGCGTGGTGGGAGGCCTGGGAGTCACTGCGGTAATCACTTCTCCTCTGCCTCTTGAACTAGGCTAGCTTAGACCCAGTCCCAGCTCAGGTACAGATTTTAACAGCTTGCTGGTTTTATTTGCAACATCCAGACAGGGCTTAAATCTCTGCTTAGGATGGGTTCATGTGGTGTAATAGCTCTAGCTGTTCTTTTCATAGAAGCTCTCTTTCCTAGAACTTCTCCAAATCTGATGACAGCAGGTAATGTTCATTTACATACAAAATTTAAATAATATATGCGTGGAATGCCATTTTTATATGGTCTGGGGAGGGGGGAAATTAATTCTATGCTATTATGATAGGGATTGAAAAAACATCAATTTAAAATGACATACTTTTGAAATAGATTGTGGCTTAGATTTCAGCTTTGTTCTAAACTAATAAGGAATGCCATCAGTTAGCCCTGTTGCAGGACTTATTAAAAATGCACTTGAGCCGCACACTGCTTAATTTTTAATTGAAATTTAAATTAATTAAGTCAGGGCTAATTAATGAATTTATAATTGAATAGTAAATTACAGTGCTCCCAAGGAAAAAAATGGTGAAAGGGAAGTGCAGCATTTGCAAATCCCTGTGTAAAAATAAACTATACTTCTGCTGTCTAACTTTGAAGTTCCAGGTGGATATTACTGTTAAGCCTTCTATTCTCAGTCCAGCAGTGATTCTCCATGGTTCTCAAAATAAAAAAAAACATTTTAAATTTAAAAAAAAAACGAAGGGAGAAGAGTGAAGAGGGGGTAATCTGTACCTCTAAAAGTTCACTGTTGTCTTTCATTTTGTGGTATTTAAAAATACCATTCATTGAAATACAATTTATGTATGTGATGACTTTCTGATTTACAAAATCACCTTTTCTTCATTTCTGGTGTTTCTTTCCCTTCTTCCAGGTACACAGAGATCTTTCTGCTGGGCATGGGCTCCTGGTGGAGTTGATAATTACATTCCAGCTGGTTTTTACTATTTTTGCTAGCTGTGATTCAAAACGAAGCGATGTCACTGGTTCAGTAGCTTTAGCAATTGGATTTTCTGTTGCAATTGGACATTTATTTGCTGTAAGTTAATGGTTTCTCTTTAAAAAATAGATCCCTTTACCCTTTATGACTACTTCAGAAGTAAATGGAAACTTTTGTGACCTTTAAAGCAGTTACAGCTATATAGCTGCTGTATTCTTTATGGATCCATGCCAAAGCCCTTTGGAGTCTCAGGAGTGTCCCCTTGGGTAGGGTGTTGGACCAGAATTTTCTGGCTGTTCATGTGATGACTTTGTTAACACTATGTTAAGACTCAGGAGAGTGATGCTCTCTGCTGTAAAGAGGAGGAGCCATACAAAACCAGGGTGTCCCACAGAAATTGAATCACTACCTTCCAGACTTTAATAACAGGCAACATTTTCTCTCTGCTTTAGATCAATTACACCGGTGCCAGTATGAACCCAGCTCGATCATTTGGACCTGCTGTCATTATGGGCAGATGGGAAAACCAATGGGTAACTCTCCTTTCATACTTCCTTCACCATAGTGACAAACAGTGATCAGGACTTCTTATGCATCATTTGCTCTCAGTTATCTCTCCTGGTACATCCCATAGTGACTGTCCCTGAGGAGGAAGACAGGCACTGACCTGCCCCAAGCTTAGGCACCATCATGCTCCTCACCTGAGACTGCAGTACAGCATGCAGCATGTTGGAATAGCACCTTACTATTCAGGGGCTATTTTCTGGAGGTAGTAGCTGGGGTAGAAAGGAAATCACACAGAAAGTTCAAAACAAAAGCAAAGCAACACAGTGAGACTGAAAGAATTGAGCTGCTGGAAAGAAAAATCCTCCAAGGCAGATTGTAAGCCCCGCTGGTCATGCTGGTGAGAAGTTATGGAAGTAATTCTGTCAACTTCACATTTCATCTGGTTCTGCAGCAAACTGGGGCAGATTTATAAAATGAGAACAGGGACCCTCTGTGATCTGGCTCCTGGGGGAGAACCTGCCTTGGCAAATGCCTGCAGTGAGAGATGAAGGAGTTGCAGTCTGGTATTTACAGACCAGGCCAGATGTTACCTGCTTCAGTTAAAAGTGTCAGCTTAGCCAGGAGCAGTTGTGCAGGAAGCAATGTTATAAACAGGCTATGAATGATGCAGTAAATTTCTATGGCACCCCACAACCCAACTTATAAAAAAACATTTCACATTTTATAAGGGAGAGATGGATCACAGCTCAGCCTCACCTAATTATGGACAGGGAAATCACTTCTAGGGACACTTTCAGTGCTTACTGGAAGAGCTGCATATTACAGTGCATATAAGGATTTTCTTGATTTTTAAAGTATGAAGCCCACATTGCTCCCACTGCAGCTAATAATAGAAATAGCATTGTCTTCAGGCCCTAAGGCTTCAATTCTGCAAACACGATACCATGGGTAACTTTGTTCCCAAGAGTTATCCTATTGAGGCAGATTTACCCAGTTATCAGTGAATGGCTTGTTCATATGAAAAACTGCTGTAGTTTTTCACAAGATTAATTATCCATACTCTGAGGAAGCCTGTAATTTATAACTAAAGCTATAAACAATAAACAAATGTACCATGGAGAAACTAGCAGGAGAAGCTTAGTTACTGTCCTGGCCACTTGGAAAGACAGCCTTCTCTCCTCCTCCAGAGCAGTGACACTGGCATGCCATTGATAGGAGCCTGTCGGCTTTGGCACCTACTGCAGTGCTGCCTGCCGTGATGAAATAGATAGGTACCTAAAAAATTGTGTTATGTCCATTGTATTTGCTTATTCAAATTAGATTATCAGACTGCCTGTTGTGGTTGACTGCCTGTTGTATTCTGTAGGATTAAATGCCAAATTCAAAGTATTTTGTAAACACAAATCTGAATATACCAAAGCAGAATTGTTTGTGTGTACGCTAGTGTCTTGGGCAAGGGATTTGTTTCCTTGAAAGTTCATTTTCATCTTGATTCAAAATGCAGAAAGAAAATCACTTTTCTATGTTGGTGTTTCCTTTGTGTGTCTTCTTGCAAACAGCCCATATTTGCAGTCTACAGCTGTCAATGAGCGATGAAAAGTTTAGAGGATGCCTCCTGTAAAGAGATAGATCAATAAAACTTGACAGAATTATTTCATTTTGAAGAAGTGGGCCTGCTTGTCAATCTCCTTACCACTGCTAATTTAAAGGCTTAATGCCTGGGGTTTTTTCCACCTCTGTTTTTTTGCAGGTGTACTGGGTGGGACCAATAATCGGAGCAGTCCTTGCCGGTGCTCTGTACGAGTACGTCTATTGCCCTGACGTTGAACTCAAGCGCCGCTTCAAAGATGTCTTTGGGAAGGCCACCCAGCCCTCCAAGGGGAAGTACATCGAGGTGGATGACAACAGGAGCCACGTAGAGACCGATGACCTGATCCTGAAGCCTGGCATAGTTCATGTGATTGATATCGACAGGGGCGAGGACAAGAAGGGAAGAGATCCATCCAGCGAGGTGTTGTCTTCTGTATGACTAGCAAGAAGCACTGAAAGCAGAGAGCAGCCTGCTAGCACGTCCACAGATATCCTTCCACCCATTAAAGAAACAGATCTCCTCTAGACTGAGCAGCTTCCACTTCTTGAAAGGTAGGGTATGGGCAGCTGCATGGCGTGGTATCACCAAACCATACGCCTGCTCATCTGGAAGATTAGGACTTTGCTATAATTAGGATTCCCCATCTATTAGTCCAAATTTAGACTTGTTCCTGGTATTTTCTTTTCCTTTCTTCTGGAGCAACCCCAAAGTCAAAAAAATAGATGAAAGCATTCTCTTTTAATAAATCAGTCAATAATGAGACAAAGATAGAGATGTGTACCATCCAGATTGACAGTTAAGACATATCAGGAAATGCCTATAGACATGAAGACCCACTTATCAGATTGTTCTTCTGACACTTAATTGGCTGTTGTCAGCTCTGATTATAACATCTTACCCATTAAGCGTTCTCTGCAAGGTTCAGAGACAGCACCAGCACTATTTAAGAGTTTTATCCGCAGTCAAGCGAAGGAGTATTGTTTCCACTCATGTACATCACTACTGCCTTGCAAACTACCTCTCAAAGAATGGTACTTTAAAAGGCTTTTAAAAAAAATTCTATCAACCTGTCAAATTTCACTCATGTGATTTGCCATATAAATACATTACCTTCATCCCCAGGAGTAAATGTGTTGAAATGGAATGTTGAAGTGTACAGTAATAAGGCTGCAAAGCAGTTGATTGTACTTCATGCTCCCTCTTGTCATTGTCTATCTGGTGAAACATTCTCCTGGGGTTTGACTATTGACCATTTAGTGTTAGCAAACTCTCAAGGTCATGCAAAGAATATAAAGGCTTTCCTGTTACTTAATAACTCAAATAAGAGATATCAGAAGAAAAGAAGGCATATCTGTTTTCAGTGCACTTGTTTGAATACACATTTCTGTGCTAATTTATGTAAACTAAAGGTTTAAATTACTTACCTATTTTCTTACAAGATGGTTGGAGATAGGGTTTTTTAATTTATTAGTAATGTAGAGGAGTTTTAACTGTATTGAGACACTGATTGAGAAATATTTTTTTATAACAGATGATAAAAATATGACTGCTTCTGGTTTTTGTTGTAACTGATGCCTAACTATTTGAACAGGATCCGTGCTTGTTCCAGTGTTCATATAGTCATAAATTACACCTCTGGCAAAGGTTTCTTTATCTGTTGTTAGAAAAAGGTTCAAGTGCTTGCAGGGTGTTTTTAGGGGGAAAAGGACATGAAATATGTTTGACAAACAATCTTTCCCCTATAGAAGTATTTTGCAAGACATAATCACCCCAGCAAAACATTTT
Organism: Lanius collurio; assembly: GCA_020086605.1. NCBI lineage: Eukaryota > Metazoa > Chordata > Aves > Passeriformes > Laniidae > Lanius > Lanius collurio. Next base: position 21,584,793 of record JACBWW010000003.1, on the reverse strand, counting down.
TGTAAAGCTGTTACTGACTTACTGCTTTTGTTTCTGATCAGTGGCTTTGAGTTTTACAATATGCAGCTGCAGAGCAGTCAGGAGCATGGTATTATTACTGTAATTATATAGATTTTATTTTTAAACTGAAAAGCTACCCCTGCTTATTTTGCAATGACAGGAAAAAAAGTATTAGTCCTGACTGTGGGCTATATTAGCCTCATCTGTTCTTTGACATACTCTACATGCAATCTTTATTACAGGGAATTAGATGTTTCTAATGAGATAATAAACCACTACAACCCTCCAGTCTGTGCACTATGATCCAATGGCAGTTCCAGTATCCCAGCTCGCAGCACTGTGTAGTCCCAGCATGTCCTTTTTTCAAGTTTCACATTCTTTTTGTCTTAAACCGTGTTACTGTGGCACAAGTTCCCTTGCACTGAGCATGAGATTCATGACTCCTTTAGCAGATGGACCATGATCTCTCCTCTGCTCCACCTAGGCACAGCAGGTAGCACACAGGGACACAGGACAGGGCTTCCCTGTGTGACCCAGGCACAGCCCCACTCCTGACACGTGAGCCCTCCCTCCAGACGCTCCCTGGCACGTACCTGGTGCAGCATCCCAGCAGCAGCTGCCTGGCAGGTCTGGTGAAAGAGCTGATATCTGCCCTTGGCTGTGCCCACACAGAGGCAGCATCACAGTTCAAGGGCAGGAGCGTGGCTGGGGGCCTGCAACAGACAATGTCAAACTGCAGATAAGATCTCCTTCCCACAGCAAGGACTAAGTCTCCCAAGGAAGGGCAACACAGCTGTAGTGTTAGACCTCTGCTCAGATGGATGAATACCACAATAAAGAGATTCAGTGAGAAAGATCAAAACCTGTTGGGGGGGATTTGTCAAGGCACTTAGTTGGGCTGCTTTTTTTTTTTTTTATATATAGTTCCAATTCTGTATTTGTTAAAGGGACACTTTGGTTAAACCTTTGGCATGGCTTAAAAAGGTAAAGAGTAACACATATAGAATTGGTGGATTTTTAAGCAGAGATTTGCATTTTTTTTATTTAAAGACACTCCTTAATTTGTGAATTTTGCATGTTACTGCGTTATTTAAATAAGAAGCTGTGATTTGCTTTATGCTTCAGGGTCCTTTTCACAAATGGCTTGATGTGTACTTTCCTCACCCAGCCTGATTCTGCTGCTGAGGTGAGCATAATGTGAGCATAGCACCAGCCACCTCTGTCAGGAGGATCTTTTTCCTGAAACACTCTGTGTTAATGAAGTGTGGCAAACACTCAGAACCAGCCCCAGAACCAGCAGAACTCCTTATTGAGGATAAGATCCTGAGGATTCTGAAAAGATCAGAGAAGAAGAGGAAAGCTAAAATAGAGACCATCAGACAGTAAAAGTTGATGTCATGCCATAAGACATTAGCCAGAAAGCAGTGTGTGATAGGTCTGCTCCTGATCCCACAGATTGAGACTCATGGACGAGTTTCTCATCGAATGGTCCTGAGCTTTTTTGGGGCCTGATGACTTCTCTCATGGACTTCACTGTGTTTTTTTTCTAAAATCAGAGGCTTTCAGCAAGATACTTAATTTTGGAAGATTTATTCAACTTGAGGTTTATGACTCACCCTAAAGTAAATCCTAAAGCATGGCTGTAATCGCAGGCAGTTCTGCCCCACCACAAGAGATCACCATTCATGTGAGGGAACATCAGTCTTCAGCATCTATTAGGACTTGGTTTAGCACGGGGATATGCACTCCTCTAAGCTATTTTGCAATGGTGTCATAGCTGTACAATAGTCACATTAGGTAAAATAATAGACTAGCATGACCTTTTTATGGATTTGAAATACTTTTGATTTAGTATTTTTTTAAGATATGTACTTCAATCCTGTTTGAGTGAGATTTGTGTTCTGAAGCTCTTCAGCTCTATATTGCACCTCATAACATACTTGATGTCCTCTTAAAACATTTCTTGGTTTTGGTGGGAAATGTTTTTTTGTTTATGACAGTGGATGGATGTCACAGGAAGTCTGCCAGGTCTTTCATAATTTTTGGGCCCTAAAAAATTGGATGATTCTCACTCCTCCATGATGGCACAATTGTTTTCAATGCAGTATTTGCACTTTAACAATCACCTTCATAATATTAAGTCACTGGGTTTCAGAAAATAAAGCACGGAAGCTAAGGGTGATTCCACTGAAGCACACAAAAACCTTTTAGATTGTGTGTACTCTGAGGAGTTCATCACCCAAATTCTAACTATTCTCAGGAAAAAAAAATAAAAAGAAACCCTACAGCATTCAAGTTGTCATCATAACCCTTCTGTTAAAGTGATCCACCTTAAACTGGAAGTGAAGGAGTGAGATTCATCTCACACATTGTTTAGGCTTGTCATGTGTTTTTGCATATCAAATTTTCAAAATGCGCTCTATTAGAAAGCTAGGTGGCCATCTACCTTTCTAGTGCTTGATGGCAGAGCAGTTGCTGCTCTGCTCTGAAACATCTTATCTGCTGTCTGTGTAACACATTCAGGATATTATACACCATCCAATATTTTTAATCTAATTAAAATACGGGCAAATTTACATTGTGAGTCTTTCTATTCAAGGTGAGAGGTGAAAACACCATGCACAATTTTTTGTATCTCAGTTCAGCCTGTGTGTATCTGAGTTTCTCAAGGACTTTCTAAGTAGACAATATGTAAATACAGACTGAAGGATTTGCTACCTACTTATGTGATCTAAATCACCCTGTTGCAGTCTGAAATTTAGGACAAATGAGGTAAAACAAACTGTGTTCGTGGATTTTTCCACAAGACTGCTTATTGTTTAAATGTTTAGTCACCATGATATCAGAACTAATGTAATAGGACTTAAAATTTTCATATGTAATATTTGGAATAATCTACTGAACAATGCACTATAAAATAATACATGATTATCTGGTTCCCACATGTATTCTACTGTATTTCACACTACTGCTGGAAATAAACGTGTCAAAAAAAAAAAAAAAAAAAAGAAAGAAAAGGCATCTTGTGGTCATTGGAAATATTTCATCATCCTAAGATCGGGACTGAAATATAAGGAAAACCCCTGAATCCAACCCATAGAGCATGTCTAAGAGGAGCCTGGAAGTGTGCACAACAGAGAATGAATGATATACTGTGGAAAAATATTTATCAGAGAAAAGAGGTTCTTGTGCAAGAGATTCAATATCTTTAAGAAATTGAACTAAACCAATTAAAGCAAAAATTATGCTGGTATGTTGTTATGGTTTAAGCGCAGCTGGCAATTAAGCACCACACAGCAACTCACTTCCCCCACTCCTTGCCCAGTGAAATGGGGAGGAGAATCAAAACTAAAACTTGTAGGTTGAGATAAGAGCAGTTTAATAAAAAAACCCCACAACATACGTGTGTTGCCAACATTATTCTCATACTAAATCTAAAACTACAGCACTGTACCAACTACTGAGAAGAAACTAACTCTCTCCCAGCTGAAACCAGGTCATATATGTACATCACTGATTTTGCCAGATGGTTTAAAAACTCAGAGGACTAGTGGAGAGCTAAGGTTTTGAAAAGTGATAGAAATTATACTGGCACTTCACTAAAGCACAGCTTGTGAGACCAAGCTCCCACGAGGAACTTCAGCAATGAAAATCGGATCCTGTGGCATTTACATTTCTAGTTGTCTAGCTCTTTGCTTGGAATGCAAAGTTTCGCTCCTATGACATTAATGGAGGAAAATTAGGATCCTGAAAATGACTAATATGAAAACACATCACCTGGGATAGCATCTAATCAGTCAGAATGGCTCATGCCTGAAATTCACCCCTTGCAAGTACTTCTTCTCTTGCCTTCAGCTTCTTCAAGCCCCAGAGGCACCTCACAAGAGCCTTAGGAGAATGGGTGTCTGTGTGTGTTGCGTGTAACTTAATACCCAACAGGTTCCCAAGGGAATTTAGGCAGAACTAGTAAAATTATTTTGGTGTCACAATCACATCAGGAAGGAGGCACTCTGACATCTTGCAACGTGCACAAATATAGGTGTCTGGAGAGTTACAAGGACAAACACATAGTGATGGAACTGTCTGCAGTGTTAAGATGAAGAAGAGTCCTGGGAAGAACAGAAAAGCAACCATGTGGGCAAGGGAGATCTCAGTAGTGCACCTCTTACCCAGGGGTAACTGGCACTGTGGTATCAGGGGATTAAAATATGGTCCCCATTGTATGAGAATGTGGATGAGGCTTTTGGATCTCATCTGAGCCATCCAATGGGAGAGACTGAGCCATGCTGGGTGAGTGATGTCCTTGCTCTGGGCTTCAGCGGCGGTGCTGGCTGCAGCAGCAATAGCTACAAACAGCAACTGTCACCCAATCATCTGCTTAAAAAGAGAACTCAGAGAGTAGATATTTCCAATATCTGCTTCCTTTTAAACCCTCATTTGGCTTTAGACTCCTTTATCTGTTGCAGATTGTAGTGTATTGCAAACATTATACACTATTTATATCAGATTGATAACTGTTACCTTGGCTATTAATGTCTTTTGACCTTTCTTGACTCATTAGGAAAACAATCATTTTAAGTACAAAAGCTGTGGCATAGTCCCACTAAAAAAGCTATCATAATGTTCTTTGGAAAGGCAAAAGGAGCTTGTATTATTTGTCTCTCACCTTGCCATGTGGGATGGGAAGAGGGGGGCTTTCTGTGGGTGTGGCTGGCAAATTGAGTTCCCAGCTGCTATTCTCCACTCTTGAGCAGCAATGATCTTCCTGTGAGGTTTCATCCTTATTTCCCTTCTGATGTGAATCTTCATAAAAACCTCTGGAACTCAGAGTATGCCTAGACTTTATTAATAGACGTGTGTCTATTAAAATGTGCACATATGTGTGCACACCCCTGTGTGTGAAAGGTGCAGGGAAGCCTGGCGTGGCACAGCCAGTGTTTACTTCTTCCCAGCAGAGGACAAGATCAGTGGGTAAGACTGTGGGAGATCAGCTGCCATTTGGGATTGCTGCATGCCCTGCTGGGATCCTAATGACTTGATCATTTACTTCCACTTATTTCTGAGCCATATGGCTTTCAGATTGGAATGGGGTCATGGCCATCTCCTTCTGCCATGGAGCCAATAGGGTTCTGCTGCTCTTCCTCCCAAAGTTCATTTGCCACAAGCCTTTCTTTCCCCACATTTCAACCATTTAAAAATTGATTACCTTCGACATTTTGGAACTTTATAGCATGCAAAATATTTTACCATTATTCCACTACACCTTAGAGTTAACTCCATTTATTCTGTGGGAATTGTTTCTTTATTTCAGAACAGCAAATCTCAGGGCATTGGAGAGTAATTAATTTTTCCTCAAATTTTCCTGTGATAGTTCTTAGTGATATCTCTGCCATTCTGTTCCAGTACTTAATTATTTCCTTTGGCATGGTATCTCAGTGCCTGGCTGCCTTGTGGTCCCATATTCAGACAAGAATGCATGCATATTTTGTTTTGTTTTGTCTTTCCAGCTGAATGAGCTCATCAGAGCTGGAATGAGATGGTTTAGTCTCTAGATCCCCTTTCTGTGAGCTTCTTCAAGCTGCTACTGCCACTTTGGACTTGGGGCCACTTTTACTAGTCAGCAGCAGAGTTACCCCAGAGCAGGGCCATTTCATTTGCCTTGACTTGCCAGAGCTGTACAGTGCATAGGCTAAATCCTGCCTTCACTTCCAGAAGAGATGAAGTAAGTTTGCACCAGCCAAACCCAGTCTTAGACAATTGCAGTAGAGCAAACAGTGTCCCAGCAAAGAAGTAATCAGTTTTGAAAACATGGGATTTGGGCTTGTAGCAAGTCCCTGGGCTCTGATTTGCAAGAAAAACATCAATAGGAGAAGTGGAACAATGGCTGATTGTCCCTGTAAGTTCTGAACATATGTGCATGAATATCCAGTAAGAAAAAGCCTAATGCTTCATGATTAAAGATGACAGAGCAGGGACAAAATGAACTCTGGAGATCAGGAAGATGTACATAGATGTTGGACTCTGCTGTTGTTTGCCCACAGGTATTGCTCCAGAGAAACAGCTGCACAGCATCTTCTCAGAGCTGAGTCAGACCAGCTGTACAGGGTAGGATGCACACAAACACAAATGTTTCAGACACAAGGCTTTTTTGTTTTTCTGCCTTCTTCCACAGCTGCCCAGCATACTTCAGATTTACTGGAGGCAAACATTGCCAGGGCATGAATGCAGAAGCTTTTCTAGCCTCAAGACTAAAATGTGAGAATAAAGCTTTGTGTCCTCCAACCTTTTAGCTTTGAAAAAGCCCAACAAATGCCATGGAGGAAGCTTTAACAAAAGAGGTCAAAAAGTCCATCTGGATCCCTCTGCATCCTAGTCATTCCTAAAGCTACCCTTAGAGAAGCGATCCATAGGTTAATTTATCATTGTGTAAATAAAATATCCCCCAACTTCTTTTACCACTAGCCTTTCTGAGTTAAAATAAATATGCTTTGGTAGAGCACAGCTGAAGAGCATCTAAGGTTTATATATAGCAGCTATTGCTATTGTGTCTGAGTGGTGAAGAAAAGGTCAAGGCAAAATTATTTTATTATCCCCCTAGAAAGAAAAATTTTTCTGTGTTTTTGGGGGGTTTTAAGAGGAGGGGGCAGTTTGGTCATTTTTCTTCTCACGGTGTTCTGTTTTTTTTCAGGTTGTCCACATTTAGCTTTATTTTTTCTACAGGTTGAATCCTCAAACATTGTATGGAATTAAGTAGAACAATTAATTTTCTTTTTCTTTGTCAAAGAGGATGCTCTCACTTTTCTGGCTGTTTGATGTGTTTGCTTTGCAGGATCTGATGGCATCCTCCATTGCATGGTCTCCTTCTATCTGTATTTCCTGCACAGACAGCTGTCCCTTCAAAGAATGTGGGAGCCTATGGGGACTGCTAAGGTTTTTGCAATGAAGCTCCAAGCATCTGAATTTGTGATTCAGATTTTTCATTTTCATTTCAGACTGCATTTTTCTTAACACAGTTAGAAAAATTTCCATGAGCTCTCTTTCATGATGTACTGAAGTGTTTCTTCTGAATCCAGCCCTCTTTAATCCATTTTCTCAATATTTCGCTAATTACTTAGATTTTTATTATTATGCCTACATATTTGAGAAAATTGCCTAAATAAAACTTGTTTTTCTTATATTCCTCTCCATTTTTCTCTTCTTTTAAGTGTCTGAGGGACCAGCAGTTTTTGTGCCAACAACTTCTGAAAATTGTGTAAAGGGAGAAAATTCACATTCAGGCAGTAATATATGGCAGTTCTGGAGTCTTGGCTGATGGAAGGAGCCTGAAAAGTTGTCCCTTTATATCCTTGAAAACACAAACTTTAGTCAATAATGACACATCTCCCGTTTGAGGGTTAATTGGGTAATGTATAATCCTAACAATATGAGGTGAAAACCAACACACTAATTTCCAGTTTTGCAGTCAGAGGGTGGGAAATCCCTAAGCTTTCCAGTGGCCAGAAGGAAATTCTACAGCTGAGGCAGGTTTCAAATACTGAGTTCTGTAGTTCTAGGAATGATTAAAACTATTTTTACTATTACATTTATACATGTGTATATATATACATCAATGTTTAAATTTACATGCATATGTGTGTATATAATGTAAATATTATCTATATATATATGTCTGTGTGTGTACACATAAATAACATATATAAAAAATGGCGAAGAAGTCTTTAAGTGCTCTTTAAGTGTTACTTCACATATCTAACAGTAAACTTTAACAAGAAAGATAACACAGGCACCCTGACTCCCATCTATCTTTTCTGAACACCGGTATTTTCTCTCTTACGAGTGCTAACATCTCTCCAGCCAACATAAAGTGCTTGTGCTGCAGATAAATCTGGAAAGAGGAAGCCTTTTCTGCTTTCATGGTTGTTACAACGACAGTGATTTCCTGGTGGTTTGATTTAACATGCAGCTATGAATGCTCTCTCCAAGTAACAAATCATTATACCTGCACCAAGTAAATACAGTACAGCTTGCTTTTGCTGAGACATGATGGATTTTTCTCACCTGCTTTCTACTTTCTTGAATGCAACCCAGGTCAGGAAGTCCTGAAGATCAGCCTGTTTCTTTCCAGCCACAACTGTAGCTCTTACCAGACCCTTTCCTACAGAATATTAACAAAACCAATACAGATATTTCTTTTGCTTTAACTTTTTTTTTTTTTTTTCTGTCTGTATGTGGATCCTTAGTCTTCTTGACTCCACCTCTGGTGGCGATATAAGATTGACAAAAATAACCACAGGGGTATTTTAAATTACTTTTTTTTTTCTTTTCAGACCGAATTTTACTCATGAGGTTGATGCTTAAGAGACACCTGTATAACCCAGGTATGGTGATTTCTGTAGGTCAGCTATTTTTCTTCTACAGACCTACATAGGAACCTAAAGAAAGAGCAGTGCCAGAAGTAAAATCCTGATTATATACATTTACATTGTGGCTGTGCCTCTCCCATCTCTCCTTAATGGTGATAGCAGGGCTGTAAAAACCTGCTTAGTCACAGGGGTGAGTTTTTAGCTGATAAGACAGAACTCCTTTCCACTTGCTTACTAGTGTCAGCTCTATTGCCTGACAAGGCTGAAGGGGGTTATCTGTATTATTGAGCTGCCCTAGACCCACAGATTTGAGTTTGGGGTTGAAAGAGATTGTTAATGAGTACCTGGGGTCACACAGCTACTATTAAATAAGAGGGAGGTTAGGTTTGTCTTGGTTTGGTTTGTACTCTCTGTTTGGTGAGAAGAAGACAACCAGACTTGCAATAACATTAGAAAAGCTTTACAATAACTGGTGTGTGACATCCAAAATACTGCTAGTTATGCTGTAAAATTCAGAATAAAAACATTCTCTTTTTAAATCAGAGGAGTTTTCAATTAAAACATTTTTTTGGCATTTTTTTTTTAATCTCATGTGGTCATCTGATACAACTGTAAGAGCTGGAAACATCATGATCTGAGACTGCAGGGTTTAAAGAACACAGCCAGGCTGATGAAACACTTCACAAGTAGCAATGATGTTATACACTTGCATTAGTTGCTTGTTTTTAATGATGCTATGCTTCTGCAGCTGATGAAGCGTGAAAAGCATCTCCACTAGGAATGACTCAAGGATTAAATGTTGTCAGGGGATTAGGTTGGTGATGCCTCTCACAGCAATGCAGAGGAGCTCAAAAAATCTCTGGATGGGGTTAGATCTGTTGGAAGCAGAAGACTTGATCTGCCTAAGAGGAGGTGTCTTGGAAGCTGTCTCAGACAATGGTTAAGATAAATTGCCAGAGTGGTGGTGGTGGTGTGTTTCTGTGCACTGTGACATTGCTAACATAAATTCAAAGGGACTGTGGGAAAATTTTTTTTTTCTAAGAATAAAATTTGTATAAAAAATAGATGGTGAAATAAAGAGCATGAAAGTAGACACTTCAAAAGACATTTCACAGTGAGTAATATCTCACATTAAGAGTTTCACATTAGGAATTGCACTGCATTTTAGGGCTTTTTCTTCAATTTTTCATCTTGAGTAGTCTCTCAGAACATTCCTTATAGCTTCTGTCAAATTCCAGCTGCAAATCAATCTCATAAGGGAAGCAGGAATTTATGTTGATAATTAGTAAGGCCAACTTGAAGATGATCTCAAAGTCCCAGATGCAGCAATAAATTGCTCTAATTTCTGTTGAGAAATGAGATCTCCTTTTTCTGCTGCTCCTACTCAGGCAAATTAATATACGGAAGCAATGCTGTTGTGCTGGGAGGTTAAGTCAGGATTCTGTCCAGTGACAGCAAAAATAAGTTTTTCAAATTACAAGATGATGTGCTTTAAGTCCTCATTACCAGAATTGAGGTTACCCTATTGGACTGTGCCCCATAAAGCAGGCAATCTTCTTGGAAGAAGAAAATGTCTTCAATCTTGATGTCAGGGTTCTGGAGCCAAAGTTCTCCAAGTCCTTTTCTCTGTCATCAACACAGATAAAAGCTGTGGGATGTTGAGAAGAGATTTTCAACATGCTTGTTTTCAGTGACTGGTCTTCTCACAAGCATAGGCACAATCTACCAGACACTTTGCTCTGGATTAGCTACCTCCCACAAAACTCGTGAAAGGGCAAATGTGTGCTCCTCAGTGGAAAGCAAACTTGGCTAAGCAGTCTATGACAATTATTTATACCAAGCTGACTGAGTTTGCAGTGATGTATTTGAAGACCGTTCATGTGATCAGTCCTAGGAGCTTTGTTCAGGAGTTAGTGAAGGGTCAACATGCCAGTGACACCCCATATAGGCCTTAGACTATTTTCTGAGAGGACATCTGACCATTTCCACGCTTAGCTGGGTGGAAAACCAACATGTGCCAACAGCATGCAGTGTCTGCAAGCAGCAAGTGATACCCAAATATTTTTAGGGGACCGTGGTATAGAAAAAATGGTTCCATAATCTTGAAAGTAGGCAGTTTGATCTTCTTGGCAACAACCAGGCTGACAATAATATACAGGAGCTGTGGCATTTCCAGCAAAGAGAGATGTGGCCTAACAGACTAATCAACGTATTTAGGAAGGCTGTGAGTTTTGCTCTTTGACCTAGATGTTCATCATTTTTTATTACTGGCAATTCTGTACCAGCAGATCCGATTATCATCATTAGGCATTGCCATGGCATGATAACCCAGAGGTCAGGGCTTCACTCTGCTAGAAGGGGTGGAAGTCGAACAAAGTATGATCTCTGTCACAGGACTGGCACTCAAACTAGAGGGCTGTTGGCTAGAAAGGTGATAAAACAAACAGCCCTGGGGAGTGGAGGTAACTGAAACAGTGCAGAGGCAGCAGGATAACAACGATCACATCCAACAAGGTGTTGTCTTATGCTTATGCCAAGTACCATTTGAATACAAAGGTTATTTATCCTTAATCTCTGTCCTGTACACTTACCCAAGTCACTTAATAAAAACAATGTTGAGTATATCCAAGGGACCCCTCTGTCAGAGACAGACTTTTTCCCACCTTTTATATATTAATACTTTTCCTCCCTACCTACAAAAGGACTTTGCTGTTCTTGCTATTAAAGGAGTAGATTTGTCATAGTCTCTGCTTATTTCAATTTTCCTACACCCTGTTTCTATTGAGCAACATAATTTCTCTCTGTCCAGTAAGTTTGTGGCCTTCAAATCTTGTGGGGTTGGGATTTTAATACGAATTTGATCAAAGAACACCTGCTGTTCTTGATTTACATGTTGACCCTTTCATCCCATTGATCACTTTTCTTATTTTTGTCTGCCCTCCTGATGCTGGTAGTGTCAGAATCATTTTGGATATGTAAGGAGTAGGACTCATTGCAAAAATTGCTGCTGGCATGGCTCCAGGTTCTCATATAGTCGGTGGTCTGCATCTCTTCACCTCAAGATAAGATGTCTCTGTATGCACCTTCTCTCTTCTGCCCACTTACTGCAGTAGAGCCTGTGTGCTCTCTGGAGGTAATACACTTAGCAAGAAAAATTACAAATTCATCAAAACTGTGGCAAAGAATACTAACTTTAAGCACAACAGTTCTGCAAACTTTGAAAATTTCTCTTAAAATCAACCCCAAGACAGACTACAAGGGTGAAAGGCAGGGTGGGAAGAGAGAAGTCAGCAGACAAACAGACACTTGGGAAACTTCCTGCACTTTCTTCAGTACAAAAACTGTAGAGTCTCAGAGGAGAAGCAACTGCCACTTCTCATTCCTGAGAGAGCTTCGCTGGACTATGTGGAAACTACAGCTGCAGTGTGCCCTCTTATGGCAACACCAGTTGCTTTCTCTGTTTCGCACAAAGGTGTTGCAGGGGAAGGCAGGGATTGCTTCGGTATTCTTGTTTCTCTCTGTTTATTTTCTGTGAGAAAAGATATGTAAGAAGAAAATGTTAACTCTGTGTGCTGTAGCATGGCTAGAAAACAGGCATGAAGCTTCTTGTCCCGAGCACCAAGCAGTGCCTCATCTGCTGAAGAAGATGAACTAGTGAATGAAACTGAGGGGGTAAATATTGTCATTTGCTGATGAGACATGGCTTTCATGCCAAGGTATATGTGAAGTGAAAACGGATTGGTGGTTAAAGGCACTGCCTTTAATGGATAGCATCTAATTAGTTGACAGAATCTTTCTGTTCTGGCTCCACTGAAGGTTCTGCACATTCCTCAGCAGTGCTACTGCATTTTGAGTAAGAGTATTGAGAAATACGTGGGGTCCAAGCAGCCGGGCTCACAAGCTGCAGACTGAGATGCAGATTGAAATGCAGAGCTCCAGGTAGGAGCCTGAGAAGAGAGGCCATGAACTGCCAGCCTTTGGGATAACAGAGGGTGTGGAGGTGGGTGACACCAGCCAGGTGAATGGACCCCGAGAAACACAGTGAGATAACAAAGGAGATACAGGCCATGAGCCAGTCAGGTGGATGGACACAGAGAGCAGGGCAGGAGCCAAAGACTCAGGAGGAAGAGGAGACTTCTGGGAGACTGTGAGGGTATAAAAGCCCAGGGGTTCCTTGGTTGGGGATCCTCCTCAGAGGCACCAGCTTGAGCTGTTTCTGTGTTACTGCACCGTGAGTAATGGCTTTATGGAAAGAAACATCTGAGTCTTTGCCATGGGAAACCTGGGGTTAAACTGATGGGGAAATCTGGTCTGACTGTGTGAGTGGGATGTGTGAGAAGTAAAGTGGGCATCTGTTTGGTCACTGGAGCCTCTTGCTGTGAAGGGGTTTCAGTCCCAGCAGTGAAAATCTCTGGCCTCGGGAGTGAGACTGCCATAGTCACATGAATGAGAAATTTCCTTAACATGAGGAAGACTAATGTATTGTTATTATTTTGTAAATATTCTGTTACAGACCTGAAGATTGCCTTCCCACGGCTTCTTCTGCCTCTGCTTCTGGTACCTTGATCTCCTTTGGTGTTTTCCCCTTGTTACTTCTCAATACCACTACCAGCACAAGCACTTTGGAGCCCCTTCAGTTCTAGTATAGCACCCCACAGATCCATTCCCAGGAGGAATCTCCTCCTCTGCTTACTGAAGATGCTTCCAGTCTCCTGGCATTTTCCAGCCCACAAAATCATAACTGGAATACTCTGGGACTCATACCGCTCATCCTTCCACACCTTTTTTATCAGAACAGTCACATCAATCTTGCTTATTTGATATTGCCCCTCTGCTCAATGAATGTTTAAAAGCACACAGAAATCCCTTAGATCTCAAGGAAAGAGATGCAATTAGCATTAATGCCTTTTACTGCAGCAATTTGGCACTGTCATAAAAAAAAAAAGAGCAAGGGACAAACTCTGTCTTTCCCCAATGTACTTTGACCACATTTCCAATTGCAAAGCTGACCCAACCTTTATGTGTGTGAGGAAAATAGATTCATTCCCCTGCCAGGCTCCTGGCTTCTCCATCAAAATAAAACCTGGCACCACATGACGGTACGTGCAATTCCTCGCCAACGACACCGCACGCTCCAAGCAAAGGCTATTCCTGGGATGACCTGTTGTCCTGGGGTGCAGGTCATAGTTGAGCCCATGAGCCATGTATGCACACCCTGGTATTTCTGACTGCAGTGTTTTTGTGTTTCTACTTTCCCTCTGGCTCTTTCCCTTTTACATTTACTTCAGAATGACCATCCACCCTAACACTCGGAAAAAAAAAAAAAAAAAAAAGAAGAAAAAAGAAGTCTAAACACTTTTTCTGTCAATCAGGCAGCTTCTGCTGCTGCTTATTCTGCTGCAGTTAATCTTCCTAAAACCTATCCTTCATTTTAACAACATGATAATCGAGCAGTTCCACTAATTCTGAATATTTACACTTAGATCGATGATATTTTCCACAAAAAGGTGAAGTGGTCTTTATAAAATAGAAACCAACCTGCAGGCTCACTTTGGATTTCAGCTGAATCAAATCCCACTGGAATTGTGCTAAAAAGCTATGATAAATCTGTCCAAAATGTGAACATTATTTTGGCCCTGCTTGCCTTAGAAATAAGAAGTGTAAGGTGATGTTCTCTAGTCTTACATCACTTCTGCTCAGCCCTTGGGAACACAGTTCAGTGACCCTTAAATGTTCCTTTTGTACATTCTGTTTGATGATTTGACAGCAATTTTGTAATTAAGTCAGCTTCTGTCACCAAGTTACAGTTTTCTATGTCAGAAGAAATGCTTTTTCTAGTAGACAAGAAGTGAGGATGTCAGAATATGGCCCCTCTTATTAACCTACACAGAAGCAGCTGAGGGCTTCACTGTTTAACATAATTCCCTGGCTGTGTTTTTTGTTCTTCAAACCTTGCATTTATTTTACTGTTTACAGCAAGGTTTGTGCTGTCAAGGAGACTGCTGGTAGGGAAGCTCTAGGAGGAACAGAAAGGTTTCTGTGCCTATGAGATGTTTGTTCACATCCTCCCAGCTTAATAAACAGCAAAAAAACCCTACTTCATTTAATTAGGAACACAGACCAGGAAAGGATCTTGTAGGCTGCAGAGCCCAGTCCTCTACTGCCTCTCATAACAATAGACTGTAATGCCTTCCACACAAAACATCAGCCTTTCTTAAAGTCTTAACTTCCTAAAGCAATGATAACCAGGTTTTCTATAGCTGCTCTGGTTGGAAGGCTACTCCAGAGATTACAGGTCTCAAAACTAGAAAACTTCTCTGAATTTCCAGCCTGAATTCATTCATGGTTAACTCACACTCACCTGTCCTTTACCAACAGACCTTGGTTTACAATACCTCTTCCTTCGGTTTCACTGTACCCTCCCCATCCTTCTCAATGGAACTCCTTCCTCATCCTTGAGTCCTCCTCTTTGTTGCCTTCCCCCTCACCCTGCCCCTACACCTGCTGCCTGTAGAGGCCATCCTTCGTGCACAAAGCACAGCCCTCCAGCCCTCTCCTCCCCTGGCACAGGACCTGTGTGACAGCCACTGGTGACCCCAGTGATGGCAGGAAGGGCCTGTGTCTCAGCCAGGGAGCTCATTGCCCCACTCTTGTTTCTGCTGCCAGTGGCTCTCAATGAGCATTTATTGGTTTCCTTAACTGCATTTGCCTCTTAACTGCATTTGCCTGCCTTCATTCTTCCCTTCTGGTTTCAACACACATAGAAAATGAAGGTGTGAACACTCTTACTTGAGTCATTACCTTAAGGCTTCTGTTTTTCTTCCTTAGCTTCCCCTCCAGCAGTCCCCAAAATAAAAGAATAAATTCTAAAAGGATAAAATGATATAGACCTGTGCAAGGAACAGGAAAACTCCCACCCAAATGAATGCCAATAGCTGCCAATTCTAGTCTCTTGATTTTTGCTTTCAAGGCTGGGAAACTCTCCATATATCTGCAGGGATATAAACGAGCTGATACTGGATAACACTCAAATGAAAATGTTTTATGAGAGCTGAAGTACACTGTACATTTTGCAGAATATGTGCAGACAAAATAAAGTCTATGGAAGGACTTTATCCAAAATTGAATGCAAGCTCCCATCTCTTCTTAACAAAAACACGGAGAAACCCATCTTTTGTAATGCTCTATTAAAGCAGAAGGAAGCAGAGAAAATTAGGGCCAAATGGCCTTTGAAAGCATACCAAGATGGGGAGTACACAGTGGGGAAACTTGGATATTGTGGTTGAGCTGAAACACTGCATTGTCTCCAGTTCCTCACTCATTCTCACCACTGTCAGGTTCCCAGGGAGATCTTTGTGTCAACACTTCAGAGCATGTTTCCCTCTAGAAAACATGACAGTTATTCAGAGTCCTGTCCCAGGGAGACGATGTCTCCTCTAATCAAACCTGTGTGGTGGTATGATGCCTAAAAAACTTCACCAAATTTTGCAGATTTATTTTTTTTTTACTAGAAGTAGTCTATGCACTTTCACAACCAGTGAAGCCTAGAGCGTGCCTCTCTGCATGTGTCCCACTTGTGCGTGCTCTTTTCAAGCAAGGATCTGCTTTCCCCCAAAGACATTTTGCTGTGAAAATCATATTATAATGAATCTGAAATTCATTCATGATGCTGACAATGATAATTTATCTGAGGTTACCTAAAAATTTCATTTCTTTTAGTAATGAAGTCTATGGATTTGAAGACTATGTCATCTTCAGTGACAAGTCAATAAAAATGGAAATCCAAACATTTATTTCAGTAGAGAGAAAGAAGGAAGAAAGGAAGCAAAAAAGAACACTCTATTTCAGGAGTACTTTAATCTATATTTGAAAATTTCTAAATTTCTAAATTGGCTCAATAAGAAAAAGATTTCTCATATAAGAGAAAAATACCCTACTCTGATGGACATATAAATCTGATTATGGCCATAATGAATAGTAATTGATTTTCTTACAGTGGGGAGCAGGGGGGATTCAGGAAAGAGCAGTTTATTATGTTTAAATTCTGGAACTATCACTCTGGGCAAGTTCTCTGATTTCCAGCACTAACCAGGAATTGTACCTATCAGCCACTGCGGTAGCTGTTGTATTTAAAGCACTCCTCTTTCTTTGGTTCAGCAGTTAAAAGCAAGAAGAGACCAAGATTTTAAGAAAGTGTGTGGGACAAATTTTCTGTGGGTAAATAAGGGAGTATGGAGGCGTCACGGCATCCCATTAGTGCTGCCCAGTGTAACTGCCTCCCTTGACGAGGGAGAGATGAGGCCAAGTGCAGTTCCTCCACCTCTCTTCCATCTCTTTCCTGGCTACCCCAGCAGAGGGACACAGCAGCAAATTTTAAAAGAGCCAAATCAGGTGATGAGACAACCTAACAATACCACTGTTGTCAATTTATTCCACTGCAAACAGCTGATTCTGATGCCTGAATAAAGTTAAATCTTGCTCATATACCTTTACATAATGCCTCTAAGAGAAGTACAGCTGCACAGTCTGTTTTAGGTCTGTGGAGGGGTGGATGAAGCATGTGGCTCACTGCTGGTGATGACCAGCAGCTACTCCTCTGCTAGCTGGTCATTAGGGTGTATGGATCATGCATTCGCCCTCCTTCAAATGCAGTTCTGGGCAAGAAAAGTCATACCCCCCACGTTTCCAGATGTGACCTGTTGCCTGCCTGACACCAAGAGCATCTTACTCAGAGGCTTTGGACAGCAAACCTCTACAGTGGAGTGCTGGTGGGCACTGTGGGTTTGCTCTCCAGACAGGTACCCTGGAGCAGGCACTGCATCTGTGTAGCCTTTTGCAGAATGTGAATGCAGTAGAATTTCAATTATAGCCATTTTTCAATGGTAGAAAGGGGTGAGAAAAGTATCTTCTGAGTACAAGAGTAACCATTATCCCACAGAGAACAGAATAGGGTGTATGGGACACCAGTGTTTTTGTAATCATGCTTCTAATGACTCTAAATCTCCATTTTAATTGCTCGTGACACTGTAAGGTGGAGGTTGAAAATTAATTATATTCATTAAATATGGCTAGATAAAAATGGCTACACAAGAGGAAACTAGAAGATAAGGCTTGGAAGGACTCAGTGTACATATCCCTGCTCTTTCCAACACTGAGATGGCAAGAAAGCTTCACCTGTCTTCTGCCACCATGTAGTAATGTCAGTTAGAGGCACAGGGGCAGGTGGGGTTTTATGGGGTGTGAGCCCCATGGGGTGACCTGCACGAGTGATTCTGCCCCCACTCTGCTGCTGGCAGGGTGTCCCCTGACCTGGCCTCCTCCCTAAAGCCTGGTTAAGTGGTGCTTCATGTGTGTCTTCAGTCTTGTGTGGAAAACCCCAAGAGCTTATGGGGACTTTTCAAAGGAAAAGGGGTCCTTGGGCCCACAAAAGCCTGCGCTACTGGGGAGAATAGAAAGCCATTTCTCTCCTCTCCTGCCATTCTGAATTATTGTCTGTGCTTTCCTTTTGCTTTCTCACAGGGAATAGAGACCACCAGGAAACACATTTAAAAATCATCTGTGGCACACAGAAGGAAAGAGAGAAAGTTGTTGGTACATTTCAGCAAGCCTCGTTAAAAACATCTCTAGGCACTACAAAGTGCATGTTATCAATATGCATATGTGATGTCTCTGAGGCAGAGCTGCCTTTAAGGTACGTATTCAGCAGGACAACATTTTCCCATGTGAGGCAAGAAACAACAGTGAATCATATGTGTGGGAGGGAAAGGCCTTCCGGCTATGTACAGTATTTATTCCCCTTTGTGTCTTGCTTCCCCCCTCCCCTCTTTTATTAATGGCTTTTGCAATTAGTGGTAACAGGGTATTGCTAGCTGGCAGAAAGCAGTGACTTCTGCAGTCGATTCTGGGTGTATAGGGGAAGGAAATGATGCTTGTGTGCTGGCTTTGCTCGCTCCTCTGACCCCCGAGCAAGAGCCAGCTGACACACTATTTGTGTCCAGCACTTGCCTCCCCAGCTGAATGTCACATTACTTGACCTCACATAAACACACATACAGATGTAGAAACGCAGAAGGTGAGGCCTGCAGTGCACTCATTAGAAATTCCTACTGAAGATGGTAGCAGGGGGCCCAAAGAAGCTGGGTTATATTTAGAGGGAATCTGAAGGAAAAGTGTCGCACCTTGCTCTGCCCGCAGCCACAGGTTGGGTGGGGTTTTATTTCTCACCCCACTAAAGAAGGGTTCCACCCCAGAATGTTTAGTGCTGGAGAGCATTGCAAAAAACAGATGGCAGATGCTCCAGCATGGGTGACGAATCCTGCACTATTTTGGGACATTAGATGAGTTTCTGGTGAGCTGATGGGACAAAACTGGAGTTCAGGATCTCCCTAAGTGCCAGTGAATAATTGTCAATGGATGTAAACACTGACACAAAGTCAGCACATAACAGGTTGCCTATGGTGTCCTGGTTTGAACAATGCATTACAGCCAAGCAATTAGGAGTACCCAGGAGGGTGTAGATGTGGGTGTTCCGGACTGTGAAGCTTTCTCACAGTTCCTTCTTCTCTTTGCCTTCCCTCCCTGCTTTCCCTTAGTTCAGCTACATGCAGATTTAGAGACTCCTGCTAGAGCTGAAATGTCATAATGCAATACACTGTATAATTATGGGAGTAGAAGTGACCTAACAAATTTTAGCTCTGAATAGAGTGAAGGAATTAAGAAAGAAAAATGAAAGCTAGCATCACAGAGCTAGCAGTGCTGTAATTTCCAAGCACTGGTAGCAAGATATCTCTGATTGTCAAGTTCTGCTGCTTTCTCCCGTTTTCATTCTTGCTGGAAAAGCAGAGGGGCACTGACTAAAGGGGAAAGGGTAGAAAGGAAAACTGGCAGGTGAAGTGAGCAGGGTGAGGCTCACTTCAGGAGAGGAGATGATGTGAGAGGGCTTGCAAGAGGGAATCACAGACAACAGCTCATTGATGAGAAAAGAGCATCTGGAAAAGAACTGAAAGGTTTTGAGGCACCAGTGAGTGGAAATGGTTGGCAGTTTCCAGTCAGAGAGGAAAAGATGTCTTTTTTTTTTCCTGTGGAAAATGCCGTTTTAATAACTGTCGATCAGGTAATAATTCTTTGAGAATTTTCAATTTTACCTGACTCTTATTTTAAATTTATGTTGGAGAGGAATTGTCACGCAGCTGGAAGCTGACATTTCTGTCAGGCTCTTATCATTCACGTTTTCTACCTAGAGGCAAAGAGCGTGAGATCCTTCCAATCTGGGAGCTACAGCTGGGCTGACGGGGAGGCGCTGAGCCTGGTGCTTGCTTCCAGCCATCTGCCTGGAAGCCTCACACCATGGCAATTCTCTCCCCCTAGGCAAAAGTCAGGCTGACAAGAGCCTTTCAAGACAGCAACCAGCAAATCAAATAAAGCCTTTGTTCCTTCAGACTGGAATGTTTCCCTTTTCCGCCCAAATGAGACATGGATGTACAAACAATTTTGTGAGAAAAGTCTGACTCTACAGATGACCTTAGAGAGTACAAAGGTCCTTTGGTACCTGCTTGCCTCTGCTTCCACTAGCTAAATTTCTTGACAGACCAGTTATTTTATCCTGGAATTTCACGTAGTTTTAAGCAGGACGAGTTGCCCTGGGGAAAAAGGCTCCCCTGTACAAAATTCTGTCCCTGGGAGTGCTCAGAAACAAGGAATATGCTTGACTTCCTGTCTGCTCTGCCTCCTCAGTGTGCCTATCACAGGCATTTGCTCTGCTCTTACTGTGATTTTTGACTAGCTGACACAATTAAGCAACACATTAATCTAGTAGAGATCAGCATCAGTGCTGGTATGCCCATCAGGCAGCAAATTTCACTGGCCCTGTTAGGGACCATTATCCAACCCACCTGACTCCTGCAGGGTCTGTCAGATTCTGCAGAGGGCCCCACAGACCAAGATCTATGAGTGGCAGACCTTGCAGATTGCTTCCCACTGGACTACACCTGGAGCATTCTCTAAATAAAGATGATTTGGGGCAACTGGGTGAAAACTTCTTCATGATAATTGTAAAACAAAGGACTTGGAGACCTTTTTTTCCATTCTATTCAGAATACTATGAGGTCTGGGCAGCGAACTTCAAGAAGGATGTAAGCCAAGTGGAGACAGCCCAGAGGAGAGCAACAAGAACAATCAGAGGTCTGCAAAATAGGAAGCAGTAACCTGAATAATTCTTAGTCTTCAGAAGAGACAGCTGGAAGACGGTACTGAGAGACATGTTAAACAGGGTCCACTGTGGTAGAAATGTTAGGAAATAGCAGATCTCGCTTCAATCAGAAAATTCATATGCAATACAAGGAAAACTCTGGAAATTATAAGGATAAAGAATGCATTGACAGGAGAGTTTTCTGACTAGATATCCTGGGAGATCTTCAGGAACAAGTCAGAGAAAGATCAGAAATGGTAGTTGATCCTGCCTTGGATGGGAGGAAGGACCAGATGGCTTTTTATGTCCTTTTTAGCATGATGTTTGAGTGTTTGATGGAAAACCATATTTGGGGTTTGCATGCTTTTTCTAGACACTTAAGTTGACCAGGAAACAATTATGTAGAGGGAATCCAAATGTGTAGGAAAAAAAAATTTTAGAGGAAGAAAGGTAGAGGAAGTCTGGACAGCTTCAAACAAATCAAACAGACGGTCTGAACCCTTAGCAGGGCAGACTCCAGGCAGCTACTCACTGGTTATGCTAAGGACCCAGGCATATGCCTGAGAGTTGGATGGAAATTGTTATGCAGTTGAGATTGATGTATGTGCTGTTTTGGCTTTGCCTGCATTACATTTACCTGTGTTAAATAAACAAAGAAAGTGCTCTGAGTATTGCTCTAAGAGTGAATAATAAGTGGAACATTTCTTCTTTTGTTAGTCGCTTGTGTCCTTGCTTATTAAGTCTCAGGCTGAGCAGCCGAAGGGAGTGTTTGAGACATAAATGCCGGAGGGGACTCCCACTGCTGAAAGCAAAGGGCAAGCAGCTTGAAATGTGCTACTTCTATTCCTGGAAGACCATGATGATCAGAAATACAGGCTCTGTGTCCTTTACTCCCTGCCTTTTCTTCTCCTCTTCCTGCTCCTTCTTCATCCTTTTGAATAGCATTCAGGAAGTTCAAAACTCATTTGTAATGGCAAACCACTGACAAACAGAGAGAAATTGTTCTTTTGTCTTTTGCTAACTAAATTAGCAGAGATCAATTTTGGACAAATTCCTCATTTTAGTTAGTGGCAAGATAAATACTAAGATATAGCCTGCTTTTCTCTCTCCCTGAGCCTTTATATTCAATTTTCAAATCACTGCACCAAGGTTTCTAGTCCTTGGAAAGATCCACAATATGATAAGAGAAATATCAAGTCTATCAGGAGTCACTTGCCCTTTCAAAACCAAATCTTTCTGTCATAAAAAGAAAGGGAGTACTTATTCAATATTCAGAAGAGTAACAACTGCTCACACCAGACCTTCATGTGTCTTTTAAGTCATTTCCTCATTAAAGCTTCCTCTGCCTTACCAAATACCTCAGACAAAACCAACCTTTGTTAGTCCTAGCAAGAAACATGAGCTCCTTTTCTAAGGAAACAGGAAAAACACAGGAAAAAAACTGTACCCACTTTTCACATGTCTGTTAAGGTTTTTAGCCCTAGCACAGCTGCTGATCACAACTGCTTGCTATCACCCAGAGAGAGGGAGCAAGACATAGTCTTTCAATCTCTCCCTGAGACTTCCCCAGAAACTCACTGGAGCCAGTGCAGATATTGTAAAGTGCTCCCTTTGCAAAACAATGAAATGACAGAGAGTTGATCTGACGTGGAATGAGCAGTGCTGTGCTTTACTTTATAATAACTCATCCCTGCAATTATTGCCAGATGTTTGCAAATGTTCTGTAAGTCTCCCCTCTAATGTTAACTGATCCTCCAAAATTTTTCTTCAAAGATGGAGGGTGCTGCTTAGTTACAGCTGGCAAAAAAAAAAAAAAGGGGGAATAATAGAATAATATAGCACTTTCTCTTTTTTTTATTTCTGCTGTTAATAATAGAAAGTAAACCACTTGAGTAATAGGGAAGTCCACAGTGCAACTGAGGCACATGATAAGAATTTTATTTTCAAGTCTCTTATCTAAATGATATACCTCAGCTTCAGTAATGTGAGCTGCCCTTCTATTTAGTCATGTAATTGAAAAAGCTGATATTTCATTGCCAGTGTATGCCATCATTTTGCAAAGTAAGAGAACCTATCTGTTATAGATAATTCTTATTAATACACAGATTAAGTGTCTCAGATAAAAATCTGATGACACTGTTCCCTAATATACTTGTCTTTGTAGGCAGCAGAATGAAATGTATTGACAACTCCATCCTTCTTTGGAACAGTTGCTGGAGGATTTACCTGCAATTACCTACTGAAAATGAAATAAAAGATTAGTAGAAATGAGATGTCACTTTGGACTTACAGATCCTGTTGCCAGGGAAACCTTAGAGTTAGCATCCTGATTAGGGCAAAAATTGCTGTAACCCAGCTGAACCTTTGTCAGCATCAGTGGTTGGCAGAGCTGCAGCTCCTGTTTGTCTGGCCAGGGACAGTGATTACCCACTGTCACCTTCTGACTGACTGAACAGCCCTTTCTGATGGTGCCCCATCCAGACACCAGCTTACATGGATACCTAGCAGGGACTGTGTAACTGAATTACACAAGCACAACACCCATGCAATTAGATGGGTAAAAGCAAAAGACTGATGGAGGAGAGAGATTAATTATGTTGAACCCCCACTACCCCTAGTATAAAACAATTCAGAGCCATCCAAGCACCCAGTGCCTGCCAATAGCTTCTACAGGAACACATTTTGTGCAGGAAGATCAGCGATGGAGAGACATCAGTCAAGTGAGAGCTTGGCAATAAAACCTGCAAAAGGACTTGAAACAGTGGAGCAAGGCCAAAGAAAATGAAAAGTACTCTTATATGTTTGTGCCTGGGCCTCCAGAGAGGAAAAACAGGTGGTTATGTAGAAAGTACCAGAGGTGGGAAGGGAAAAAATAGTGTTATATCCTCCCTGTGTAAGGAGGTGTTACCTCCTTACACTGTCCTGAGGAGGAGACTCCTTTGCATTTATGGAGTGTCAAGTGGAAATAAATTCAGGAAATCTTGACTCTACCACCTTCCCCCATATTGGGGAACTCTCTTTGAATATCTCGGTGCCTGCACCTTCTCTTAACTGCGTCCAATACAGCACTCCTGATGTTGCAAGACATCGAGAAAGGCCCTCACTTGGGTAAAGGCAAGGAAACAGGTTTCAGACAAGTTCTGAGGCTTCAGAAGATAAGTTAATGCTTTTTATTTTGTGGAGTTTGAAAGCTGCCAGGGATTAGCCTGTCAGCACAACAGAATTAATTGCAGTCAGCACTTGGCCGGATTCAATGAAATAGATGCTGTTGTGTTTTTGTACTCTTGTACTTCTGCACTTCCACTTCAAGTCTATTAGGAGGTTTGATTCTTAAATACACCTTAAATCTCAAAACCACGAGAGAGGTACTGTAAGCTGGTGGGTCATTTTGTTTTCCAAAGCTTTTGCTAATACAGTGTGTTGCCCAACGTTTCAGCCAACACAAATACTGAACTTGAGCTACGTGCAAATTAGAGCGTAAGTCTGTAAAATTGTATCATATTTATATTATTACTTGGTCTCTGCCCCTTGGAAAAGAATCACCATCCCTAAGAAATGCAAATGCTGCATGATTAGTTCATGACCAGAAACACCAAAATCAAACCACTTCATCAGTTCTTTTTTCTTTAATGTTACCTAAGCACTGACTTTTATAAATAATCTAGGATTAGTATCTTAAATATGCACAGACATTCTTGCATTTTTCTATCCACAGCTTCAGTACCAAAAGAAACATTACAAGTGCCAGGACTGTAGGAGTGTTGAAAGGAAAAATACATTAAGTGATCAGGAAATACTGCTTGTCTGTGTGCTTATGACACTTATTTTTTACAGATTTGTGAACCTGAGCACTGAAATTTGATGTGTTCTAATAGTTGAATGCAAGTTCTTTTTAGCTGCAGTGACTTCACTACCACTTCCAGCAGCCCACCACATCTTTCTGCTGCAGATTACACCATGTTGTGTAAGGTATGGCAAAAAGAAGGGTGAACCTGTTCCTTAGCCATTCCAGGTGACAGCAAAACAAGTCCTTACACTGAAATTCTCCCAAAATGTCCCAGCCTGTAGACAGTGCAGTACAGTTCAGCACTTGCAGCTATGGGAGGGTTGTGGTTCTAAAGCGAGAACTTAAATATCCAGCTTTTTACTCAGGTGGAAAACCCCTTTCTGATCTCAAGAATTCTAAGCAAACTGCCATCCAATTGTTAGATTTGATAAAAACAATTTCTTTTATTGTTTTATAACTCGGCTTAATTAAGGAATATTTTCATCTCGATTATTTTTTCATTAGCTGCAGGGAAGAGACCTTTCTTTGGAAAATTGTGTGTTTATCTGTGTATGTATATATAAAATATATATGTGTATAGATATGTATATTATATATGTGTGTATATGTATATATATGTGTGTGTGTATATAAATATGTATGTTAATTATTTTTTTCAGTCTCCAGCTGTTATTTGGCCACTTCATAGCAGTTTAACAGAATGATGAACAGAAACTTTGATACTTCTGAGCACAAAAAAAGCTTTTATAAAAGTACAGGATCAAAATATTCTACTTTGTAATATATTACAATATATTCTACTCATAGCCATGTATCTCTTCTGTCTTAAGAATTGAAGATGTAGTAGTAACAAAATAAGTGAATCTTGTTATGTATGGAAACAGAGTTGAAGGGTTGCTGTTCCAGATATAATAAGAGGATTTCCTTTGTTCTTTTTCCCATGAGTTTTTGGAATTCATTATTAGTTCAGTGAGAAGACAGTCCGAGGCATAAAAACTCTCCTGTAACCCAGATGGGTGTACACATAAAGTTGTTTTTACTACCTCCACATTATAGAAGAGAACCTTGGTGCTATTCACACCGCAATTTTGGTGGGTGGACCCCAGCCAACAGTCAAACACCCACACAGCTCCTTGTTCAGTCCCCTCTTTCACTGGATCTTCCCTGATATTATGCTCTGAGAAACCTGCAGGCACTTTTTCTCTGAGTGGCCACCCTTCCTTGTTCCTTCCTATTCCTCCAGTAAGGATGGGTCACAAAGGACCTCTCAGATCCACAGTTGTGTACCCACCGCCTCGGATTGGCACCCAACCTGAACCTGCTCACCCTCCTCTCCCAGCACAGAGAGAAAATAGAAGGAAACTGATAAGATTCATGGGAGAAGATTCCCTGTTCCACTGATGGTGTTGGACATGCTGTCCTAGAGGAGAGGAGATGAGGAAGGCAGGCCACTGCATTAGCAGACAAATGGCTGAGACAGAGGCCCAGCTCCCAACTCCAGTAACCATCCCAGTAGGCAGAATGAACAAAGCTGAGGTCCGGGTATCCATACCAGCAGTCATAATTAAAAGACAAATAGAGGATTTGTAGCTGCATTTTTCCTCTCTGGAGTATTCAAGTCCCTTTTCCTGGCAAATATCCACTACTAAAAAGCTGGGAAATAGTGCCAATATTAGTAGCATATGTAGTGTGTGGATGGAGAGTATAAAAACTGCCAGTGGAAGACTGGCATTAACATAAACCATTTTTAACTCCAGGCAGAGAGGAAGTTCATCATTATGTGCCTATCCATCCACAGTGCCTCATGGCATTTAGAGCTGCAATCTGAGCTGGGATAGAGCCTTAACTAGAAGGGTATCATGTTAGCCAAGGGTTTTGTGATACTTCCCATAGTCTACAACAGTAAGAACTTAGGCAATATTTGCTCCTGGGGTGCCTGCTCATATCAGCTGCTGATATGAGAGGAACATTTAATATGAGAACAATAAGGAAATTCTGAAGCACCAAGAGAAAAAGCATCTGCAAAACTAGGAAAAGGGAGAAGGGAGGCTACAGCAAGGCACAGAAGAGACTAAATATCTCTAGCAAAGAAAACGTTTCAGCATGTGTACCTTAGTAAGGAGTAATCAAAACAGGAGTGGGATTCTACTAGACTATTTTAGCCAGAGTATGTTTTCTTTTCCAGATTAAGTTTATGGATTACTAGAACTCTCTAAAAAATAATGATCAGAGACAGGTGCTGTCTGAATTAAATGAACAACCATTGTACACAGAAGCAGCAACCTTGAGGAAAAACACATTTGAAAATATTCCTCACAAACATTCATCAAACTAGAATTTTGCAGGTTTCATGTTCCTTCTGTCCAAAGGATAGCTTCTGGTAATGTCTGTCCTGGTGATGAAGGTAAAAGTGAAATTTATGCTTTACAACAGAGAGGAAAAAGACATCTTCAGACTACTTTGAGATTTTGTAGTCTTGCACCAAAGGCAAAACAAAAACTAGAAATCCTGATTCCCTTGAAATCGATGGCAAAAATCCATTTCATTCAGTTATTTTAAGATTTTATACCAGAGGGGCATAAAAACACTGAGAATAGAAAATATATGTACCAGTAGCCATCCCACCACTGCAATTCTACATTTAATATATGGGCTGTCATGTATGTGGGTGACCATGGTCCAATCCTACTGTGGCTGATCTAATTAGTTCAGGGCTAGTACACAAGTTCAGGTGTAAGCATAACCTAAGAAACACATGGCAACAATTAATATGCATTAAATAACTTTTCCAGGTACTGACATTTGCTGTGTAAAAACTATTCCAAAAAGAAAGCAAAGAGTGGAGAGTTCTGCTTGTCCATGGGAAGACTCTTTCCTTAAAATCTGCTCTTTTTCTAATAAAGTCTGTCTTCTAAACAGTGGAATTTGAAGCTGAACATCTGTGAAATGAATATTTTCAGTATATGCTAATTCAGAATGTGCTGCAGGCAAAAAAGGTGCAGCAGCTGTGAGCAGCACAGGTTCTGGTTGGGTGCCAGTATGAGACAGTAAGTACACAGCAGACCTTGATTGCTGTTACAATCTCCAGATCTGAGAGGATCTCTGCTGAACAGTGCTCACTGAAATGACAGCCAGGAACACAGCAGGAAGGCCACTCAAAGCAAAAGTCACTGCAAGTTTTGTAGAGTATAGCAGGGAAGAGAACAAATTAAAGAATAGAAAGTCTAAGAAAGTTCATGATGACTAGTCCAAGGAGTTGAAAGAGCTACTGGAAAATATAAGCTTAGGAAACTTCCACAGAAGCCAAGGATAACCTTTGACCAGTAGGAGGACTGATTTTCTGCTCAGCAAAGAGGCTGCACCTGAAATGTTTGGACCTGGGTATATGTGTAGATATAGATACAGATATAGATATAGATATATGATATAGCTAGAGATATAGATATAGATAGATATATGATATAGCTAGAGATAGAGATACAGATATAGACATAGATATAGATATATGATATAGATAGAGATAGAGATACAGATATAGATACAGATACAGATATATGATATAGATATAGATACAGATATAGATATTTAGATATGTGTATGTGCATGCTTATGTGTGCATGCATGTGAATCTGTATATATATATAAATCCAAGGGATGAAGAAAAATATAGATAAAATTATTCCAGTGTCAAAAATGCTCAATAATTATCAAAAGTTTGATTGTATTAAACAGGCAGCAAGAGGTCACATTGTATTTTGAGGATCCAATGGCTTAGATGCCCTCTGTGGGTTAAAAGTTGCCATATGTGTTACATGTAGTATTTCAGTAACGCTTTTTGAAAAGATTACATCAGATAAAATCAGACAAATGGTAGACAAAATGAAATTATATATTCATTTCTGCGTGGATCCAACTAACTATAATTCAGAGCAGAATTGTAGAAGAGGAGAGGAGTGGGGAAAGGAAGAGCTGGAAACTGAAGAGAAGGAAAAGGGTCAGCGATGAGGTACCTGCTGAAGATGAGCAGGGCCAGCCAAACTCAAAAAGAAGATCATCCAAGGAGTAGTGGCAGAGAGGTAAGAACAAGTCTGACCTGATTAAATCTAACTGATGTAGGAGCTGGTCTTGCCACTACAGCAGGAAACAAGGTGGCACAGGTCAC
Organism: Lanius collurio; assembly: GCA_020086605.1. NCBI lineage: Eukaryota > Metazoa > Chordata > Aves > Passeriformes > Laniidae > Lanius > Lanius collurio. Next base: position 21,556,294 of record JACBWW010000003.1, on the reverse strand, counting down.
TACTAGCCTGGAGAGCTGGAAAGACTGTTGATCACATTCAGTGCAACCATGAGAAGGTCCTGCAGAGCCTGTCTGAGCACACAATAAAATGGGGCACATGTACTCAAGTCCTGCTTATTAGTGATCCTGGCTCCTGGAATAAGCCCAGGGCAGAATATTCTTCTGAAATAAGAAACCACAAATGGTAAATATCTAGTGAATTAAAACCTTCCTGAAAAGGTGAGGACCCAGGGCTCTTTTCTTCTCTCTAGTAGGACAATACCAACTTTCACCTTGATTTGCTCTCAATCTGGGTAGGATTCCTGAACATGGGAACTTAAGAAGCACACTTTAGTAGTTTCAAGTTCTTTTGGCCTTGCTCTTGATTCCTTGGGTATGGAGGGAGATAGCAAAAATGGCCTGAGACTCTATAACATGATCATGACAGTCTTCCATACTTGCTCCTGAAGCTGTGCCCTCCACATCTCAGGGTTACCATCCACTCCTGTAAGGAGCCAGGTGTGCAGGAGCTCTCCTTTCTGCGATGCTCCTGGAAAGATCCTGGTGAAGAGACTGTCCCTCTGCTGCTAGCCCAGCTAACAGTGGCCACTCCTCTGCATTTGAGAGGATTTAAGCACAGGAGTTAATGTGAGAATAAGGAGATTCTGTAATGGAGGTGCCAAACACAATACTCTTCTTGTGGGATAAAAGCCACAGCTGCAGAGGGGGCACAATGGGGGTCTGACCCTTCGTAATCTGCTTATATCAGGTATGTGTATTCCCTCTCTGTCTTGACATCTTTTAGGCCACATCCACTAATTAGTTTAGGGTGCTACATTCTTACAATAAGTAGTGACAGGACTAACAGAGGGGAGAAGGGAGAACATTTGACCAAGTTGAAGGCAGTCCTATGCAAAGCTGAGTAAAAGAGATGAATATGCATGTGCTGGTTTGAACATGCTGTTTGTCAGCTATTTGCCTACATGCATTTAACACCCACAGAAGGCCTAAGGCAGCAGCCATAGACTTTCTTCCACTTGCTTTTTGCAGAGATCTTACAGAAGCCCCAAAGGAGTTACATTACTGGCATTTTGATGATATCTATCGAGGATTGATAGAAGCATATTACTCTCCAAAGCATTGGTTGGCTTAATGTAAGCAACAGCGCAGCTAGTGCATGCTGGCTTGGGTCTAATCCTGCTGGACTCCCAGCTACAGCCTTTAGCAGCTCAGGAAAGTTGGCTGTGTTTGTTACGTAGCCATTTTCTTCTGTACCTCAAAGAGTGATATAAACCGAGTATTGGGGTTAACCGTGGTATTTCAGTACCGATATGCAGGTGCAGATAACTGACAAATTAGGGAAGATCATTCTGATTCCTCCATCTTTTGCCTCAGCTGTTTAAGCTAGGTGAAAAATGAGTTTAATTTGGATTTGGTTCATAAACAACAGTGGTGTACATAATTTGTAAGCTAAAACATAGCCCATTTCAGCTCCTTGACAGAAGAAGGCATTTTATTTCTAGGATGAGGAGGGCTGGGAACAGAAGAAAAGCAAAAGGAGACAGTGTAGAGACTGAGAACAGGAGAAGGGGACTCTGACCTAAGTGAAACCATTTAGTGAAGGGTTTATATATATGTATGGTTTACATATAAGTAGCAATTTGGATAAAATCTTGATTCTGTTGAAACTAAGAGTTAAAGCAACTTCTATATGAAATTAAGAGAAAGAAAGCATGCAATCTGATTTTTATGCACCATTTCCATGCAGGCTACAATGAAGGTTTAAAACTCTACAGCCATAATGGAGACACGATAGCAAAGAACATCTCCTTAGAAATATCAAGGAACCTTTGTCCAAGACATGCATCTCACAGAAATAGGGAAGTCAAACTGTGCTTTTTTGGTAGTTTTGTGCTGAGGCCCACAGAAGAAGAAATGTAACACATGAAAAATTTGTGAAGTGATAGATGAAAACTCCCAATGAATGGCTGTCAGATAGAAGAGTTTGGGGAAAGGTTATAACTGAAGAAGGAGATGGAAAAAAAAGGAGTTGATGCAGCACCACAGACCATGGGGAATTCTGAGTTCTGCCATGGTGTGGAGAATCAGCAGACCCTAAAGCCCAGTGGAGGTAGGGGTTGATTGAAATGGGGACAGGGATTGATTTTCAATCTGCTGATGGAAAAAAATTTTGCCTTCACATTAGTATTCTAGAGAAGGTTTCAAAAGCATTCCAGAAACTCCCACAATGATGAGGTGTGCCTAACTAGTAAATAAAACAATTTCTCTGCCATTGGGGAAAAAATTATATTTTACAATACTCTTAATGGCATGTTACAGATGGGAGCAAAGCCTCTGTTACCTGAATTCCTAGATGTTGCACTTTCTACTGGAAAAAATGGTTTAGAAACAACAAATTTAGTCATTTTCCAAAAAACCTTTCTCATTGTAAAAGTTTTGAATACTACACTGTTACATTAGACTCCATCAGACAATTTGAAATAAGGACTTTTCTTCCTCACATCTTCTTAATAAAATGCCAATGTAGCCTCATAATCAATTGCAGTATTTAAAGTAAACCACTTGGTACTGTATACTCCAATGCATTTTTTGCCTGTTTTTCACTTTTGTAGTGAAATGAAATTGTGTTTGCATGCTGTTAAGGTTGGTTTGGTTTCTTTAATTTAAATTAAATCTTTTCAACTCCTGCCATTCCAATGTGCCAACTTTTAACCCAGGAGGATGGGGAAACATCTGCAGAAACTCAAATATTAGCCAGACTGATCCCCTCTGTACAAGGCAAATGAGCATTCTGTAAATATAAACCCTGTGTGTTGATTTCCAGCTTCAGACTTCTCTCTTCTTTGCACCAGAAACAACTTTAAGAAAATTTCATTTATCTGTGCACAATCACAAGTTTTGTCCTGGGCCTGCAGAAGGCCTACAGAAGGGATCAGTCTCTTCCAAGGTCTTTGTTGACATCCTGCAGTCAGCATCCCTTTCCTCTTCCCATGGGTCTCTCACAGAGCATCACAAGTGGAAATCATGCCCAGAAATCCTCTGTTATGCACCTGCTTTCCATTCTGCTTTTTTCATCATAGCCAGTTGGAGATCAGGGTATTCTTTGACTTATTCTTCCCTTCATTGAACTGCTCTACTGGTTTTATACATTCAAATCCAGGTTCTTGTCTGTTCTCTGGCACTTCTCAGATCATCTTTAAACTCTCTGTAAATATTAAATTGTATAATCCCAGTTATAGCTGCCCCTCCCTTTGTGTGTATAGGGAAGGCAGTTTCTACTGCTAAGATGTTAAAACAGCTGCAAAGACTAAGACTATAATTGCAATATTGTGACCTTTAGTTAATAAAATATTTTGAGTAATTAAGTAGCAGTAATGTAACAGATTAGGAGCAAATGTTGGCTCTACACTCTTGTATCTCAATTTTTGCTAAATTCTATATTTTAGGAGCAAAAAACCAAATTAAATGTCAGGGCTGCTGTTTGTAAAGTGTTGGTGAAGGGGAGTTATTATCTTTATCATCACTATTGTTCTTACCTTCTATGTCTTCTACACCTCCTGCAGCATCTATATCTGTAATACGGGTATTTTTTGTAACCCACTAAGGTTATGAAACTTAGCACGTAGAGTTGCGGCACAATGCTGTAAACAAACATTTCATTTGCACAGAGGTTGCTTTTTTTCTTTCTTTTAATAAAGGTCCTTAGGGAGTAGCTCTGGTGTTCATTTTGCAAAACATGCTCCCCTGAGGTCCATCAGGCAGTGTGCAGAACGCAGGGAACTCTGCCCACGGCAAAACGCCACAGGAACAGCTGCTGAGCTCTGCAACACAATCCCAGGCCCTCCTGCCCAGCAGCTCCCCAGTCTCTCCCATTTGGGATGAGAAGCAGCAAGTGGAGCATGCAGAATAGAGAAGATGGATCTTTGCTGTGCATCAGATCCCCAGATGGAACTTTTCAGCCTACCTCCTGGAAACACTTACAGGAAGCAAGTGATTGAAAGAAGCGAGGAAGCATCTGTACCACATCTTGGGGACAGAGAAATAAAATAGACTAGACTAGACTAGACTAGACTAGACTAGACTAGACTAGAATAGAATAGAATAGAATATTTCAGTTTGAAGGGACCTATAATGATCACCTAGTCCAACTGAGTGACCACCTCATGGGTGTCCAAAAGTTAGATTATTGAGGGCATTGTCCAAACACCTTTTAAATATTGACAGTCCTGGGGCATCAATCACTTCCCTAGGAAGTTTGTTCCAGTGTTTGACCACTCCTTTGGTAAAGAAATGCTTCTTAATATCCAGTCTGAACTTTCCCTAGCATAGCTTTGATCATTCCCATGTGTCCCATCACTGGAGAGAGGAGACCAGCCCCTGCCTCTCCACTTTCCTCAGGAAGCTGTAGGGAGCAATGAGGTTGCTCCCAGCCTTCTTTACTGCAAACTAGACAAATCCAAAGTCCTCAGCCACTCTTCCTAGGATATGCCTTCCAGCTTTTTCACCAGCTTTGTTGCCCTCCTCTGTATGCAGTTTGATAGGGCATGGAGAAAAAGTTGTTTTAGCAGCAGTGCTATTATTTCTCCTTCTTCTGACACTGCTCTTTGATCAATGGTAGAAGAAAATGGCTCTCCATGTGCTTATTTGATGTTGGCTTCTTACTGAATCTTTGCTGTGTACTTTGAAAAAGTCACATCTTTGCAGAAAAGCCAGAGATGAAGATGTTGCAGCCTGCAGCAACCAGTGCCTCATTTCCTGAGTTAGTTTCTCTTTGGCTGCCACTAGATTTCTGCCTGAGGAGCCCTGAGGTCCAGCATTATTAGTGGTATCATTAGCAAAGGGTGGCATTGACTTGGTGGAGTACAAAGGGATATTTTTCTATTCTGAGTTATGATACAATATGAACTGTAGAATCATAGAATCATAGATGGAAGGGACATTTAAAGGTCACCCAGTTCAGCTCCCCTACAATAAGCAGGAACATCTTAAGCTAGATCAGGTTGCTCAGAGCCCTAAATATTCAAGCCTGACCTTGAATATTTCCAGGGACGTAACGTTTACCACCTCCCTGGGAAATGTGTCCCATTGTTTGCCATCCTCATTGTAAAAAATTCCTTCCCTATATCTAATCTGAATAAGGCAGTGACTGATAGATTGAGCAAACAGTATGTTAACTGCAAGCAAAACAATTGCTGCTGTTGTCTTCAGTCTCCATTTTAATACTTGTGCTCTGAAATACTCACACAAATGTGTGCTTCTGTCCTACTGCACTGCTCCATGCAGGAGAACAGAAGCTGGGATAAGGATATCATTTCCCTCACCAGAAAAGTGTGCTTCCTCAGCAGCTCCATAGAATTTGGACATTGATTACCTGATAGTAAGATGTTAGAAAGCTTAGAGGTCTGCTAATGGAATATCAATACTGCAAACCTTGCAGGTTGAAAACTCAGGATATCCACGCAAAGGATCCTGTGGGATTATTCTGCTTTCTTCTGAAACCTCACCTGGTCACCCAGATTACTATTATTTTAAAACTCCTGCATCACCCTTTCTTGAGAAGGAAGATCTTTAGTAAAATCCTCTGGAGACATGGGGTGTTTTCACTGTTTGGACACTGCCCCCTAACATTTAGAATCAAGCAGTTTCATATTACCTCTGCCTCCTTTCCTACAAAACTCCATCTTCTCTATCTTTCTACTAGTAAGACAAGCTGTGATAAGGGATGGGGCACATCTTCCTTTTCATTTTTACAACTGTTGTCTCCCAGGAGTTGGAGGGGAATGGGTAGGACCTTCCACTTTGACATCACATCATCCTTCTACCTTCTGTAACACCAAGAGAGGTGGCAAGACTTTGGGCACCACTCTCTCAATTGATGGTGATGACCAACAGCATCTAGTGGCCCAAACGCTGTCTCAAAGAAGATTTTGGTCTGAAATCTTCAGACATGAGGAGGTTTTTTGCACTTTGCAATGAGGTATAATTTCCCCAAAGCCACAAGATTTGTGAAAGTATTCTGTTTGGCAACCTTGGTGAACGGAGGGGCTTTACAGCTGGGTGAGCAGTTTGAATGGATCACCTCTTGCAGGCAGACCCTGATGGCCTCCATGAAATGACCCAGGGTCACATGGATAGTAAGCACCTGAAAACTGAGAGATGTGAGCAGCCAGAGAAGAACTAAGCTGAACAACACAGCAGTGAAGTAGCGTGTAGTAGCCATCTGTTGCAGGCTCTCCTGGGAGCAGAATTGCTACACAGAGGTCATTGGTTTTGTATGTGGTTGAGGAACATCTCTGTTTGGTGTGCCTACTCAGCAGGCAAGCCCACAGACCAGCTACAGGCCTGGCAAGAAAAATATATATCAAAACTGGATGCTGCTAGCAAATTTTGTCACATGTTTTGGGAAGGAGTCTGAATAACAGACTCTAATACCTTGTATCAAAGTGGACTTTCTGCTTTTGTCTTTCAAGGGTTGCTAAAGAAAAGACTTGCAGATACTTGTGAGGCTTTACCCATTTCTCTAGACCTAAGAAATTATGCGAAGAAATGTTGTTAATTCTATGCTTGAAATTCTTCTGGGGAAAACTGCAGATTTCTTCCTTGAATTCTTCCAGTAACATAGGCACTATGAATGCTCTGAAGCTGTTCCTTGAGAATATTACTCTTCTGGAGAGACAGCAGTTTCTGCCTGCTGTTTGCATTTGTCTCTGTTCAAGGAGAGGCAAAATTATGAATTTTAAAAAAAAACATGAAACAGCTTGGGAGGTTCTGGTGCCTGCCACCACTAGGCTGAAAGTGTAGGTCTTCTTGAAAATTGTCCTGAATACTAAGCCTGGCTTAGTAATACTAATACTGGCTGTTTACTGTAAGCGAGGATCAGTGTGGTTTGGCAGACAACTAATCCCCTGATTAATTATTGCCTTTTCCTCCCATTTACCTGCAGACCATCTCCCTCCCTCTGCTATCTGATTTCTAGCTCTATTCTATTAAATCCACACATCTAGTGAAAGTATTTATGTTTATTTTCTGTGCATAATTGTTTCCAGTAAGAAAAGGGTCGTAAGCCCTGCTTTATACTTACTCAGGTTAGGTCTGTATACGTGAATGTCTGGCTTCCTTGGGCTTATTCTGCATTTTTTCCTCAGTGCAGAGCAGTTTGGTCCTCTGACACAGAAGGGTGAAGCATTTTCTTCTACTGCCTTGCCTTACGTAGGTGTGTGGGCTTAGGTGTAGTTATTTTACAAGGTATTTCTCACCTAGTAGTGAGTTACTGTGATAACAGGGTCTGTCATTAGCAGTGTGATACAGGACTTCATCTAAACATGCCTATTCAGGCAGATTCAAGTCTCCTTTTAGACTGTTTGAGTTGTTTGGATTTTTTAATTTGAACAAAATATTTGCCATACTAAAATAATCTGCAGGTCCCTGACTCTGAATGGCTGCTGCCCTCCTTTGAAACCCCTTTTCCCAGCTGCCAAGTTGCTCCAGGACAAGGGTGAGGCTCTATTCAGCCACAGAATGGACTGGCTCAAAATGACCAGAAAGTGTGCAAAGAGGAGATTAGACCAATTTAAACTAATTCTGTGTTTTAGACATAGCCACAGAACAAAGCCAGAGTTCAAACTGATCACAGAAACCACCTGCAAGTGGAGGTCATAGCTTGTATGAAGCTTCTGCAATATTTTCCAGAGCAAAGAGATTAGGGATCACAGCAGATGGGTTTTGTACAGAAGTGATCCTTTAAAAAGTGCTGAAGTTCATGGGTGCTGGATTAACAGATACAAACCTGTATTGCATCAAGTTATCAGATTTGTCTCTCAGTGCTTGACTCCCTGCCTTAGCTGCAGCTTTTGTAAATTACCTGGGAGTTATGAAAACATTAGTGCCTTTCTCTGTTGTGTCTACAACAACATTAAGGTTGAAATTATTTTCTTATAGGTTTAAAAATATTGTTGTAAGTACCTGCTTCAAATCTGGCTGAAGTTAATAGGAATTGGCTTAAGTGAGTTTCAGTCAAGGTCTGGGCATTTCAAAAAGTCGTTCAGAATTGCCTGCATTTATTACATTATTACATGGTTGTCTGACCTACTGTAGGTGGGGGCCCTAGCTAAGAGAGTTTTCAGCTGCGAGGGAGCTGCTCCCTGGGCAGGGGAGCGGTGCTTAGAAACCAGTCCGAGTTTTGACACCACCAGACAGCTCAACTCCTCCAGCATGAGGTGTGAACTCCGCCATCACAGCACATCACAGGGCAGCAGCAGAGACCCCCAGCCCAGCCCCCTTCTTCCCCTTGGCCACCAGAGAGGGTTGGTGAGTAGTCAGGTGGCATTAGCCTGTTCCAGGTTCTGGGCTGTCCCCAGGGGCTTCTCGCTCTGCTCCAGCTGTCAGTGGTATCCGTGCGTGTCCGCAGTCTCATCTCTGGAGCTGCAACAGGTGCCTCAAGCATCATCCCCCTCACCCCTGGTCTTCTCTGCAGCCAACAGGATTGAGATGAACACTTTAGAGGAGCAGAAGTGTTATGGTCTGGTGCCTTCCAAGAAGTTATCACTTTGCTGGAGTATCCCAGCAGAGAATCAGCCCTCTCCTGGGCTGGTCGCCAGACGCACATACAGCACTGATAGTGTCTCTGCCTCAGGAAATCTACTGTCAAAAATTTATAGCAGGGCTACTTAATACATTTTTATAATTTTCTGCTGGGTAATTTTGTCGTTATGACTTTATGATTAGGAAAGGGAGCATGGTGTTTTCTTCTTTGTTCGGCTTGTCTTACACATAATACCACCTTCAGATGGGGAAATCTCATCCTTTGCCTGGAATATGGGAAGGATAACCAAGAAAGCAAATTATTTGGGGGAATACAGAGAGATCTGGAAGCATTTACAGAGTTGGGTATATAAGCCAAAAGATGTAGGAGTTACCAGAGCCAAAGATCATAAGATTTTATGGTAGTTCTCTGACAAAACTCCATCTCTTCTGGAGCTTGTTCAATTTGCAAAAGGTGAAGGAGCATGTAGGAGCTGTGGTGACTGGTTTTGCACAGCTTAGTGCTCACGGTGGTCTCTGCTCTTCTCCACCTGCTGTCAGTCTGAGAATCTGTGTAGGTTCTGCCTGCTAATTCCTAGCTTAGAAATTCCACATACAAGCTTCCTAATACTGCACTCCTAATGTCTTTCAGCCAGCCTTTCTCCCAAGCCTGGAGGTTGCTGGCAACCCCTTTACTTCAAAACCTAATTCTAATACCTACACCTCTCTTCAGTTCTTATATTTCTGGATGTGCTGAAGTGATTTTTGTGCTATTATTTTTGGAAATGTGGGATAAGGAAAAAATACCTTGCACATTAAAGCTACAGTTGACCCTTTGAGATGGACTGCTTGCCATATTCTCCTTCGAAGATGTACTCTCCTAACGTAAGCATGCTCAGGGATGGGAGCAACAAATCCAGCCACAAAACCTCGTATTCCTATTTGGTAGGAGAGAATCATTCCTGCCAGATTATAAAACAATTCCTGTATCCCTGTCAAAACAATTGCTTGATGTGCTCTCCCTAATAGCTCACAAAGAAGCTTTTAAAGTAAGGATAAGGACTCACATGCTTATGGTGTTCACAGACTGTACATCCAGAGAATTGAAGAAAGAGTCAAAGAACAGCACAGCTAAAGGGGTACAGAGTGTGTTTTTCAGTACTTTACTAATTAAAACAATAGGTCTCCAAATTACAATATTTTCACTTTTCTGGACATTTAAACACTCACATTGCAAAAAGGCATTCCTCCAATCAGTGTTTTGGAAGAAAATCCCTGATCCTGAATGAGATGCATGTAGGTGCTTCCCTTCCTCCATGAGATCAGTGAAGATTTATGCAGGAGAAAGTCACAGGCAGGCCCTTTGTCTGAAATCACATAAGTCTTACAGTGATGAGGACTGTGTATACTGTGATACAGAATGTTTGACCTACAGAAGTGTCTGTTACACACTGGGCACTTCAAACCTGCTGAAATCAGAGTACACTTCCCCATTGACTTGGGTGGCCTTCACTTTCTGTTGTCTCTTTTTTTTTAATATCTTCTTAAAAGTTTTAAAAATTAGATTGTTTCTTCTTGTAATAAATCAGACTTTAAAAGGAAATTAGTGGACACACAAAGCACTTATCTAATACTTTCCCTTCACATATCTCAGTCACAAGAAAATTTGAATACCTGTGGGTTTTATATCCGTTTTTGATCACTGGGATAGAAGAAGCACACAATGTCCAGACAATTCACCCAACGTCAGAGCAAAACAATGGTGTACAAAGAAATTCAAGTACCCCTAATTTCCCAGGTTGTATCCACAGAAGAATGTTTTCTTTTACATGAAAGGAGCAAAAAAAAACTTTTATTCATTCATGGGAAAGAAGGAAACAAGTATCCCTGAGGATGAAAATAAATTGTTAGTGCAAACTTCACAGAAAGTTTTTATGCTGTATGATTTGTAATATCCAGCAAAGTTCAACAGCTGCAGCATTAAATAACAGACAGAAATTAAAATTATAAGCAAAGGGGGGAAATATAGCTTTTTTTTAATAAAATGTGGGAAAAGGAAGGAATTGGTGTGGCAGAAAGCTGCAGGCAAAAGCATTGCAAGGGACTGGAAACATGAAGCCTCTTGCACCAAGATGTGAGTTTATATTAATCTATAGCAACCACAGTTACTCAAGTTGAAAGGTATACTGTGCAAACACATATATACAGAGGGAGCAGCATGTTAAAATACATCCTAGGTCGAGTTTGAGGCACCTCCCTATTGCTTTAGTTCACACAAATAGTTCCAGTGGAGTTGTTGGTGTTATCTGTGAGACTAAAAAGAGAAAAAAGTCTCTGGGGCCCAGACCAAGTTTTAACTTTGTCAAATGCTGAACAGCTGGAACACATTTCCAAAGGTCATTTTTTTCTGACTATTATATCCAAGGGTATTCTCAGCAAAAGTCTATTTTATTTCTTTTCCTATTTTAAAAATTTCAGGCCTCAGCAAAAGCAACAAAGCGACAAAAGGGAGTGGAAACTGCTGGAAGAAAAAAGCCCGTTGTGGTTGATGCAGAAGCTGAGATGCAGAGTAGTCTCCCTTCCTGAGCCAGGAGCCCTGTTTGTCCTCCTCTTGCTTTTTTTCACACGCTGCATGCCAGTGACAGGCGAGGTCCCTGCTCTTGTTCTCTGTATGTTCCCATTGCACAAAAGGCAGAGTAATTGCAGGTGCTGATTGCCCACACAGCCACTGCTGCTGCATGCACACATGGGTGCAGCTCTTCAGAGCACATCTCAGCGTTCATCAGTTGCAGAAGGGTGCAAGGAGGGCAGTAAGTTACATCAGGCACAGGACTCCTGCAAGAAACCTGTATGTGAAGAAATTGTTATGTGGAGTCGAACCCAGAGAACACAAAGCTCTCACTGAAGCAATGGAAATCAGCCTCTAAGGTAGAGCACTGAACTCAAGGGACTTAGGTTCAGTTTTACAGTAGCTCAGCCTCAGATTTTTTTGTTACTGAGCTGGTTAAACAGATACATCAAAACACAGGTGCAAACAAATCAAAGTCCATGAAAATTGCCTTCCTTGCTCCTATACAAGGTATCTTCAACACCAGCATTTCTCAGAAACCAGTAGCTGCTGCAGGCAGCCACAGAAACTCCCGATGAGCTCCTCTCTCCAATCAGTTGCCTGGTGGGAGAGGCTTATAACTAGTGGAAGTGTATTGTGAATATCCCCCAAGAGCCACGTTTCTCTTTTACTAATGCTAGAAGGTGTTTAATTCACTTTTCCAGCAGGAATTGCTCTGAGGCCTGAGCTCCTTTTTCCCATACTAACAGAAGGTTCCTCATTGCCTTACCTGGATAGAAATCTGGGCCTGGTGCACACATAGCCAAGGCATTTTTTTCCCTGCTGAAACTTATTCATGCTCTGTACTTATGTTGCTTTCACAACAAACTTCTGAGTGGCTGTGTAGAATATGATTTGGACATGTGTCTCTGGAGGTACATGGAAAGAAAAAAACTAATGGACTTATATCCTGGCACCACCAACTGCTCTCCCCCTTAAAAAAATAAACTAATAGCATTTTCAGTACATTTTCAACCACTCTTAACTTCACTGATCCCAGAGGGGAAAGAGCTATGGAAAACTATGCCATTTAGAGAAAGAGCTGTTTCTGAGCTGTACCAGTGCATTTAGAGGAAAGGTTACAAAGCCAGAATTGCATTTTATCTAAGAGGGATGTTACCTTGCATTGCATGCCAGCAATTGTGATTAATCTAAGTGGTGTGGGAATTCCACCCTAATCTAAGATCACTGTTGGGCATTTTGTGAAGACGTTTGTTGTTGCACTCAGATCACACTGTAAATGTTTACTTGTTCCAAATTTTCATCAAGGACCTCACAAAAAACATTGCTCATGTCAGAAAAGCACAGTGAGAACAGCTCCAACATATAAAGATGTTTTACATAGAAAAAGGTTGGCAGCTTAAAAGGTCAAGTTAAGTGAAAAATAACCATTGTTTTCTTTCTATTCAGAAGCCACATAATTGGGTTTATATGGCTTAGAAGGTTGGGCAAAAGTCCTTTATTGTCCTGTTTTACTTGAACATTTAAACATGTTCATATTTATGAATCCTTACATGGCTGACAAGCTGAGACAGTGTGGGACTATATTTGGGCTGAACTGTTTTAATGTGCCAAATATTGGATTAAGCATTATTTTGCTTGAGAAAAGGGACAATACCTAATCAGTTCTCCTGAGAATGGCTGGCATTAAAAACAGTCTATTAAAGTAATAGATTAATCTTACATGAACTTAAAACTTGCTGTCTCTGCAGTATGATGCAGATAAGCAAAGAGGTCCAAAGCAGATATAATGTGTAATTCACACTGCCTTGTACAATAATTTGTATTCCTTCTAAACTGTGTTGACTTCTGTACAGTTGGGTCTCATATGAATGGTACAAATAATTCAGAAAAGACTGAGCTGGGCTGTTAATTCATCAGGAGAAGAAAAAAAATTTGTCATTTGCACAAGGAAAATATATTGATAGCATAGTTGCAAAAGCTTTCATGTTCTCTAAAATAGAGTCACATATTCACTTGTACCTGAATACAAGAAAGAGGCCTAAAAAATTATTTTATCCCCTCAATCTTACAGCTTATTCCCATCAGGTTCTTGTATAATGAAAAAAAGTTTTCAGGCTTAGTGGATAGCTTAGTGGATCCTTGCAAGCTATAAAATAAGACTTAGAATTATTTATACTTGCTCAACAGCAGCACTCTCCAATACACCAACCACATCCAAACCACAATTAAAATCTTAGCTGCTACCCTGCTCTAAAGCCACTCAGTTCTTCATGGTGGGGATGAGTGCTTGGGGATGGAGAGACACCAGGTTCTAATCCCTGTGGGCCTCTTGGACCCTTTGCAGCATTGTATGGTGGCACTGTGACCCCACAATATCACCATGATGCAGAGACTCCAGGGAGTCTTCCCCGTGACACCATCTTCTTCAGCCATCACATATCTCCAGAGGTTAAGGAGTCCCAGGGGCTTGGCCCATGGGCCACAACGTACAGGCTTAGCAGCTATAGCTCAAGCACAGCTGGAAAGAAATAAGAGAGGCGGGAGGAGTCTGTTGGGGGAATCCCTCAGCAAGCATTTGAATAAACTGATGAAGAAAGTCCATTTGTACTGGCGTGCATAAATAACTTGTAGAAAAATTGGAAAAATAAGAGCAAGGATAAAATGTGATGTTTCATGATAGTTCAATGTTAGCAGGGTGGTTCCGCGAGATCTGTACTGGGATTTGTGCACTTCAAAATTGTCATAGGTAATCTGTGTGCAAAGGTTAAGAACAAGGCAAGGAATTCTGCAGAAGACAAAGAATTATTTGGGATAGTGAAATGTGCAATTGGATGCAAACAGCTACAGAAGGATCTCACAATGCTGAGTGATAAGGCAATACAATCACAAATTAAATTCAACAGGAATCACAAATGAAATGTCAATAAATGCAAGTAAGGTGCATGAAGGAGAAAAAATAACTATCTATATGACTATATACAGAGGGATAAACTCTAAATTAGCTATTAGCTAGGGAAATTAGCTATTACGAGTCTAGCAAGAGATCTGGGAGTCATTACAGATAGTGCTCTGAAAAGCCAGCTCCATGGCAGTGAAGTGGCAAATATTGCATGGGGAATTATTAGGGAAGGAAATGAAAATAAAACAGAACATCTTTGTAACATTGTATACCAGCATGGTGAGTTTGCATCTCGAGTACTACTGGTAGTTTTAGTTACCTCTTTGAAGCAGGCTGTGATAACATTTTTTCTAAAAACCCTGAGTAATGATCAGATGGCAGATGTAAAGCAAAGTTACAGAAATACTTTTTAATGGATAAGTGGAAATCACTATGAAATGATATGGAGGCCAGCAGGATTGAGAAAGAAATGAACAACCAGACAATGACAGACCTGGAAAAGACTATGTTGTCAGATCATCCTTTCAATTAGTACCACCTGTACCTTCCTCTGCTTTCAAAGCAGAAGTCACTAAGGTCCCCCCTGGAGCTTTGTCCATGGAGTTTGTCCATTACTGTGCATTAGCTTCCCCACATGGAAGAGCACAGAGGGGTGTGAGTATAGTTTGTACCATCACAAAGCAGATAAAAAAGCAACATCTCTGCACTATAAATTAGCCCTTTCTGGTTTCTTCTACACAAAGCTGTAGGAGCACCTAATGTAGATCTTAAAGCATGTGTAATGGAAAAAATACTGCTTTTGAAGGAGCCTCTCAATCTCAGCCTTTGAACTGGATTTCTTACAGTACATTATGTTCTAATTTTGACACTGACACCAAGGAGAACAAACTCAGCTATAGCACGACTCTTTAAAAAATATACATGTATATGTTTGTGTGAGGGACAGTAGGAATCAGAATCACTTCCTTGGCAATATATCCCAAGTTCTGGGTCTTTGCATAGAGCATAATAACATAATTGTTATTATTCCAGCTTTTCTAGCAGCTGAAATCACTGTTGTGACTCAATTAACCCATTCAGATCCAGAGAGGTAGACAATGTTCTTCTTTCTCTGTGGGGCAGAACTCATGTGTTTACAAGGGAAGACTTCTTGAAAGAGCATGTGGTATCTATATATTTGCCACTGCAGTTTCCAGGGGAGACAATCTTGCCTGATTTCCACAATATAGCCATGACTTGTTTCCCACAGAAATTCCTTTAAAACAGACAAGCAGGCAATTACCCTGTAAGAGATAAATGGAACAAATAGTTAATGTCAAGATATACTCTTGCTGTATCATTACAACTTGCATGTTAATCCATGGTTAATGTGCCTAGGTATGCTCTATTTCTTTGATGGAATTTGCCTGAGTTGCACAAAGCCTTTTCTCTCTCTGCCTCTCCCTCCCTTTCCCCATACTGGTGTAGTTATAAAGTAGGAAGCATGTTATAACCAAAGAGCCTCAGACCAGGGTTCTGCTCTAAAGACCAATTGCAGCAATACTGCAGCAGAGCAGGCTGCCAGTGACTAAGTAGGAGGAATTGGTGATGGGTGATATTACTCCAAACATGACTCAAGAGAGGAAAAGCCAAAACACAGATCTCTTGGAGGGGCAGTTCAGCAAACACGCAGTAAATGGAAACTTGCTCTGCTTGTCCTCTGCCAGGCAGCAATAAGAAAGCTGCTGGAAATGCCAGCACTGTTTTGTTTGTTTCCTTCAAGGCAGATTTTCCACAAAAAATGAATTTTACACCTGCTATAGCGTAGGTTGTTAGAAACATGAATGAGGCAAATTAATTCTCTTGTGTCAGATAAATCAGCAACCAGGGAGAAAAATCAAATGCAATATCTTTTCGTGAATTGGTGGAAAAGCACATATTCATTGGCTCCACCAATAATCTGAATCTTATTTAAACAAAAGTTTTTCCCACCTGCAAAAAAAGCCACAGATAAATTTAGTGAATACATGCTGTTTATGGAGCTCTTTCTTCCCATAAAAAAGAGATGGATTATATAAAGTTGCTGCAGTTTTGCTCCTAAAAGCAATGTGACCCATTAAGGATGTTAGGAGAGTTAGGAGAGGGTACCTGGTTCTTGAACATGCCCAGGAGACAGGAATTTAATTGCTCTCCATACTAGATTTCATGAATGTTTCCTCAGTATAACTACTCCTCTGTTCTTCCCCCATAAAGATAACACTCTCCTATCTTCTGGGATATTTTCAAGGATAAATATATTAAACATGTTTAAGTTGCTATGGCACAGATAAGAAATTTATAAAAGTGTCTCACAAGGACAGTCTATTCTCCATTGCACCATACACAGCTCTTGACTCCCACAAGCACTCCCACCTTGGGGCAGTGACTCATATATGGCAGATGGGAGCACAGCCATCAGGCCGAGCACCCTCTGGAGCAAGGTCTGCAACACATTGCAAAGTATTCATCAATGCAATGCTCTTCTGCCCACCTTAGACTTGATGTGTAATCTTAACAAAAGTATAGTGCTGATGGATTTATGTGAAAGACAACTATGCAATGCATTAGATACTGCACTGGCATAAACCATTATAGCTTTGGTGAAAGTATTCTGAATTATACATAACACCTCAAGATCTGGTCTAAAGTTTAATTGAATTAATGTATATTTCATATCTAAACAGTTAAGAGACAGGTGCTGTTTCTGGCTGTATAAACTTGTAGGAAAGTGAAATATTTCTCCTGAAGCATAAACTCTAGATGGCTTAAATATAAGTATTTCTTTAGTTTTGGTATAGGTACATTAAGGTTATTAACATATTTTAGCCAGATTTTTAACAGAAAGAAAGAAGGAAAATAGAGAACAAACAGTTATACGATTTGGTTTACTAAACTCTTTTTTTCTGAAGTTGATATTCTGGTTTAGATCAGTGCACTTTTGCAGTGCAATCAGTCCAAAGCAACAACTAGGCTTAAACATAAACACATATGTCTATGTACTTTCTCTGATTAATTAATATTTTCTATTTCTTGGCTGAACAGTGACAAAATACCTAAAACAATTCATATCAATTTCTAACAATTTCTATTACTAAAAAGTTTTGGGGTGAGGGTAACCAAGCACAGAATCTTGCCCTGAAAACCAGCCCATCCCTTGCTGTCTCTGACGCCCAAGTCCCCTGGATGGGGTTTGCTGTTCTGGTTGGAGAGAAGCCACACTGCAAGCCAGATCCAATGACTGTACTGCTCAGTTCCATTGAAAAACTGCTGCTGGAACCAGTAGCCTTCCTGACTTTTGTTTCTGTGGTATGGCAGTTTTTTTCCAGCTGTATGAGGGGTTTACTACTGCACTGTGTGCCTCAGAGTTCAGTGGCAAATGCACATATCAAACCTGTGGCTGGTTCCACTTCTCTCTCACTGCCTACTGAGGCTGAACACATGAGCAGAATTTACAGTTGTCGATCTTTCTAATGCACTGTGTCTTCCAGAAAGCTGCAACAGATGAATAGATCTTGTTCCCTAAATGACACCCTGAATATTACAGTTGCTCTGTTGAGGCAGCTGAGGATCAGGAAATTTTTACATCAGGGGTCTGGGCTTCTGAAGTGGATGTGGTGGTGATGATTCCTTTGGAATTATGAGCTGTCCTCCACAGAACTGGTCTGAAGGGGTTCCATTCTACAACCAGCTCTGTCTTTCCACCTCTGTACTGACACATTTCATTAAGTACTTATGGCACCCTAACATGCTGTCAGCACATCCTTTATTGTGCCAGGGACACCCTCATGAGATGTAAAAGCTGCTGAAGCCTTTGTGTAACCAGTTCCTCAAAACTGATCACAAGATTTTGTTGACCCAGCTAACTTAATGGCTCAGAGGAACCCAGAAGTTCCCCATGAACATCTGAAGTCATGGATGGAGATGTTACCTGAATCCCAAATAAATGCAAGCTTTACAGAGGACTGTGTCCTATGTTGTTGACTACTAAAAATCAATTGTAAATAGAAGGAACATAGAGCAAACAGACTCAGCTCACTCAGTTTATTGAACACAAATGTTCACTGCTAATGAGCAAAGCAGTTGTCATTATCTTGTCTTTGCTTCAACACAAGTGTCACACCAGCTGAGAAATGGCCAAGTTCACTTGACAAAAGGATTATTTACCAAAATATATACCCTATTTATTCACTACAGAAATCCTGAAATATTCCCTGATTTCCATCTCCTATTTTATAAGCAGAAGGGAAGAAAACCCCAATAGTACCATGACAACAAATAGAAGAGGAATCTTTTTGATTTTCCTTAAAGTAACAAGTAAATATGTACCAAAAGTGGTTATTAATGCCATGGAACAAGAAAGCTTTTTGTCAGTGGCACGAGAAATATGAAAAGGAGTTAACTAGGCCACAGGTCATGGAGAGTTCAGCCGACATAAATAGCAGACTTGCAGAAGTTTGCCTCAGAGTTTAGAGCAGCAATAGTAAACTTTAATAACAGTGAAGTGTTTAATACAAATACTGCCTTAACTAGATCTACAGTTACAGGCCTGAGCTATTGATCTCACAGCATTATATTGATGCATTATAGCTGCAGGGGACAGGAACACCTTATTCCAGGGAACAGCCAGCATGCTGCCATGTTGATTTAGCCTCTTTCTAACCACTCCACTTTCAATATGTGTAGTTCAAAATGCAGAGAGCACATATTCTCCACCTATTCCTTTTCTAAACTATCATACCATAGTTGAAAGAGTTTGCAGTGTCAGCAGCCATGCACACTTATATACCACTTGATGACAATTTTTGGACTGTGTAGCTCTTGATCTGTCTTTCAAACATTTTTTGCCAATTTCCCTCCTAGCAAAAACAGTGGCATCATACAGATTAATTAGGAGCTTGAAAAGAAAGATTTTTTGTTGTATCAATAGGTACAGAAAAACAAAAACACTAAGATAATTTCTCTCTCACAGCTTCTCCCTCAGCTTTGATGTAATGTGGGGAGCCCTGACTATTCCCAAACATTTCCCCTCTTTCTTCCAAAGCTGTTTTAAAGGACTTTAAACAAGTTCATAGTCACCCATCCTGCTCCTCTGTGTTACCTCAGCGTACTGCACACTGGTGTTGATGCAAAAGAGCTGCAAATGGAGTATTTGAGGCAAAGACACTCAAATACCCCGGCTTCCTGCAGCACCTGAGGCTCTGAGATCAGGAGCGTTCTCCTCCCCAGGCACCCTGCCCTGTGGTTCGGCCGCCTCTCCCACCATTGTGTGAGCCGCCCCTGGAATGCACAGGCGAATTCCTTGGACGTGTCATCTCTTGAGTCCCCTTTCATCCGGCTGAGGATGAAGACAGGTGTTAAATCAGCGTTAGCACCCACCGTACCGCACCGCAGATGCTGGTGGGGAAAAATGAGGAGAAAAAGACAATGTCTCTCTTGTCCATGCTATAATTTCTGTTAAGACAGAACCTCTGTTGCTTCTTCATGTTCAGTCAAGTTCTTTGTCACAAACTCTGTGCACTCTGTTGCCTGTATTGGATGTCTTCGGAGATTAGGATGAATCTTTCTTGCCACAGTGACCTGGAATAATTTTTTGTCTAGCTGCACACTGTGGCAAAAAAAACAAACAAAAAAAAATAAAATACACAATTCCGAGTATGGTTGAGAGGTATTTTACTCTACTAGGAGTAGACATGTCCTTCACCCATTATGCCCAAACCCTAAAAAACAGAGGCCATTCCTGAGCATCATGCAGAGACATCATTTTAACCTTGAAAGTGTTTGCTTTTCTACATTGTGTAGCTTAAAATAAAAACAATCATGCTGAAATCTTCAGCATAACGATGAAAGAGTTTCCAACTTTGCCTGATAACTTGCTTCTCATATTTACTGCTGCTCACAATATTTGTTTATAGTTAAAACATCTTCTAAAACATCTTTACAATTATGGTTCCACCTTATAAGCAGTTCATTAAAACACCAGCTTTCAGTGCAATTAAATCTGTGACTAAGTAAACAAAAATCCCTGCATGAACTGCAGTATGTGCACTGCTAAACTCACGTACAAAGAGCACATAGAATAGATTTAGGATTAGAGCCACACCCAAAGGAATGTTCATAATTTTGGGTCATCATCAGTTCTATCACAGCAGCACAACACATACCAGCCTGTATGCTCAGAGTATACAGTAGCATTTTGTGGAAGCCCCCTTTCTGTTTGTTTCCTACATCCTCCCTTCTTGGACACACAGAAAGTCTCACTCCTAGGTTTAGCAAAGCTCTGCAGAGCAAATAAAGCCATTGCAATGGTTTCAGCTACTTCTTGCTAACCATCAGAGTTATTATTAACTTCTTAATCTGTCCTTCAGTCAACCAGGCACAAGTGGTACTCCTTACTTCTATCCAAACAATCTGTGAGAGGTTTTTATCCACACAGCAAACCGATTCTCTCTGGATGGCTGAAGAAACAGCTACACTGGGGATGATTTGTCAAGTCTCCAGGCAAAGATGGTCATGTGTATCTGGCACTTGGAGTGAAGCTTGTGGCAGTTGCTCAAACATTGTGGCCCTGAAGGTCAGCAAGAGAATCCTGCCCCAAGAGAGCAGGATCTTTTCCTGGCTCTGAAGTTGGGGCTCCCCAGAAGAAAAATGTGCCAAAGGAACATATGCTTGATTGCAGTCATTGCCAGAGGTGTCCTGAGCCATGAAATTGCAGCCTAGGGGAAGTTAAGCTAAGCCATGCCTGTATGTATTCATCACCATGAGGACAACAACACCCAAGAGTGTCTCTGCCATGCTGCCACCTGGAAGATAGCATTGTCTGTCTCACAAGTAGATGTACAGTGGGATGAAACTGGGGGAATGCTGGGAGATAAAATAACTCAGTCCCGAGCTTTTGTAGTGTCCCTGAAGACCATTCTGGACCAGCAGGACAAAGCACAATGGGATGCCTGACCAGATTTCCCTGTTGAAGTATGTGGAAGCACGGCAGTGTGGTGTGGCCACAGCTTGGTCAGCAGTGACTAACATTTGTGTGGCCACTTCTGATGTGACAGGGGCTGCAAATCAGCTAATGTGGGATCTGCAAAAACCACAATAAGTCCCTGGTGTGAACATGCCACATCTGAATTTGTCCAGCCCCTTGCCTGCCCCAAGCCCTTAGGTAGGTGTAAAGGATGGCTCTGCATCCTTTGTCCCCCACAGCTTCTCCCAAGGCAAGGTCTGGCTTGGCACAGGGAAGCACAAACCTTTTGTTCAGAGACAGACTCTGAAATATGAACTGGCAGAAAATTAGGAATCTGTATGAACTCCTGAATCCAAATTCCCAGGGTGTAGACTGAACCAAAATATAATGGAATTAACTAGAACCTACTCTAATTTGTCCCCAAAGTTAGAGTTCCAGTTCTGAGCAGCTCAGATGTTGCTGCAAAGCTCCTCCTGCAGGTTGAGGTGACATGGATCTAGCTTGCCTGAATTTCTGAGTGATGTGTCTGAGACATGACATTTTGCCCTGGCCTGCTTTCTCTCTTGTAAAGACTATTCTCAGTTCCCTCCTCTTTCTCTCCCCCTCATCTTTTTTAACTTATCACTAGGAGGTTTTATATATTTTAAATCTTTATACATAAGAATTTTAAAATATGTATATTTCCAGGCTGACAGTCTCCCATTGAATCTGTCATCTCCTGTTACTCTGTGTGACATGATGGACCCTGATATGGATATGATGTTCTATGACACGACACATGACACCAGTTACCCGACACTGTACCTCATTAGAGGAAACTGTAAAGGCATAAACCAGAGGTGAGCCTCTCCTATTAATCTCTTGTTCCTTTTACTATTATCATTAGGTGTTCATGTGGTTCAGATTTTCCCTCTTGGACAGGCTCGTAATTGTTTCTGAGTGCAGATAAGGAACAAAAAGGGAGAAAACACCCTGAAAGTTAAAAACCCATCACACTTTTTTCTCTGTAAACATAGAAATAGTATCTTTTGAAACAGCCCTAGTTAATGCCTTCTTAATATCTAGAAGGAAAAGAAGAATTTGTATATCCCTGACAGCACATTCTGGATTTAATTATTTTCTGACCATAGAATGGGTTGATCAGAATTAGTTGGCCAGACAGGGACAAAATTACTATGAAAGGTGCTGGGTTCACCTTTAGCCACAGTTTGGCAAAAAAAAATTGACCATTCCCAGATCACATTAACGTGTTTTTTGTCAAAACCTGCTGGAGAGAAAAAATGCAAATGCTGATGCAGGAAAGAAAGATTATTGTTACTGTTCCTTCTAGTTTCTCCTCTGTGCTTGATAAATGGCACCTCTGATTTTTTTCTTTCCAATTTTGCTTAACAAATATCATCAGAACAAACCTGCACCATTTTGTTCAAAGCTGTGTGTGAAAAGAAATTGAGGCCAGTTTCTCATCTGTTTCTGTGGAGCTCACATGTTCCAAGGACAAGAAGACACTGTTATGAAGGTGGGTATTTATTAGCCACAGTAGATTAGCCTCAGTCTGAATCTCAGTTATCACAGCTGACACTGACTGTCTCTTTGTGTTCCATGTGGGCACCCTCTGGGTTGTACCAACATCCTGGACCTGGCTAACAAATTCCTGCTCAGCGTGTGGTGACTACAGCTCATGAAACACTAAGGCTGTCTCTCTGTGCTTTTGTAAAACTTTAGTAGCAGAGAGGATGTGTGTTAAGAAAACATTTACCTGGAGTTCACTGCACTGAACTAGTTGTGACTGACAGTCACCAGCTACCTGATGAAGATGGATGCTAGCATGCCCAAAACACACACTTGGCTCAATTAGCAGCTTTAGTGTCCTTCTCATTGGACAAATTAAAGATTAAAAAATAGTGGTAAAAGTGATACTAAGCTAGCTCATTCAGGCTGGAATGAGCCTCCGCTACTATGCAGATGTGGGATGATTCTGTCTTGGTGGCACACCTGAAGGTGAATAAATATTCTTGCTCTTTTACATTGGCATTCCGTAACCTTTGGTTTAAAGAGATGGATTGAGTACTTTTAGGATGGATTTACATTTTGGACTTTATGGTCCTGCTACTGAGCTGGTTTTTCTAGACGAATGTACTCTACAAAGCAGCAGCTCATTTTCTCTTTGTTAACAAACGTCAGTAGAAGAAATCTGAGCCACTCACCTTGACTAATTGGTACAGCCAATTATGGGATGTCTTAACATGAAGGAGATTAGCAATATCCTTAAAATCCTCAACCAAAATTGTATCTGAACATTTGTTTGCATATTTCTGACTTATGTTGGTGGAAAAAATCCAAAGCCCTATAAGAAAAG
The DNA here is from genome assembly GCA_020086605.1 of Lanius collurio. Lineage (NCBI taxonomy): Eukaryota > Metazoa > Chordata > Aves > Passeriformes > Laniidae > Lanius > Lanius collurio. The sequence goes on along the minus strand of JACBWW010000003.1, from coordinate 21,532,968 downwards.
CTATGAACCTTCTTCAGTCTCCAGAGTTTTTCCCTCATTATTTGGTGGGTTTGCCACAGAGCTTCTGACAGCCTTGGCAGTTCATTATAAAGGAATGAACTTCCTCTAGCTCTTTCATCCCTATGTGCTATTTCATCTCTAAGTGCCCTTAATAACTAGTGAGTGAGCTATACATAGGTGGGTTTTTTTTTCACTGCAGAATGCATATTCTCCATCTGTAATGCCTTTATTTTGACACTGCAGGTGTTAAGAGCTGTTTAACACAGCAAACACCTCCCTAGTGAGGTGCCAGTAAATTCTAGGTTATAGGAGACCTCATCCTGCAAAAAAAGATGTGTGCAAGGGCAGCCACCAGCTGCCAGACAGTCTATCAGTAGAATCCATTTCTCTGCATTTTGCTTCCACCTACCATAGGCTGTTATAGAGAGGTGAACCTGCTGCTAGGTTTGTTTCTGATGATTTGTACCCTAAATTACCAGACACCCCTCCACACAACATTTAAGTTCTCAAGCCCAGCTCTAGGATGATAAATCCATTTGCTAGAGGGCCACATAAGGATTAGGTGTTGCAGTGATGCCTGAAGCATGATGCTTTTGATAAGACAAGTATTATTACAAGAGACTAATCCATGGCAAAAATCACAGGAAATATTTCCACTAACACAAATGGATCGAATTAGGACTTGCAAATATTTGCAGCAGATGTTGTACTTTAAGCATAGTTTCTTTATTAATGATAATGATACATACCTCTTTAAAACCAAAAAAACCAAAAAAATTACTTATTACTTGGGAAAGGAGACCACCTCCCAGCTGGCTACACCCTCCTTTCAGGTTGTTGTTGAGAGTAACAAGGTATCATGTGCAGTCCTCTGGTGGAAGACCCCCAAAATGAGTTTGGGGGTGCATCAGTGGTCATTGGTGGATGAACTTCGTGTGATCTTTGTTTGACCAGTGATATGTGTACTAGCAGTTCCTTCCTTTCCCATGGTGTACCACAGTGGGAATTTTTGTCTGGATGCATTAACCAGGATGTGCTAACCAGATCTCACCTCTGTCAGCCCGGGAAGTAGCACCTTCCTGTTGCAAATTCCTCCTTTCTGCACTTAACTCAAGCCCCACTGTAGTGACTTATCCTACGGTAAGTTCCTTCTGTGGCCTTGGCAGTGTCAGAGACAGGCAAATGTGATCTTTATGTCCTCACAGCTGTGGAGAAGAAGGTGTGTTCTGGCAGCATCCAATCATTCAGTGGGGCTGGAAAGCTGAGTTTCTGTCCAAAGGGCAATTTAAAGTTATTACCTCTGTCCTGGACCCTCCCCAAGGCCTTTTTCTCACACCTGTCTGGATTACAACCCTTTTGCCTCTGTCTGCTTGAAGATGGGAGAGAGGAAGGTAAGAGGCAGCTGCACAGGTACAAGGGGAGTGGGTCTGTCAGATCTGCCTCCTGCCAGCTAAAACCACTCATTTTAGTTTCAAATCTCCTTCGAAGGAAAGATGATCTTTCTGTCTTTGTTCTCAGTAATGGCTGGGGTGTGACACAGGTGCAAGGCAGCTCTGGCACCAGCTAAGCTCAAGAGCCCTAAAAGCAGCTCCTGAGGGAGGGAGTCCTAGGAAAACAGCTGCAATCCTAGAGGCAGGAGGAGTGTGCCCCAAGTCCTAAATTGCCTTCAGTTTTCAAGTGGCCTTTTCCACTGCAAAGGACTGCTACAAGGTCTTCACTGCTGTTTTAGTCCTTACCTGAGCACCTTCGACACGTTGACAAGACTGCACAGGGTCAGATGTGTTACTAGAGACATGAAAAATTCATTGTTTATTGAGGTGGTCTCTCTGCCAGCTTCATTTATATACAAGAGTATCAAGGATGTTGAAAACAGCCTGAAGGGAGAAAATGAAACTGAGTTTTAAAGGCATGTGACAATGTCTGTATAATCCCAACAGATTAGCCACTACTCTTCCACAACAATAGTGACTTCTGTTCCCGTGATTCCCTGTCTGTCAGCCAGATACCCTGTGTGGGCAAGGGGAGACTTCCAAAGTCTTAGGGGGTGGTACAAAAGACAAGCACAAGGCTGATGTCTCAGATTGTATGTGAGAGTGTACAGCACAAAGCTGCTTTGAGACAAGGGCCTGATATCATCTCCCAGGGCCACTTGCCTGGAGTTATCCCTCCATGTGTGCACAGACATGTTGCTAGAAACTGAAGTATTCTTGGGCCTGGATTCAGCTGCACCGTGACTTGAGGATGGCAGGAAGGGAAGCTGCACATCCAGATGGCTGTCAGCATTTCTGTGCCTTCCAGGGGCTGACAGAGAGGAGGGCTGTCCCATTATCCCACCCCACATAAACCTCTGCTGTCAGGTGGTGATCACACACCAGGACCTCACTACCTCCATGCAAATCCATACTGCTTGGAGGCTGCCACCACCAGCACTACTAGAAAATGCTTGCCTTGGTTTTTCCAGGAGGGGACAGGAAGATGTGGAACACAGTGGAGTCACAGTGCACCCACCAGTGAGCCCCAGCTGGGTCTCCAGGACAGATAAACAGCAGAGCAGGACTGCAGCTAACCAGAATTGGATTGAAACCTGAAACACCCTCTTGTCTTCCTGTTCTAACTTCAGCTCTGGTCTGGAAGAGAAAAGCCTTTGGTACAGGATGCTGCCTACCTTAAAAGGACCAAAGACTAGATAAAAGTTATCCTGCCAATCTTGCCTTGGGTGACACCCACAATGTTTTCTTGAAAGTCTTTTGAACATAGAGTTTAATTGTTTCCTCTTGCAAGCAAGACAGTGAAGACTCAATTAAGTGGAATTTTTGCTGTTCACAGGAAAATATTGTCTTTTATTTCTAATTGTCTTTTTCTCTAGCTGGCTCTAGTTTTATTGTAGCAAGGTCTCAAATACTACTGAAGAAAATACATTGATGTAAAGATATATGTCATACTTGTCTTTCACAGAAAATCTTGGGAACATATTTTATAAAAGCTTGTGTTCACTTTACTTAAGCTTTAGACCAAAATCTTTTTAATACCAGCAGAGAGGCAGCTGGATACAAGGCAGAAAAAGGAAGAAAAAAGGAAGCACTAAAGTTACTGCAGTGCTGTAGTACAAGTAATGTAATAGGTTCCCTGTGACATCAATAGGGTTTAGGCATGCTTAGCTCAGTAGGCTCCTTCTAAAGTTTTTGAATGTGTTAAGGCAGAATTTACTCTGGTTCCAATAGCTGAGTTTTATTAAGATGAAGTCTAAAGTTTTTAAAAGCATAAGAAGAAACAATAGAGTTGTTAAAGTTCTGGGGAAAGAGTCTAACTGTAATCATGTCCAGAAGCATTTGAACTGAAGGATAAATTAAAAAAACTGTGGAAAACAATAGCCCATTTCAGTGGCAAAATCCATCAGCTGAAGAAAGCAGGGCAGACATGGTCAAGGCATTGTGCTTAAAGGATATCCATAAGATACACACATACAGTAACAGAGAGTGACATTCTTCATGTTGTATCAGTTTAAAAATCCAGATAGATCTAGATATAGATGTCAGCTACTAGGACAACCAGGCTTCATCGCCCATGGACATCAGCACAGCCAGCACCTGTCTGCTCAGCAGGTTGTGTGCCTCGTGGTGAAGGGATAAACATGATCCGCTCCTCCGAGCCCCCGCCGCCCCCGTGCTCAGGCACCAGCAGCCCGCAGCCCGAGCTGCGCCTCCCACCAGGCTGTGCCAGCACACGGAGTGCAGTCAGGGGAGGCAACTTATAATTATTTGATGCAGATTGCAGATGGTCACTTCATTAGCATCGATGCAGAGGCACCCCTCACAGGGTGTGGGGTCGCCTTTGTCCCTCTGCAGAGGGGGATGGCTGGGTTGTTCTCATCTTTTAATGCCTCTCCCAGGGCTTGATCCTGGGAGGTGCTGAGCAAGGTCTCTTATATTAAAATAGAAAATATCAAATTAAAACCACATTGGGATAGAGGCTTGAAAAGAAAATTAGAGAATAGAATTTCTGCATCATAAAATGTTAGGAACAGAGTGCATTAAATTGCTTCTAAATGGTGACAAAGGAGATCTGTTTCACTGTCTGTTTTATAATTATTTTAACTAAAGGATGTGCCTGTCTTATGGGGTATTGGCTGTTAATTCCAAAAGTACAAATACTGCTGGTGTGTTACAATTAGGCTATTAGGCTATTTTTTAATTAAATAATAATAAAGTTGTGTGTGTTGTGCTTCTAATGCTTATTTACTTGCTAAAACCAGACCTTTTATTGAGAGTGGTTTCATGCATTCTTTCACCAGTCAAGTCAACATTACTGTCTTTTTAAAACAGCTGTAAATCTCTTTGATTGGGACTTGAGGCTGGAATCATTCGTGCTGTGTTAAACTAAACTGTCTTATCTCCTTGAGTGCTATGCAGCCTCTAGCATGTCCAGAGCTGCATCTGTCCATGGCCTAAGGAGGCCAATATTTGAAAGCTATTAATAAAGACATTTTGGGAGGAGATGGAGACACGCCTTTAACCCTCAGTGCAATGTGTTAGAAGAGATGACAGAGTAGGAGAGGCATGCTTTTTCATTTTCAAGGGTAAGGGGTTTTACCTTTTTTTTTTTTTTTTGATGGGGACAACTACTGCCCTGCAAATAGCCCTCTATTTTCAAAGGAATGCAGGCTGATGAACATCTGCACCACCAGAGAGAAGGTTAGACCAGATAAAGGTTTCAAAAAAAATATATGGGAGGAAAAACCAAAATTGCCCTGAAGCTGTCCATCATCAGCACCACAGCAGTGAGACCCACACCTCTGAAGGTTCCTTCTGCCCTTTCTGCCCCAAGCTGCTGAACTGCAGACCTTTCCAGTGGTCTGGAGCACCCTGAAAGTTTTCACAGGACTGAGTTAAGTAGGGAAAATATAAGGCACCTTTGCAATGGGACAAGGACTCCCTTTGCATGAGGTATTCCTGTCTTCTGGCTCATGATGAATCTGTTGTTTTGCTGTAAGGTGGCAAAAAGAGAGTTTCAAATTGGTCCCATCACATCTTATTATTAGACAGGCAGTCAAGTACTATTTCATTTACTACATCTCAACATGCATAGTGAGCAGCAAGTCCTTGGTGAAAAACTTTTGTGGGAAGCAGTATTAAAAGTCTCCAGGCTTCTGGGGTCGAGTGGCAGTAACTCCCTCAGCTGTCCAAAAGTCAGGCATCTGAGCCTCTGTATGATCAACACTGAGAAGCAGGGCACATTCAGTGCAGAGTTATCACATCTTTTGTGAGCACTTATCCAGAAGGCAGCTTAATTCCTTCCTGAGTGACAAGTGGACAAGGCACTGGAGACACATGACATCCCTCTGACTTCAGCCTCCACAGAGATGGGTTTCACCCAGAGCAGCATCTGGGGCTTTGTTACGGCAAAGAAACTGGCACTGATTTCCTATGTACCTCATAAAACCAGAGTGGACACAGGGAAGGGAAGCTGGGAGATTACTCTAGAAACAATACTTGCTCCTGATTTTCTTCATAGTCAGCTGTGCTGGAGATACTACCTTTCCAGTGCAGAAGGTGTTGGTGACATGTACCAAATGGCTTGTGTGCCCCTGTCTGAACACTTCCCACTCCTACATCTCTGCTTTCAGGAACCGCTTGCTTCTCACAACTCACCAAGTTCATCTACACATTTCTCTTAGAGGTTATGTCCAGAGCTGTCTGCCATGCTGTCTTCCAGGCTGGGCCACCAATACTTAACATCAGAGAGCCAGAAAGGACCAGCAACTTGTGGGTAGGGAAAGGCAAACAAATTATTGCATTGCAAGACAGGGTTTACCTTTGCAGCTGTCATTGCTTATTACAATGAAGGGGAAAATGTCTCTCTTTCTTTGAAACCAAGGTGTAACCCCAGTTTCCTTCCTGTTGTGGCCTCCTCTGCAGCAGTGAAAACTGAATGACCTCAACTCCCCCTGCTGCCACCAAGGTCTTTTTATCTCCACAACATCCACCAAAGTAAAAAGAAAATCCAAATACTGTCTCTTACCAAAGTCGTCAGGGAGCACAGCACTAGTGAGATAGAAAAATCCAGCCTTGCCCCTGAGAAGAGCAACACTTATCTCAAAAAAGAGGTTCAAGCATGGACTGTAAGTTCTTTCAGAGACAAATATGACCGTTTTCTCACTGTGAAAACTTTGCTTTACACCTGGGATTTGATGTCTATTTAAATTAGGAATTTCTCTGAGTTCTTGGGTCATTTACCTATGTGACAAGGATGTAAAACACATGACAAACTGAAGTCACACAAACCCCACAGTATCTACTTCAAGATGTCAAACTGTTCCTGTGCGAAAATCTCAGGGTGATGAGACCTGCTTCTTCAATGCCAAGTCTGGAAAGTCCCAGTGAAATCATCATTCTCTGGATAGCACATAAATGGGGTCACTCAGCAGGGCTTCAAATTCTGTCCTCGCCCAAAAATCTCAGAAGAGTTACACTGTAGTTCATTTTTCTGGCCTTCAAAAGTGCCTTTAGCTTTTTCTTCCATAACAGTCTCCTTTGTTCAATTTTTTTTTTTTTTTTGCAACAACAGAAATCCCATTACAAAAAGAGGAAAATGTAATGAATCAATGTTGCAGTTATAATAGGTCTAACAACACACTCAAAACAAATGTGTGACAATTAAAATTGTCATTATTTTGTCCAGAATTATGATGGTTTTATTCAAACCCAAATATTTCTATTTAAACTGAAAAATTATGAAGACAGGAAATTGCACTTGGAGGCTATGGAGTGTACTCCACAAAAATTACATGCTATTTTCTGACAACCAGTTTCTTTTGCTTCTAAAATTCCCATCACTGCAGTAGCTGAGGACCCTGAAGTCCAGATCACATTTAGTTTCATTTCAGAAGTACTAAAGAAATTAAACACCTCGCATATTAGATGATATTGCATGATCTGCCCTATACATAATCATACAAAAACTGGAGCTCAGCTTCCCATTAATTGTGCATTGATTCACTTTAAACAGGCTCTAGATACAGGCTGAGATGTATTAATAATATTTTATTGTATTTTAACTCACTTCTGTTCTTATTAACTTGTTAATTTGTTTTAATGAATTATTTAGTTTTTCTCATAAGATTTATTAATGTGACAGACCATACTCTGACCTGCAGTTTTATATTATATCCCTAGCTGAGAAGAAATACCAAGGAAAAAAGGCAGAAAGAATTTTTGTAAAGTATCTTTGTTCCAGTTGTACTATGTTTCGTAATTTATTATTATAATTTTGTTGCCTTGCTCTGCACAAGTAAATTAACCAATGGGTGCCTAAGGACATGTAGCACATGTTCAGGGTTTGTGGCATAGGAGTGGGTAAACAAAGATGGTAATATCAGCTAATAGAACATCAACATCCCACAAGGGGGGTTAATTTCTTTTCTTTGTACAGTTCCAGTAAGAAATGGTAACCCTTTATATGAAGAGAAACATTTGTCCCCATGAGGTTTAGGCTAACAGGACTTAGACTGTCCAGTTGCAGCAATTTTCCTCCCAATCATCTTGCAGTTGGGTGCAAAGTCGTGCTGTTTTGTAGTTCTCCTTCTTTCATCTGACCTTCAAGATCATCTGCAGTATTATTCCTTCAGCCTCAAAAATCACAACAGACTCGGGCAGAATTGGCACTGGAAACGTGTGCTAGAAACCACACCATCTCAAAGGAGCATAAGGAAATTGATGAAGCAGTAATTTTTTTCCCTTCAATTTAAATTTATCCTTTCCTCAAACACAAAGATTTCAGTGCCCTGCATTTAGTAGAACTGAAGAGAAATGTGCAAATATTAAAAGTTTTAGCAGCATTACCTTTAGAATGAAAAATCTGCCATTGCCATTACACTCAGATCAGAATATTTTAATCACTGCTACTCTTGTGACACTTGCTATATCCTATGTAATTTAACTATCCTGTATCCTTTTCCCCATTACAAAATCAAAATGTCTGTGTGAATCTACCAGGGGAAAAACAGACCCTGAACCCCAGATACACTGCCTTTCCAAGTAAGCACACACCAGCACATTTTCTTATGCTCACAAGTTGTGGTGACTCATCTAGGATCAAAGATTCATCAAATTTGTTCAGCTAATTTATTCCTTCATTTATCTTGATTTAAAGATACTGAGAAACAAAACCCCCATCAATTCCCTGACCCCTTTACTTAACATTTACTCCCCCTCTGTATTGAGAACTGTACTTTACTTTCTGTGCAAATTTCTGTGGTTTAAATTTCCAGCCATCAGTTCTAATTTAGAGACCTTCAGTAGCCAGGAATATTTTCTGTCTCATAAGCAAAACACAGCTCTTACTGTGGTTCTCCTCACTGCTCTTTCCTGTTCTTCTCACCTTCCCTTTACCATGTGATTACAAGGTCTGCAGGTAGAAGACCAGGACTGGTCTCAACAAGGCTTTCACAAACTCTTTCCCTTTGTAGACCTACAGAACACCCCAGACCTACAGAGTCATTTTCAGCTCCTTTTCTGAGCACTCTCTCCCTCCTCTGCCATACCCCATGGACCACCTTCCATGCCCCTCTGCTTGAATTTTTAGCATGGAAATGTTGGTTTGGTTTTTTTCTAAATGGTCCTATTCTTCCAAGGTATTTAATGACTATGTGATTATCCCCACTTCTGCTTATCACTTAGAGTTGGCTGAGAATTTTGCCAGCAATGACATTGCAATTACAGAGCCCTGAAGAAAATCTTAAATGCCCTCTACCTTTCTTTCCCCTGTTGTTCAAAACCCACTGAATTTCTGTGTTTATACCCTTCTCTTTTGTGATGTCTGCAGTACAGCTTTTCTGGAGTGACATGACCTGCAATTTTTATTTCAAGTTATTCTTCTCCTTCATCTTCTCCTAGATAGTAGCCTTCAGGCTGCCTGTGATCTAGCAACCTTTTCTGTCCTTTGGCAAAAATAACACATTTACAACAGGACCAGAAGTTGTTCCTTCTGCTAACACACCAATTCCTTTCATCTAGGTGGAAAAAATCAGCTCTAAATTCCCTCTCAGAACTTCTGCTCACTCATGCAGCGTCAGTGATGAGGTCTCCTTACACAGCTGTACCACCAAGAGCGGATTGATTGATCTGCCTGGGGTTTCAAACCTTGGGTTGATCAAGGGTTGAAGCCTTGGGTTCAAGCCTTGTGTTCTTCACAGGAAGCTGCATAGCTGGAGGCAGACAAGCCAGGCAGCAAGGTAACATTTGTGAGCAGCTTTTGGTTGAAGCAAGCCCACATCTGCCTGCTGGAGGCTGAGCAGACATAGCCCCAGGGCTCAGTCTGTCTCTGTGGCCCCCCACTCCCCTGCAGCATACACTGGGACAGTGAAGGAGAAATCCAGAATTTATGCACTCAAGCAAATGGGGAAAAAATATTAAGCAGAGATATGCCTGGCAGACCTTTAACCGTAGCAAAGGTCTGTATGGAAGCATTTTTCTGTAGGGAGTGAAAAGGGCAGATTCAGCAAGGAGGAATGTCCTGACTCCAGCTCCCGTGTGGGAGCTGCAACATTCCAGCCAACATAGGCAATTCCTGAGATAGTCAGAGATAGAGGAACTGTATCACCATGGCTTTTCTGATTGTGCCTACACCTCACAGCCCTGTGCAGCAGCCAGCTGTTGGGTTGAGGCAGCTGGAAAGCTGCTTCCTCCTTCCTCTACCCCTTTCCCTCTACCTTTATTAAAGTCAAGGAGGAATTCTTTGTACTGATATTCAAGCAGACTAAGAGAAAAAATTGCAGTTGGATGGCGTTTGCTTACCCTCAGCCAAATTTCAGATGGAAGTTTATGTGTTCAAAGAAATATAGATAGCAATCTTGACATTTTTGTTTGTTGTTTGGATTGCAAAAGTATTAGGAAGCAAAGGTGCCTTGGAACTAATTTCTATTGTATTCTCCAGACAGCTTGCTCACTAGCATAAATCCTATTAATAGGTGACCTCAGATGTTGCCTTTTGAGCAGTGGTGCACTTTTGAGGAGTATGAGCAATGTTTGTCCGTGTCCCTATAATTTCCCTACTGAATAAACAATGTTTCTTCTTCCCCTTCCCCCAAGTGTGACTGCTTCATCAGCACTTCCCTGGCTGTGCATGAAACATGGGCATGCTAAACAACAAACCCTCTGTTTCCCACAGCTGTACTTGCACCAGTAAAACTCTTTGTACCATTCTGAGGCTGAAAGCTCTCGCCCTTCTCCCCACTCTCCTTGTGCAGATGCACAAGATCCTCAGAGAAAAACCCAACTTGTTCAGCTACAGTGAGACTTACTTCATTAGCCCTTTAACTGATGGGATGAAAGTCACTGGACTACGTGCCATAGCTGCCATCCTGGAGTGCTGCCGAGCCAGCTTCTGAAAGAGGGGCAGGTAGCTAAGGCTGGAAGTACTGTGTGCTGTTACTAATGTCATGTGCTGAGCAGTCAAAAGGGGACTCATCACCTGCTGAGAAAAAGTCCCTTGCAGCCTCATTAACTGCGGCCAATGCAGTGGAAATGCCTATGTATGCCTCTCTTCAAAAGATGCTGATCAAGAGATAAAAAAAAATATGTCTGAGCTTATTTTTTCTCTCCCTCCCTCTTTCTATCCTTTTCAAGCTCATGGATCTCAGACTTGCTAAGGGTAAAGGATCCACTCAGAATGAAGACACTATAAAAGAGGAGAGCTGAAGATCAACACTTCAGCTCTTATAAGAGATTTTGATACAACCAGATGAAAAATTCAATGCTAAAATCATCTTCCATTTTGTTTTGTTTACCTACCTGAAGCAGGCTCTTACCAAAATCTCTTTTGCATAATATCCCAAAGTATGACAAAACCAGGACTCATCCCTGAGAAGAATGGCCAGAAAGGAATGGAAAAGTTACTGCTAAGCTTTCCTAAGCAGGCCTCTACTCAGATGAAAGGTGTTGCACCTTCGATGTTTTAAGTCCTACTCTGAAAGACACATGCATTCTGTCAACTTCCAAGTCTCCAGCTCATTCGCCTTGAGGAGCCATGGGGCTGAGCCAGCCCTGCTGGGCTGTGAGCTGCACACAGGTTTAACACCTACGTTAGTGCTCTCCATCTGTCGCTATGTGTAATTGTACTGCCCTACCGCTGTTTGCAGAGTGTGGGACAGCCACGCAGAGCTACAGCTCTCTTCTAATTAAAGCACTTGGATTTAATCAAGGTTACAACAGCTTGAGGATGACAGGCTGCCCAGAGAAGAGACAGCATCCTGAACCACCTTAACTAACTGAATGCATAGATAAAGAGGAGAGAAATGAAGCTGTGCTTTTGTTCCTGTTGCTTCGTATGTCTGTATTCCAGCTGCCAGGGCTGAAGGCCAGCACTTGCTTTTGCAGGCAGCCAGAACTGCAGGCTGTGTGTGTGGTTTCTTTCATATCAGAGCTGTGGAGCTCTGCTGCTGGACAGACCAAACTGGATGACATCATGGGGGAGGACATCCCTTGGATCACCCCTCCATCTGACCCTGCCACTGGGGGAGGCTGGAAGGCAGAAGTGGGGAAAGGCTGGAGCAGGAAGATGTGAGCCAGGAGTCCTGCAACCCTGTGGCTGCCAGAGTACTGTGTGCCAAGCCCTCTGATGCCTCTAGTGCCAGATTTCCCCCATCTGTAAATATTGCTTGCCACTGTCTTGCTAATTTTCAAGTGACACTTGAAGTTTTCATACTAGGTCATGGCTTCTACAAACAGCTGTGCCTGTCAAAGACTATCATTCCTAACTGGGGGTTACCAGGCCCCTACCAGAAAGTGTTGTCACCTCAGCTCTGCCAACAAAAGGGCATGCAAGCCATTCCTTATCTCCTTCAAGCCAGACAGTTAGAAAAATTGCCTTCCATATCTATGTAACCTCCCCCAGCCGCCTTGCCCAGGAGCTCTCACTGGACCATGCATTCTGGCAGGAGTAATACCTTCCAGCAACTAGGACAGGAACACCTTCCTCCAGGGCTGTTCAGTGCATGAAGAAGACGCATCTAGAGCTTCACTCTGCAGCACCAGCAGCAGGTACAAGACTACTCTTGCACATGTATTCTGTTTCCTAACCACACATACCAACTGTGCTTCTGATACATGCCTTCATCCCTGAGATATCCCCATATGTAGCTACAAGAATGGAGATATCTAGACTTGGCATTCGCTTCCTTTGGTTTAGTTTTATGGGTTTACCCTCTGAAAAAGGGTTGTCAAGCCCTTAATGCAGTCATAAAAGTCATGCAACCATTTGCTCTCATACTCATAATGTTTGGGATTCAGATTTTTTCATTTTTGCCAGCTAAGACCAATCACCTAAAACCCCCACTGAAATGACAAGAGTCATCCGTGGGCCAGACATGGCTCCCTGCTGGAAGTCACTTGCCTGCTGTGTTTGTGTTACAGCAGCACCATGCCTGAGCTTGCAGTACTGGCACATCAGGTACCACACTTCTCTGTCAATTTCTTAACATAGACTTATGGACTGCTTTGAAGTCCACATTTTAAAGGCACAAAAATTATCTAGAATTTCTTTGGGCAGGGTCATGTCATTTGCTACTGTCTAATTTTTGAGTGTCCAGTCACTACAAAAGATTATGTCAAAAGACACTACACAGTGTTTGACAAAAGATAAGGCATCACATAACAGAGGCCAAAACACAGGTGCAACATGATGTGAAACTGCAGGCAAATGGGTGTATCTTCAGTTTTGCCTCTTTTAGAGGCTGAGGTATTTAATCTCTTGAAAAACACAGTTAACATATGTTTAGGGTTCACTGCCTGGAATCCTGTCCCAAGTGGGTCATGGGACTCCTTTTCTAACAGTTGTCAGAAAAGGAGTTGGTTCTTTCCACAGCTGGAACTGACCTTGTATGGAAGACTCAGGAAGTGGCAAGATACAGTCCAAGAACCCTTATCCTTTGGGCTCCCTGCATCTGGGAATGAGAGAGGAGGTTGAATTTCCTTGGATAGAGGAGAGCAGAGAACTGGAAACTTCATGGCACTGTCACTTGGTCTCATCTGTCCTGGGCAGGGCAAGGTTTAGGTTCGTGTGCCAGATGAAGTAAAAACCTGCTTTAGGGCTGGTTGTGTGTAATGGCATAGCATTGAAACCATCACTGCAGACACTCCCTGAAAAAGTAAAGCTCTCTGAATGATCCCTGCATAACTGTAAGCTAGATGAACATTTTTTTATTTTTCTTAATGTGAAAGTCCAAGCTATTTGTGCCTATCCTCACTTATCCAGAGCTTGCTGGGACACCAAGCCTGAGGGATTTGAAGCACTGCTGCAAAGTACTGTTCCTCATTAAATTCTGTCCTTCCACACCCTCATCCTCTCCCCTCACTGTATTAGGTGACACTGCTACCTTGCAGCAGAAAGCCATCAGCTCTGAGAAGTGATGATAGCCCATTTCAGGACTGCAGCACTGCTGTGAACAAGGTGCTCAAGTATGATACATTATCCCTCCAAGGCTGAAAGTATCACCTCTGAGATGCTCCTAAACTCAGAGCTAGGTGAGGTTAACACCACAACCCAGGTTTCTCATGTGCTAGAACATTATGCTCCTAACCAAAAAATCAAGACTGTTTATACATACAGGACACTGGAGCTTAATACCTTTTGCACTGCCCAGTGCCTGATGTATATATCCCATGTGGGCAGAAAAGCTTATTGCTCAGAATGCATTCCAATAACTTCTACACATATGGCAGAATTTGTCTGATTAACAATAGCTAGTGGAAGCCCCACTATGAAACACTGAATTTTGTAAACTAGTAACTGTGAGACTAAAGATTATCATATAAACCAGTAAAGGATACTTCACCAGACAGTAGATTTATTTCCTTAACAGATGTGGATAGCTTTATACTACAGTGTGGTAGTATACTAGATTAGTATAATATAGACTTTAATATAGTATATACTGTAGTGTAGTTTTACACTACTATGTATTTACTGAAGTTGTTCTGGTAAAGTCTAGTGTAAGCTGTAAATGGTTTAATATATTAGTAATGATAAAGTAAATTCTGTTACAAAAACCCAAGCAGATTCACCAAAATGAAGCTCCCCTACTGCAGTTTCCAACAGAGCCAGATTACAAAACAAAGGGATGCCTGTCACCTGGACAATAAAGGACAGATTTATTTTGAACCAGGTTTTTCAGCCCTGTCACATGAATGGCCTGTACTATAGCTCATGCCATTTGGATGTTTAAATAAAGGGGTAAGTAGGTACTTCTCTGGCAACAACCACTTCTCTCTGCATCTGTCTTTATAAACTTGTAAGCACCTGAAATGTGATTCTTCTAATGCTTCACTTGAACTCAAAATTCCCACACACTCAGCCAAGATGAATCTTCCTCCAAGCAGAATACACTTGCTAGTCCTATCATAGAGCAACACTGCACAAAACTGCTGGGAACAAACTGAAGAGTGTTTTATCCAATTGCAACTGCCTGAGGTCAATGAAGAAGGTATTAGTTTTATTTTTAACTTGCTTTTACAGCCTGATTGCATTTTCCATAAGATAATCCAGTAGAGGTTCTCCTCTCTGTTGCTTTGGGTTTCTTTTCAATCATCAAGTTTTCCACATTACTAATTAACAAGCTCTTAATAAATCACTGATTGTTTAATATGAATCAGAAGAAGAAAACGCTGGCATCCCATGACTAAATTTTTCATCGTTTGTTAATAGAAACTGCAGGATATTTGTCACTGAAGCATCCCAGCAGCAATGGGAAGTGTAAATGTGATGTAAAAAGAGCCTGACAAGTAGGAAGCAGAGCAAAGATCAATTTAAAAACTTGCTTTCAGTCTTAAAAGAAGTGGGCAACACCAACATCAAGACAGAGTAGACTGTTTATCATTTTGTCTTACCTGACAACCATTTTGCAGTCCTGGGGTTAGTTCTTAGTTTAGACTGGAAGACTATAGAAAGAAGAACAGGATACAGATGAAAATCAAGAGCCAAACCTGCTTGTAGCTTGGTTTTTGATATCAGATACCAAAGATATATTTGTATTTGTGTAAAGCTAGGGACTTTGCTTGGAAAAATCTGTGCCAGGGAATTTTAGTAATGTCAGAGGTAAAGTTTCAGTAATCATGAATTAGATTTTAAGAAATCATCAGATTAGTGGAAAAATTATAGGAATGTTTTCAAAGAAATGCTCTTTTTTGTTTTTATAATTGTCCTTTTTTTCCCCCTATAACAGGATTGAGCTATTTGCTCTGTATGACCACAGTCAAAGCACTGTACAAATTGCAAGGAGAAAATTCTGCACCTTTTTGTAAAAATATTTCAGCCACACATTTACCTGTCTTTTCAGTGTGTAAAACACACTTAGTCTTGGTCTTAAAATGGTAGTCTTGTCTCTGTTAATTTCGGTTCAGATAGGACTTTATGGCTGGGAACTTTTAATTCTTCTCCTCAGCCACTTTTTTACTGTTACAATAAATCTTTTGATCAGAAGCTAGACTACTGGAGCTGCATGAGTGTATGCAAATTCAGTAAAAGCCTTTGCCCAGTTGATTCAATCTTCCCTTTAATCCCCGTGATGATCTGCAGTAATGGATAAAAATTATGAGCAGGAGAAAGAAGGGAAAAAAACCAAACCAACCCTCAGGAAGCAATTTTGATTGCTGTGAGGAAGCACTGGAGGCTCTTGGCCCCGGGGAACTCTCCCCAGTTCACTGGAGGCTTTCAGATACCATGGTGATGGGGGACTTTATGAATAACTAGGTAGATAAATGGTAAGTGCTTTTGATCTCTGCTAGCCTGTATTTCACTCTGTCAGCTGGAGAAGAGGCTATTCAAATCTGTCGGCTGTAGGAGGTCAGCCAGGAGAGAGAAAATGTCTTCATTACAGCCTTCTGTTCAGCCAGGCCTCCCAGCTGACCTCGGTGCTCAGGCTTGTCAGTCAGACGAGGCAAATTTTCCAACACAGGGAAGATGTCGCTGCGCCAGATTTTTACCCCTGGTGTACGAGCTCAGAGGCAGCAGCATAAGGCCAAGGAAGAGTTAGCTTGTATTTTGACATCTCCCCCAAAACTGCCATGGGATCCATGGGAACCTTTTCCTGGTAGGGTGCAGGTAGAGAACCTGAACTCATTTTGCTCAGCACTTTTTCAGTGCCACTGAGGCTCCGAAGGCAGGCGTGAACTAAACCATAGAAGAGAGAATAACTCTGTCATTAGAAATTCCTAAATATTGATTACATTTTCCACCCTGAATATTCTCATTTAGTGAGTCCCCTCCCATAGATCTCATATACATTTCAGGCAAAGGAGCTGCAGTTCTCTTTAGCTTCTGTTTCAGGCTGAAAGTGAATTTCTCATGGTTAAAGATCCCGCCAATTTTTGTGGCTATACTCAGGAAGGAAGCCAGGACAGGTTATAATGATGCAGAGCCCTGTCTAATGGAGAAGGAAGATCTCAGCTATTCAGGATGGAGAAAGAGGTCACATTTTTGTAAAAGGATGCATAAAAATTGAAATAGGAATTCCAATACCATTATTTGGTAACGGGATTTGTAAACCTCATGTTCGCAGACTGAGATAAACAATATATGCTTCCCAAATCCCTCTTGGAAGAAGAACTCCTTGCAGCATAGTTAAATTACACAGTAAGTTATCATTTACAAAGAAAAAAATAGGAAAATGAGTCAGTGAAATTAATTTATGTCTAAAGGATTTCTCATTTTTTGGATTGAAGGGCAGGGAAACAGAGTCTCTTCTAAAACCACACTTGTAATGGAGATGATTTTAGTGTGTTAGATCATTTCCAGAAGACATTGAAAAATGTTTCTTTTACTCAAGCCAGCCAGGTTTTAATAGTATCAAAGCAAAATATAGTCTGTTATTAGCATGAAATAACATTAGCATAAATAGAAAAGAGTAAGGACACTTGAAAAAAATTCCACATAAATGGTCTGCTCATTTCACTAGACATCACTGTAGCTGAGAAACTGTGAAATTTCCATGATAATCAAGTGCAGAGAAAAACAAACAACAATTTTATTGATAGGGAAATTACATCCTGTTGCTGAATATAAAACTACAGCTCTGTTCAATGGCCCTTTAACAGCATTGAAAGGATATATTAATTTGTAAGTGTAAATGAAATGTGAACAAAATATTCAGTTCAGTCTGGCCACAGAAACCTCCTGATGGTATTTCAGGGCAGGAACCCAGGAGACATATATTTGGATTCCATATCCTAGACCCCGAGCTAGTGGCATCTGATATCTTCGTGGAAAAGATTTACGCAGCTGCTGTGTGGTGATATACTTGTGACAAAAAGCACCATACCAACTGGCCTCTGAGACATTACTGGCTTTGGGGGGAAATGGCTTCTTTGGGTTTTTTGCTTGCTTTCATTTAAAAAGGGATCCTTCAGTACTTTTAGCAATAATCCCAAATACTGTCGCTAGAAGTTACACTGCTGCAGTGCTCAGGACTATTGCAGCAGGGCTTTCCTGTGCAACAGGACTGTATTCCCAGGGGAAGCAAAGTGCTTCTTCTACCATCTGAGGAGCAGCAAGGAAAGCAGCTATGGAGAGTGAGCCCAGCTGGGAGGGGCCCGACCAGTTGTCACACAGAGCTGGCGGCCAGGGCATGGGGCTCTGGCTGCCCCAGCAGCCCCTGATTCCTTCAGGGCTGGGACATGCGTGGTGAAGACAGCAGAGCTGCCTAGTTTCCTTAATGAGCACCTTCCCAGCTGAACTTGGGCAGCAGTCACCGTGAAGCTTGGAAAACCCTCAGGGAGTCTGGGGATTGTGACACTAAAGCTCTTTGGAGCCCCAGAGCTGCTGTGGTCCCAGACCCTGGGCTGCTGTGGTTCCAGCCAGGAACTTGCTGTGGAGCCAGGCTGTGGCAGGGACCCCACCACCCATCCCAACAGTCCTGGCAGCAGCAGATTCCTTCCTTCTGCTGTAAATAGGCCTAGGTATGGAACACCTCTCTCCCCATCACCTCTCACACCCAAAAACACTGCTGCAAAGTAGGTCTGAAGAGCTACCCACTCAGCACAAGGGTGCTTTACATCCCCTGCATGCTCTGTATGGCAGTGAGTGATTTCCTCCAGGGCAGCACAATGAAAGGGAAGGCCCTAAAATTATGTCTTTAGCTGCTCTCCTGCAAGGCAGCCCTCACCAAGCCCACCCTGGATGTCTCATCCTCAAAACAGTGTTGGGTGAGAAAGGTTTGGGAGGGATGGGAGTGATTGTGTAGCTGCACAAAGCCCGTTGAACAGTTAATGCTTTAACCTTGCGTATAATTTATACAATAAACAAAGTCACATGTTTCTCTAATAATTTAGATGTAAGCAAATGTTGATTTATTCAGGAAGGCTACTGCCAGCAGCAAAGCCTGCAGCACTGAAATTTGAATTAAACTAGGACAGAAGCAGGCTAGTCTATAATAACATTTGTATAATTTTATTTTTGCCCTTGGCTCAGTTCATTTCCTTCTACAGTAGATGCATGAAATTGGTTCTTCAGCCACCTTTAGCTGATGTTCATTGATATCGGGGGTAGGCAGAGAAGCAAGAGAATGTAACCTTTTTAGACTTTGTGTTTGCAATCATAAGGCCATGAATTCGTAGGTCATTTATGACAATAATTTCTTCTGTGCCTTTCCTTTCCACAGTACTCTCTGAACAGCTCCATGTCACCTGAAATGATGGGGCTTTTCCCCCCTTTTTTTTTCCTGCATGGAGACTTCTAGAACAGAGATTGCTAAACAGATGCAAATGTTGTGTTGTTTTCATTCTTTTATTCAGGCCTGAGGGCATGAAATTGGAGTTCTCTTACTCTGCTTTCAACATGAAGGAAGGGGACTGTATGATACTTCAAAAATGACAGTGAAAAAAATATGCAGTAGTACAGAAATCTGGAATGGATCCCTTAGCTTCTTTTCCAACTTTGTGTTTGAGGATGAGGAAATAAGCTGGATACCGGGCAAGGTGCAGACCAGCACAGCGCAGTGGTTCTGTAAGGGGTTTCTGATGGCAGTGGAAGTCCTGCTCCCAAGCCTCAGAAGCTCAAGAACACAAAGATAAAGTGTTTCACTTTTGTCCAAAGAACCACAGTAGGTTTCCAGGTGAAGTCAGAGGATCCCTGTCTGCAAGCGAGCTCCTGTGCTCCCATTCTGGCCATCAAGCAGGCATTGTTCCACTGCAGAGGGAAGCCCAGCATTATCTGCCTGTGAGCCCACACATCCTCTGCAGTGCTGGGCTGATATGCCCAGTAGACCCTGCTTGAAATGCTTCTAAGGGCATTTTGCCCAGCTGTGCTGAGCCAGGAGGGACAGTCTTAGGCTGAGGGAACTTTGTGGGCAATGGAGAGAAAGCAGAGAGGAGACTGGAGAAACAGAAGGTGAGGGGAGGGAGACAGGAGCTAAGAACAGCACTGGCAGAAGGGTGATAGCATCTCTGTCTTGCAAAATCACAAAATCATCTTTTAACTGCAGCCAAGATGAGCAAGAATGTTGCACGAGATTCACTTATTTTTTTCCAGACGTACACCTGGCCAGGTGCAAAAGCTCACGTGCCCATCACCAACTGAGGCAGTAGTGCTCTTATGCATAACATCCATGTATAAGGTGATATCACAGATGCGGTTTTTGATAAAGAATAACTTCATTTTCTCAGTCCTCTTGGTTGCAAATAAAAGCTTCTTAACAGGAGTCAAAATTAAACTAAGTCCTGTGAGCCCAGGGCAGTTTCCAGGACTCATGACCTGTCCATATCCCCAGCATACACAGACAACTGAAACCTGTCAGTGACACTTTCAAGACCATCCCCATAAAAGTTTGAGCAGAAAGAGCCATCTGATAAGTTTTAGTAGGGGACTGTGGCTGACTGCCAGGATGAGAAATGCCAGCCTCAAGCTCCTCCATCATAAAAGTAATATACTCCCTCTCCTCACCACACAGTGACCACAAAAATGGTACCAGTCCATGCCCCTCTGAACAACCTATTGCCTCAGGAGTGCAAACACTGAAACAGGACAGTTTTCCAGTCCTAAATCCTAAGAGTATGTGACCTACAGATGCCTTGAATCCTACGGCCCCACATGACCCATCTTGCATCATTACCTGGAAAGTAAGGGCCATGCCACATTTCCCTTCAAGCAGCTTTCCCTAGCTGTGGGGCACAGAGAAGGGAGCAGAACCACCTCTGTCCGTGTCCACTCAATTCTGTCCATGGCAATACTGGCAGACCTTTGTTCCAGCCCCCACTCCTCCTCCTCTCCCCACCTGCTGGTTACTGTAAGCAAGGGAAGGGCAGGTTGGGGGTATTTCCTTTGCCGAAGCACGTGGGAAGCAGCAACAAACTGCAACACCACCAGCCACAGCCTCCCAGGCTGCTCCTTGGATACCACAACCGTGTGCCCCCGACCTGGGGCAAAGTCATCGTTGAGCCCTTACTTCCCTTGCTATTAATTAAAACATTGGAGGAGATCCTCAGCTGGAGTAAATATTCACCGCTCCTGGCTCTTGCCCACTGGTTTCTGAAAGCACACAGAAGTAGTCACATTTGTGCTGTTAACACTGATCTTGGCTCACACTTCTGTGGTCAAATAAATATCACTGCATCCCATTTAGCTCTGTTAACGCCACTTTAAAATGTCATGTGTTTTGACATAACCACCCCTTTCCACTTTTTTTTTTTCAAACACCATAAATGAAGCATTAAAACTCCTAATCCATCACAGTGACATCAGATCAGTGGACTGTGACTTTTATGACATCAGAACAATTGATTATATGACTCTTTCACATGTAGCTTGCTATGTGATGCTTGCTCTTCTCCATATATTACATCCCAACATCTTGGAATAATCTCAAGAGAGAAAAAGGAATCACTGTGAAGCAGTGAAGTACAGTAGTTACAGAATTGACATAAAACTGTCATAAAAACTGTAGAAACAAAAATGCCTTTTAAAAGGGCAGTGTTCCATTATGGGTCCCTAGCTAATGGTCTGGAGTTGCCCTATGCATATCTTATCATATTTACTGCTTCTGGATATTTCTGTGCCTTTCTCCCAGAAGATTATGTGGTTATCAAGACATGTTGCTTTCCCTGCACGTTAAGTCTCTTTACCCCATTATAACACCTCTAACAAGTCAAGTAATGTTTGTATCAGGCAAAATTCAGGGTTTTTTTTCAAATAACTCAAAACACGAATGAAATATAAGAAGAAAAAAAAATCTGTCAAGGAAAGGGACCAAGCTCCTTGTTGTTACAAAATTGCTGAAAGAAAACAGATCTTTTGTAGTGCTTATAAAGAAAGAAGGTGTTAAAATTAGAAACAAGCTACAGAATAAGCAGCTCTCTCCTGCTGAAAAGTGACATGGAAAGCTCTGCCCAGAAGAAAGACGTCCAGCTGGATTTTTCACTGTAAAACCTCATGTGCCTGGGCCCAGTTAACATGCAAGGTGCTGACCCACGTAGCTGTGTTTTTTCTTATGCTCTCCAGGTTATCCTCAAAAAGCTGCTACCAGGAGCAATGAGCAAGCCAATGCTCCTCTTTTTCAGATGCAGATGTGGCTTTTGTTGCTCTGTGGGACATAGGGCCCAACGGGCAAAAGCTAAATGACTTTTTTTTTAATTTTATCTTTTGTTTCAATCTCAAGGCAATTCAATGTGAACAGAAAGGTGCTACAGTCTTAAGGACAGTGTAAGTCACAGCAAAAGCTAATGCCATGGGGTCCTGAATGATGAGCTCTGGCAAACCCCATTCCTGCTGTTGCAGATGTGTGTGTCCCCAGCTCTCCATCCAAGCTCCCTGTCCCTCCTTTAAGCAGGGTTATAGAAAGCCTCATGTGCTAGTGCCCTCCCTGATCCATCTCTCTGTGCTTTCTTGAGGGACCAGGATGGATGTATACCGTTGCTCCAGCACCCAGAGGACCCACAGAGGCATGGACAGGTGTCTGTCTCACCACCTCTACTCCTGCAAGGGCTGACTTCCAGCAGAGAAGATGGGCCAGTGACCAGAGCAAGGGCTGCTGGCCCTTGAACAACTGCAGCTGTTGTGAGTGGGCACCCATAGCTCCTTCCCCAGCATGTCTGCCTCACTAGAACAAGACAGCAGCTTCAAGAAACACCTTAACATCTTTAAAATACTTCGGGATCCTTACACAGAAGGCACTAGAGAAAAGATATATTTGTAGTAAAGTCTCGATAAGTGGCCAGGTGTGCCAACACCCTCTAGTCACCCTCAGCAATTATGCAGTGGGAGAAAATCAAGGCCTCCCCAGCTGTTTTTTTCCAGCCCCTCCAGCATGCACACACACACACATACACATGCCTGGGAACTCCGAACCACAGCTGGATAGGACATTTGCTGCAGGGAGTAAACACAGACTGTTGGCCTTTCAGTCAAAACTGCCAAGCAAAGAGACCTGCAGAGAGTTCAGCAGCCAAAAAGCCAACCTCCAGTTATGGTGGCACCTCTGGGAAAGCCCTGGTACTGTAGTGGGAGGGGAGCTTCACCAAACAATCCCAGCCTGGCTCGGTACTCACATGAAGCAGGGACCTGGATAAATTACTCCATGCCTTTTTTTTCTTCTTCTTCTTCCTCTGCCCCTGCCCAACAGGGATATTCTGGCAGGCTGAGAGAAAATCTAAGATATCTAAGATGATGAATGATTACTACTTATCCCTCTGTCAAGGATCTGCACTCTCTTTCATTGGGGTGAGAGGGGAAGAGGTGTGTGGCTGGGACCTTTACAAGTGCCCTTTGCAGACTCCAGGGTGATTTCAAGGGCAGCTTATGGTACAGGATATTGACAACAACAGAGCCCATCTTGAACACACACCCTTAAATCACTCTTAATTTATATGCAGACCAAGCAGCAACATTATTGTTCAGCTGGGGGCATATTTAATTGCTGAATGTTCTGCAGATGTCTTGCAGGCTGTATAGATAAAGGCATTTTAAGTTGCTGACTTATAACAGCACATCTTTCTTCTTTTAACATAAAAATTCCTACCTTCTTTAAGGGATGTGGAATTTTTAAGACTGAAACGCTGTGCTAGTCCTTGAGAATATTTTAATGAATGTTAAACTCCCTGACACTGTAAGGGAGCAGCTAAACCCTGATGCCTTTTCATTGGGGGAAAAAATAAGCTGTAAAAAAAAAAAAAAAATTACTGTAAAAGCAGTGTTTTCCTATGACATGAAATTGAGGAAGGTCCATTGTTGTTTCTTAAAACCCAGCAGTGTGACTTGCCAGGCTCTAGCCAGACACTGAAGCGACAGCAGTTTATTTAAGTGCAAGCAGCCTGCTCAGTGCTGAATAAGACATACAAAGAGTCCAGAGTCTTGCCCCAAGGTGACTGTAACCCAAGGGCAGCTCTGCAGAGCATTGCTGGTGCCAAGGGTCCAGCACAGCTTCACTTCACTGTAACACTGTGAGGTGCCAGAAAACTCAGGGTCAGCCCCATGAACTTAAAGCTCGTCTGCTGCGAGTTCATATCTTTTACTTAAAGACTAAATGCTGCATATTGTGTCTGGGGTTTGGAGTGTTTTTAAATCTCTCCCAACCTTCAAGATTAATCAGATTTACAAATGGTTGTCCCATATATTTTTTTAATGACACCTACAATGTCCTTTCTGGCTTGGGCTGTACCAGGACACCTCCGTCCTAGTGACATAGGTGTCTGACAATTTGTCAAGGAGATAGCCATAAGTTAGGCAGAAAACCGGACTCCATTAAAAAAAAAAAAAGCCAACATAAAAGCTGGGAGGAGGCAACTTGATGTGGCATGGCTCCTGGCAATGAGGAAGCATGAGTGCATACTGAAGCTTAGAAATAGAAAGTGATGTCCTCATAAAAATATGGCTCTAGGCTGGTGTGCCACTAGAAATTCTTCTGTCAGTTTAGAATATTTAGCTCTAAGGGATCTCTACTTTCAAATGGATCTTTTGATGCAAAATAGGCTGCACAGACGGAGATAGTGTTGAAGAAGGGAGAGTTGCATTTGCTCCCAGTTATGCTTGGTAAACTGGAGATTTTTAGATAGGCTTTTTGATCCCACAGTATTGAGAGGGCAGGTGGGTTACCTTACTGCTGCGTTGGGTCTCTGGGTTCTTCTGTCTGAAAACTGTTACTGATGCCAGGGCAGCTAAATAATACTGAAAGCTGGTTATCAGGGGAACCTCTTTAGCCTAATTTGAAAGCTCCAAGCTTCAGGCAACTGATTTTTTTTCGTTACAGGCTCTTTTGTGTGATGTTCCAATGCAGTATATCCAATCAATGATGCCATATCACGCATGGTACCATCATGCGGATGTTTATTCCCCCTGTGTTTTGTATTTGACTTGTTAAACTGCAAGAAGAGTTCAGGGAACAAATGGGGAAAAAAAAATAAAAAGCAAGCTCCTCAGCTCCCCTGCTGCAGAGATGTAAAACTAGTGAATACACAAGCCTCAGCGCTCCAAGAGAAAGGAAAAGAAGTGGAAAGTGAAAATATATACATATGTATACACATGAACAAAACATGAGCCATAGTCATGGCAATCTGGGCTCCAATGTGCCAAACAAAAGGGGTTATTCCTTCAAGCAATCTATGTGTTGTAAAATTTAGGACACGGCAAGGCTGGTTTATGATCACACTGTAGATTTCACTATAAAACTATACAGTTTCTGTACAGTAAATTCCACCAGACAATTAGAGCATGCTGCTTCTAAATAAGTGATGTTAATGATAGCCTGGCTGGAGAGAAGGGGACAAGACTAATTATCAAGATACTCATTTGTCCTTTCTTCTGTTGTTCCTTTCACACACACGTTTCATTATTTAAGTTCATTTGGGGAAATGACAAGAATTGTGAGGATTCTTTCCACATAGATTTTTTTAACACAAATAATAATGGGTCAGATCTTCAGATTAAATAAATTAGACCGTTTCATTTACAGTGTGCCTGTGTAAATAATGTTAAATTGATTTTACTTATTAGGATGCCAAAAATAAAAGTAAAAGCAGTTCCATGATGAATGATTCATTTGCAGAGGGTACTGATGCCTTTTGAGGTTTTGGCCTAGAAGAGCAAGAGCAGCTTAAGGAAACTTCATCATTTCATAACATTTTTGATTTAATTTCTTGTGAGCTACTTCACTTTGGAACAAAGATTGCAGCTCAGCTCCAACCAGTGCTTACATTAACTGCATATTTTGTTGTGTTTACAAGATTTTACTTCCAATCTGGTTTCTCTTGCCCCTCTGTTCTGAAGTGAGCCACAAACCCGCACTTGTGGTGCTACAGTCCGTGGTCAGTGAGAAAACTACGAGACAGTCATTTTCTCCTTGTCTTTTCACATAGTCAGTCTCATTTAAGAACTAATATTTGTATCTTAATATCAGCAAGAGTAGGGCAAGCAGGCAATCAAAAATGTCAGGCATACAACACTGAGCTGTTTTCTTAGACCAGGAGAATTCCTTCTTTTTTTTGGCTTGATGGTGCTTAGTGACAGCTGATGGTAGTGATAACCTTGTGCTGTCATTGACACGAGCCAGGCACGAGGCTGTTCCATCCTGCAGGGCTGCATCCTGCATTTGCCATTACCCTGAAGCACTTACCAGGTAGCTGGATCTTAGGGGTTTTTTTTACATCCTAAAATATAAAATCATCTTACCACTATTTATACATTTCTATGAAGGCGAAGTGCCTGTGGACACACATTTGCCTTGAGTTCAGCCAGTGCTGCTGTCCCTTTTCTGCATTAGCTCCCTGCCACATGAATCTTCACAGTAAGTCCAAGATGATTTTGTTGATTCCTGGAAGATGTCTTCAGTGCAGTTGTGACAGTGAGGGATGAAGCAACACTTACACATTCACACTGGGCCTATTAATCTCATTTACAAGGGAGTTGTTATCCAAAATTAAAGGTATTGTCAACTTAGTAAACAAATCACTGCTGGAGTCAGATGGGTGTAATCAGATGACACCTCTTTTCTCCCTTAAAGGCTTTGGTGTCAGAATAACAAATCAAATGGCAATTGATCAAATTCATGCAAGAAGAGGAAAATTTTCCTTCTTACGCCTACCTGTCTTACTCGGTATCCACACAGTTCAGATCTGTTTGTCCACTTTTCAGATATTTTCATTTAATGCCATTTGTAAGCAGGAGTTAAGAAGGTAAACTCAAGGAGGCAATGACTGCCACTCAGGAAACTCAGCTAAACAGTGAAAGAACAGCGCTCTCCAAATAGGAAGCACCGCAGAGAAGCAAAGAAATGCATGATTAGGAAGCAAGGTGAGCCAACACAGCTCTCAACCCAGTGAGGCAGAAACAATGGAAAGGCCCGCCCATGTCTGCAGGGGAACTGCAGTCCCCAGGAGTCCTGGAAATTGTGCCAGCACCTACCAAAATATGCCCGGGGTGGCACAACATCACCTACCTTTTGGAGTCCTCTCAAATCTGAAATGAAGCCCAGTAAATCAAAACTAAATACAACTCTAGGGTTTAGGCATTTACCCTGTGAATGCACAGGGTATAACTAGGCATGAAGAAACTGACAAAAAACCAGAACAAACTCCCAAAAAATCAAACCAACAAAACAAACAAACAAACAAACAAACATGTAGGGTCCGTGTTCTTTTAAGCATCATAGCTAAGAGAGGTATGAATCCAGGTGTGTTACAAACAAATGATGTTGCAAGTGACATTAGAAGGAATGCTTTCCACACAGGCAAAGGCAATCTGGTACAGAATTACCTGCAGAATTCAGCACAGCAAGGACAACAACTATTTTACCTACTGCCAGCTTATTTTGTATGACTGGTTGGGAACAGCATTTTTCTGAAATATCATGACCCAGACATTCTGGAAGCACCAGCATCCCCACAAGCAAGGGTTTTCCCTTTTGCTGCTGTTTATTTTCACTTTGTGCTGGAGGAAAAAACATGCATTTCTGTCAAGTCTTACAGTAGTAAGTATGCTCAAATGAATGTCCATCCTAACAATAATGTCAAAAATAACTCATTTTTCCAAACAGCACATTTACTTGCCACCTTAATCAGTGTAATAATCAGTATAATATGGAGGGTTTAGGCCACAGTTAATCAGAGCATTTAAACATGTGCTTAGTATCATTGCACTTTTGCAAAGAGAGCAAGAGAATAAGCAAGCTGAAGGGCAAAATAAAACTCTTAAAATTAGTGAATGAACTTGTTGCTATTATAGAGTCATGGAATAGAATCATTCTGATTGGAAAAGACCTTTAAGACCACTGAGTCCAACAAATAATTAAACCTTAAGTGCCACGTCTACATGACTCTTAAATACCTCCAGGGATGGTGACTCAACTGCTTTCCTGGGACACCTGTTCCAATGCTTGGCAACCCTTTTGGTGAAGAAATTTTTCCTAATATCCAATCTAAACCTCCCCTGGTACAACTTGAGATAAGGTCTGCCTTGAATGTCCTTTTCTCCAGAAACTCCAGTTCCCTCAGCTGCTCCTCATCAGACTGGTGCTCTAAACTCTCCACCAGCTTTATTGCCCTTCTCTGGACACACTCCAGCACCTCAATGTCTTGTAGTGAGGGGCCCAACCCTGAGCACATTATTCACATATTGTGAGGAGTCTCTCTAAGGAGGATCCGATTGACATTCCCAGGCAAAAAAGAATCAGTAAAAAGTAATCAAGCTTCAGTACCCTGCAGAATCCAGCAAGTCAAGTTTAAAAAACACCCTTTGAAAAGATGAGATCATGTCCACATAGTAACCGGGAAACAGGTCACCTCCCATCACTGTCGATTCCACGGTGTGCGGGGCTGGCTGCCATCTGCAGTCACTCAGGAACACCCAGTGGCTGGGCAGGGTAATGGGCACCAGGACCTCGAGAGAGCCTCCAGGCAGCCTGTGAGCCAACTCAGCAATTTAAAACTGCGGTGTTTACATATCTTCCTGCAATTCTCTCCACAGCCTGCCCAGCAGCCGTTCTGATTGTCCCACCTTTCTTTAAAAATATTTCAAGGGACTCAGTCCGAGAAAGCCATTCTGAATAAAGCACTGATTGTATGGCTCATATTAAAATTAGGAAATGGAGGGGGTTTGTGCATAGCTTTGACTCTGCTACTCACAGGGAGATATGTATGTGTTTATACACGTATTGATATACACAGAAGAGCTTTCAGTACTACTACTCCTCTGAAGGAGTTCCCATAAGACTGATAATTTTTAAAACCTGGAAAAAAAAGTAACATAGCATATTTGTTCCCAGTACTAAAAGTAATACGAAATTGCAGTATGTTTGTTTTCACAAGCTTACACTTTGGATCTGTGATATGATCTCCACAGTAAATTTCATTTGGAGATCAAGATAGAAATGAGAAGTACAAACCTGGAGTATTTAATCTGTAGGAACTTTGCTATTGACTTCAGTTTGACAAGGAGTACAGCTGCCATTAATGCAATTTTTTCTCGGGATATACAAAGCCCTGAAGTACAAAGTAACTACCCAAAAAATCCAGAAGGGTGGTGTGTGGTACATATCTATTTGTAAATTCCTCATTCCCTGAAGTGCTATGATAAAAAGTAAAGCATTCATTACAAGGAAGTTTGCAACTTAAACCTTTCACTTAGTAAAGTTTTGCAGCTAAGTTAGTTCAGAAGACTGAAAACATGTACATTAAAAGAAATCCTGCAGCTGTG
Organism: Lanius collurio; assembly: GCA_020086605.1. Taxonomy (NCBI): domain Eukaryota; kingdom Metazoa; phylum Chordata; class Aves; order Passeriformes; family Laniidae; genus Lanius; species Lanius collurio. The sequence continues at coordinate 21,504,306 of JACBWW010000003.1, read as the reverse complement.
TAGCTAAGATCATAGAGGAAAGTTGCTGTATTAACTTTACTTGAGAAATAGATTGTGCCTTTGTGATCTTACAACATCATTTCTCACTGAAATCTGGCAAGCATGTAAGTTCCTTTCACAAACAGAAGTCATCTGCACCAATATAGTACCGTTAAGATGATATATTTGGATTTCCTTCAAGCTTTTGACAAGATCCTTTACTAAAAAATCCTGTAAAAGCTATACAGTAGAAAAGTAGTGTTGTTCTCTGTTGTAAAAAGCAGACTGGGAGACAGGAACTCCTGAGTGCTCATTGTATTTTCTTTGATCTATATGCCCTGTTCATAATATGCCTGACACTTATTCCTTCTGTGGCTTTGGGCAAGTCATATAATCTCTCTACCTCGTTTTCCTATCTCGAGGGGTATTGCATGGATTAGTTAGTCAATGTTTGCAAAGCAGCTGAAAGAGTATTCGCTGGATTCTCCCAGGGAAGCAGGGACACTTAGCTTCTTGGGAAGTCATGACCAATAAATTCTGAGGTGTGCTACAAAAAATAACAGACAGAAGAAAAACGAACCCGTTTTTGACACAGACTCCACCTGGTGTAGTTCAGCTTGTTCCTGAAAAGGGCAGTACACACCAACTCCCTCCCCACAACTATTAAAGGATCCCAGGACCTGCCCAGGTCCTTCAGGTTTTGGGTGTGGCTGCTGTTGAGAAAGAAGGACTATGAAGTGCTCCCAAAGGGGACACTAAAACCTGTCTCAAGGAGTGTTTGCAGTGGTGAGCTGGCAGAGGAAAATAAACAGTGAGTGAGTGACACTTGCTGATACTCTTTGGCCCATGCCACTGAAGAGGACTGTGAGAATCCTGAGAGGAACTGAAAAGCATTGGTGTATTGTGAATTTGAGGATGATGGATGATCAAATGAAATTTATCTTGGATGACTATAAGGGAATAAACTTTGGCAGGGTTTTCTCTGTGATATCATAGCTTTTACTTTGATTTAAGTTTGGCTTGAATTTGCTGCACAGTCACAACCAGTATGTTTTCATATCTACCTGTATGATAGCATAGAGAAATATCTGAGGATCAGTCCTAGGCATCAGTGTGGGTGGCTTAGTGAGTTTAAAAAGCAAATTGAAAACAAAAGCTAAGAGAGAAATCAAAAGACACAGTATCACAGACAAGCTATTGACAAGTGGTAGCAAATAACCAGGCAAAGGGAAAGGAATATTTCCTCAGCATTTGTGATCCTTCCTGAGCATTTTGGGAACTGCTTTTCTCTGTTGGCTGAGGTCATAAGGGGTGCAGGTGGCTGCTGCTGCATTAGCAGCATTTTCTCCTGCAGAAGAGAAGTTCAGAGCACAGAGAGATAAGCCACCTTTGGCAGTGTAGGTGCATCTGCAGCAGTCATTTTTCACTTTGGAGTAGCTAGCAGTGCACACAGGTAGTGCAATTGCAGGGAGAGGAGAAGGCAATCAGCTGCCTTGGCACAAGCCCTACTCCTTTCCTTGCACCAGCAACTTTGCCAACTACATCAAGCCACTGACTCTTTGCCAGCACTGTTTGCTGTTATATCTGTCAGGGGACAGAGTGTTCCCAGCATAGATGTCACCTTGGCAGCAATGCTTGCTTGCTGCTGTGTTCTTACTTTTGAGATGCCTCTTTAGTGCCACCTTCCTATAATTGTCCCTGGATTTGTATTTGGTGATCACCATGTCCTTTCTCTTCTAGGAGCTCCCCTTTCCTCTGTACATGGTTCTGCTGCTCACCAGAAGTCTGAAGACTGGAAGAAATATTACAAAAAACCCAGAGCAGTCTAGCAGGAGAGACTTCTCTCAACATCTGTCTTCTGCTGGTCAGGATGGAGAATGGCTGCCTGGAGGTATGTGTGGCAGTACTGCCTTTGCATGAACTAGCGCAGCAATTTTCAGTGACTGTGGCATGAGAGGGAGAGTTTTGCCAGATGGACGTTTTACCCTGGCAGACATTTCCAGCCTCTGCCTTAGGAGATGTGACTGTGTTTATTTTCACAGGCAGTCAGCTAAAATCCTCTTTAACTTGTAGGTCTCCTTGTGTCCCTCTAGCAGCTGTGATAGGACCAGCAGGGCATGGATTAAAATATCGACAAGCTTCTGGTAAGCCAAGGGTTTTGAACAAGAAATTAACAAATATGGATTGTGATGAGGTCACAAGGTTCATATTTGACTGCTATCATTACCCAAAAACCTACTGTTGTCTATCACTACCTACTAGATATATTTTTCTTATATAAAAATAAGTACTGAGACAAAACATGAAAATTACCCATATAAGGGCAGCTGGAATATAAACACTATATATAGAACCAAGAAGAAAACACACAGTACCTTAACATTTATGCAACTTCCCTCTTTTGCATAAACTCATCCATCAAGTATGGCCAGAGTAGTCATTCCCTGCAAACCCAGAAAATTACAGTGATATAAAATCAGTATGAGGTGAAAAACTATTGCTTTTCAGGAAGTAGCTGGGAGAAAAACATTGATTTAAAAGTGGATTTCTCCAAATTCTAAACAGAAAGGTATCACCGGTTTCCACAAATTCCTGTTTCTACAAAGAAAGAAGAGGGGGTGCTAGCCACATCAGTTTTTCAAAGCTCGTGCATAATGTTGAAGGCATAACGTAATTTCTGTCACATATAAATATAATACAAATAGTAACATGCTTCTGCTCTGGAAAGGACTTGTTTCAGACACTTGCTGCTTCTCTAGCAGAAGGGTAGTGAGTATTTCTTTCAAATATCCTTTTGACAAGATACACTTACCCTACAATGAGTCTAGAAAAAGTCTGGTTCCAAGATCTGCAGGTCACTCCTCACAAGCAGTATTTGTAAGTCTAAACACTTGGAACACGCTGTTTCTGAAGGGTGGATGAAGCAACAGGCCTGTTCAAATTCTGCAATCTGCCCCTTTCTTTATCCAGATCAGCTCCTTGAAAATCCTGGATCATAATACTTTGGGCTATTCAAAACATAAATACAAATCCAGATTTCACAGCCTGAGTTTCTCTTGCAGCTGTATTGTGTATCCCTCTGAAATTTTTTCTCAGTTTAATAGGATGGTTTCTTGGGTAGAAGTTCGTACTTCAAATAAAGATCTCAATGTATTTCCATATTATGGCAAATCACACATTTTCTGGTGGAGTGTGTTTAGAAATACATCTCTGTTGAACAAGAAAGCTGTAACATCAATGTCAATTTTCTTTCTGAAATCTCAAGGTACAGTTGAGTAACACTTCTGAGAATGGTAGTTTTAATGTTAAAAATCCACTGGGGAAGGTTGTTGGTGTGTTTTATTATTTAACAGCACCAAAGACCTCTGCTCATTGTGTCTGTGTATATAGATAGGTGTGCTGAGGGAATCATTTTTATCAGTAAGAATACAGGGAGATTCTGACACCCAAAGGATGCAAAAAGAGATACACTAACATAAATTTCTATAGTGTCCTGAAGGTACTTCCATTGTATTATAGGGTTTCTCATGAGCAGTTCTGGCTCAGGCAGTAGGACCACAAAGTAAAACTGAGGGTGTCTGGACTAGAGGAACTGAGAATGAGGCAGATTATACTACCTGTAGGAACCACGTTTTCTGTTATAGGCTACTGAAATATGAAACAGCAAAACAAGTTAATGAGATGTTTCTTTTTCTCCTTACCAATTTCCCTTCTCCCCCAACATACACACACATACCCACAAAAGCACATTTCACCCACTTTTCTTCAGTGTAGTCTTTAATTAGAATGAGTCAAGCAGTTAAATTGGAACGATCTTAGAGCAATTTGTACAATCTCATGAGATACATTATCAGTTATGCCCTGAATTCTGCATGCTCTCTCTGAACAGTGAGACCATCTGAAGTTCCTTCCATATTCAACCCTGCTGGCATTTCACATGATCCAGCCCAGAAAAGCTTACGGTAACCATGAGACTGCATTAATCCTTCTGCAAAGGGTACTGACTAATCTGAAAAAAACATCTGGCTTGCAGAGAGGGGTAGAGGTTTCTAATGTGCATTGGGGAAATCCAGTCAAAGACAGCAGGAGCAGAGGTGAACTCTGACTTGCCTCTGCCCTCATAAGTTGTATAGAGTGGGTTCTTTCTCACCTATTTTGCAGCAGAGATGGTTTTTTTTTGTACAGAAATGTCTGAAGGCAGGAAACAAAGCCAGTGTGGTACTATCCTCTTGTACCCCCCAGAAAGCCTCTGCAATCACCAAGCAAGCAGAGGAGCTGCTTCTCAGGGGTAAGAACAATGGAGAAGGGAAGAGAAATGCAGACAACATCAGAGAAATGCAGAGAATTTCCCAAAGTTAATTATAAATGCATATGCACATAGGAGGCAATGACACCAGGGTTCATATTTTCAATCCTACATGCTCAAAGGCAATATTCTAACCTTTTTAACCTAACCACAAGTGTCGTGATTTGCTAAAGGTTTTAGCATCTCTAGCCTCCATTGCTGGCAGAGGGATTTAGGAGTACTGAAGGCTTCCAAAAGACACTCACATAACAGCCCCCGAAACCTGAAGAGAGGCTTTCCTTGAGACTATTCTGTGATCCCTTGATTACCCATACAGTCTGTAAGATTATCCATACCTTCATAAGGGAGCAAGAAGCTCTCAGGAGAGTTTTGTACAGTCCTTCCATAAAAATGTATGTTTCTGGAGAAGTGAGTTCACCCTGAGAGTTTTCAAACAAATGATAAAATTACAAAATGAGCTTCGCATCCCACTCTAAGTGATGCCGTTTCACCTTAAAACAAGTCTACTACTACTTGCTACTACTACATGCTACTACTAGACTGCTACTCAACAAGTTCAGTGTTAGTCTCTGAAGCAGACAACTGAAAGAGCTTGCAGTACAAGAGATGTTGGTGCTGTGATGCAGAGAGAGACATCACCTCCTCTTACAGTGACTGGCAGGCAGAGCTGTCATATCTGGTCATGGCATGAGGCCAGAGCTAAGGGATCCTCAAGGAAATCCACCACTCCTTCTGTTTCTGTATGCATTTGCATTGCCTAACACAGGGACAACCACACAACCAGGAACTGTAGTGGGATGCAGAAGTAGTTTTGTTCAATTTCCTTTTTTTTAACTAGCAGCAAGAGGACGTAAGTGCAAGCAGTGCTCAAGGACTATGTGGAAATATGGTAGAAGCACTTGTTGCTGCTCAGGTTGAGTTTCCTTCCTGTAGAAGATCCAATGCCCCGTTATTCTCACACATGTAGAAGGGATGATGTTGCTTAGGCTGCTTCACTATTTGGTAGGGTTCACACTGTTCAATCCATTTCACAGCTAAATAACAAAATCTATTTCTTCAAATACTGCATCAAAATGTTACTGGTAATAAAGAAAAAGATACATTATTTTTAACACTCCTTGGGGAAAACAGATCTGGGAAAACTGTGTTTATAAATCTCCCCCATTCAAATGCAATGTAAAATCCTTTCCATTTTTCCTGAAGAAAAAAAAGAGCCACGGACAGAATATCTAGTGCAGGCAACTGTTGCTAGTTTTATATTTCCACACTAAGCTGCTCTTCTCAGTGTTTTTGAAACAAGGCTGAAGCACACATGGAAGCCCATGAACTGCAGGAGAGAACTTTTAAAAGAAGGTCAAGCTGACAAGAGTGCCTTCCTGAGAGGAACCAATGTACTTGTTTCCAGACAGGATTACAGCTAAATCAGAAATAATGCCCTTTAGCAAGTGGACACATACGACCTGCAGCCGTTGGAAAACCTGCCTGTTCAAAAGCTGCAATTTTCCAAACTGTTAACATTGACAATGATATGGAAAAACTACTATTGTTTTCCAGAGGCTAATTATGAACAGGTGATGATTTGAGAAAAAATTCAGAAGTCAAATATTGAGCACAGTTTGAGCTCATTACGGTTGCTATTCAGCATCAGTAAAATATTCATAATGCACAAACATGTTGTAGTTTATATAAACCTGTTTAAAAAAAGATAACTCCAAGTAAAATGGAACAGAATTTGGTTTAATGTGTTCTCCTTTGTATGCAAATTACCTCCCAGCAGTTAATAAAGGTAAACACTGCTATCTTATTTAGATATATGTGGCAGCCTGTATGTGTTATATTTATATCTCGTGAACATTACCAATGTCAAAAATACCTCCCTAGATCAGAGTTTGGCCACATCAGTAGTAAACTCAGGCCTGAGATTAGACAGTGAAGGCTGGGGATACTGCAAACTGTGAGAAGAAACAATAACAAGAGCCAGGGTCTCTCCTCCTCTGGGGACTTACTATGGAAATGTTTAATTTGCATGTGAAAAGAGATGCAGATAGTACTTCAGTGGAGTAGTTAATACTAAGATTTCTTTGAGTAAATCTCCATTTTATTCAAATGCCTTTATATTTTGGATTCCCAAGTAGAGGGAAGAACCAGGCTGCAGTCCTCTCCTTGATATGGTAGTGGACAGAGGCAGCAATATCTACCCAAAAAGGCTTGCAGCTGTCCCTGTGGGCATTTACTCTATCCCATTTCAGCCCACAATTTTCTGTCTTGGAGAAGAAAGTTTTACCAAATGAGCCTTCTTAAGATAAAAAAATAATATGTTTTTTTCACTTCATAAGAAAATATAACTTTTCTTATCTGGTGCTGACATCATTTGATAAACTCTTTGCTGAAGGTAAAATAACAATAAAATGATAGTTTTCATATTTTTAAAGGATGCTATATTGCTATTTTTCTTCACCTTTCACCATAATAGCCATTTGCTAGTTTGAAATTAAAATTTATTCCTTTACTGATTATTTTTCTGTGTATTATGCAGGTCGCTAATGAGTGCCAGGCTGCTGGCAGGGCTTTATTTATTTATTAGAAAGAGAAGAGCAGTGAAGCATTTAAAAATCACATTCACAGGCCATAAATTCTTTTTGGGTTCACACATTGTAGTATAGAAATAAAGTTAGGTCAAGACACAGGTGTACTGAACTTAATGTAAAGTGTTTATTCCATCTGGATGGAAAACTGAAAATTTTCTTTACTGTGTTTGAACTGACAAACCATGAGAACCTTAAAATTGTTGAACCAGCTTTAAGTACTTTAAAATGACTGTGCTCAAGCTGCATAACATTAGTAAGGGTTGCAATGATCCTGTTTCATACAAGCCCAGTTGGGGAAGGCACATATGGCTGAGGGGAACTTTTCCTCTTGTGCGCTACTAGTTTTTGGAAGAATATTAAAAAATAGAATTTGAAGATGAAGCGTCGTTTCTTGGAGCATGCAAGTGCGTCATTACTCTAGTTTTTCCTTAGAATTTCTGTCAGCCATTCCTGGTTAATTAACTTATTTGTTCTCGTTACAACAGACTGACAAAGCATTCGCAAATGGTGCGAGATTCCTACCTGAGAAGTCCTACCATGTTATTAGGCTTATCACTTAAAGAAAAGAGGAATACCAAAAAGAATGCATTAGGTTGGATGTGTTTTTAAGCAAGAGAATTAGTCATTCCTTAGGCTGCAGCAGCCGCCTTAGGAGAAAAGGCGATTGTTATATTTTGCATTGCTTTCCTTAAAATACTGAAAACGTACCATAAAAAGCTAATTGCAGATATTCTCTGGACAAGTGCGGTTCTATTCAGGGG
>JACBWW010000003.1:21461581-21491675 GCA_020086605.1 Lanius collurio | reverse complement strand
TGCTTTACTCTTCATTTATTAATGTGTGCTGGTATATACAAACTGCCACCACTAAAGCATAATATAAAGTTCCTGCTTTCATGTCATCAGATGGATTTAGTAAGATGCTGGTACTTCAGGGAGCTGACAGGCCCTCAGCATTGCTGACATCCCTTCACTGAGGGTCTGACCTCACATCTTCATGTGTGGGGAAGCAGGCGTAGAACATGGGTGTGTAATTAAGACTATTCCAACCTCTGCCCCCTCCAGTTTGAGTTTATATATCTGAAATAGAAAGCATTTAGATGGGAATTAGCTCCACAGAGTGCATGTGGTTTGTTTAATACCTTCTACTGGCTCCCTGGCTGAGCAGAGTTTTAAACAACAGAGCTTTAGCCTCCTTTCTCACGTTCTGTGCAATAAACTACTGTGCCTCACTTGCAGTATGTGTTCAACTCTTCTCTTGTACCAGAGGAAAAATAATGTTGATTAGAAGCAAATTTTAGCAGAGATGCCTGCTGTTACTTATTTTGGATCCTTTTACTCTGTTGCAGCGGAGCCAAGTTGGATCTCCTTCCAGGAAATAAATTTAGTTATTTGTTGTTTTTTTTCTGACAGAAACATAATTCTTACTCTAAATGGAATCTTTTCTTTTGGTCTGTGTTGCATTTATGTTTTCATTTTACAGCCTGGCCAAAATTCATCTCTGGTGTAGTGCCATTGACTTCTGTGTTGTTTCACAAAGCATTAATTTGTTTTTCTGTGTTAAAATACAGATTTCTGTTGTCCCCCTTTCCACAGAATACTTTTTTTTTTTTAAGAAAGAAGTTTGATTTTAGAAGGAAACAAATATAAAATGTACATCTTAATTTTTATTTTGCCCACCTTTATTACTTGTGCAGGCAAAGATCTCTTCTTTCGCAAGTACTTTGGTAAATTAGGTTGAATGTAAATGTTTAGAGAATGTCTATAGGCATGAGAAGGGAGTAGCTACTATCTTCCTAGCTGATAACACCTTCAAAAAAAATCTTGAAGTGAAAGCCATTAGCACATTCCATATTGGTGATGCATGCTGTAGCTTTAATAATCTTGGGTTCTCTAATGTGTATTTTAATCATGCTTTTAATGCGGAAATCAGATGAGAAACATCCCATATCCAAATGAGCCAAAGCTGATGCTGTAGAAAGTTCCGTAGTGATCCCATGTTTACGAAGTGAATGGCTCACCTGATAACCTTTTCCTGATAGCTCCTGCTCCGGCTGCCTGCCCCCACTGGCGATGGAAGTTAGGGTTTGATGTGGTTGGCAGGTTTGCGCAGACGCGGCTTTGCAGGTGGTTTGTAAGCAGCCGAAGTCTGCGGGTGAGGGATACAAAACTTGGGAGTGTTTGGTGGGGGAAAGGACAACTCATCTTGACAAATTGCTTAGTGGCTTTTACTCAACTGGTCTTCCTTGCTTAGTGCACTCATGAATAAGGAACAGCCTTTAAAAAAGCTTAAAACTAAAGAAGCGCCTCTGAACAGCGGGGTTGCTCGAAGATGACAGGAAAAGGAGTTCTGTCTCACACGGGTTAATGGCCCTTTTTGCTTCTCATTTGCAAACAAGGCCTTTACAGCTGTGGTTGTTCCCCCTCAGCCGGCACTAATGACTTATTTCTGCCTCAAACCTCAGGTTCAGTTTAGGCATCTATGGGTTTTTTCCCTTATCTTCCCTGGCGGAATTCAGGATAATTTGCAGGACAGCCAACATGTTGGGCTGTAACTGGTGCTAGAGAGGCTCAGGCATGTGCACCCCATTTTGTGACTGTGGGTGCCTCTATCTAACAGGCTGCTGGTGTGGGCACAAAATCGTCTCCTACTGTGGTACTAGACTGGGTGAGACCTCACTTGTCAAATTTAGTTCTTATAGATGAACTCTGAAGCCACATCATGATTTGATGACCAGATCAATCAGGCAGAAATGATGGGAGGTTGTCTCAGCCAAAGTATCTCCAGCAGACATGAAGAAATGTTAATATTTCTGCATAAGTCACAGGTGAAACTTAATCTAAAGCACAGTATGCATTTCCAAACATTCATCTTTGAGGAAGGGGACCTTTAAGCTGGAACCACAGCTAGAAGGATGATTGGGAAATGGAGGGTCAGTCATTTGAAATGAGATTAGAAGAACCTTGAATGTCCTTGTTAGCAATGTGTAGTCTGCAAAGTGATATGAAAATTCCCTGTGAAGTCATACAGGTGATGAACCCCAGAGAGAAGTAGCTATTCAAGCTAAATGACAAAAAATATGGATATAAACTGGGCCTGCTTAGGCAATAGCTTCCCAGAACACTCTTGGATACATTGAAGATGCAGCACTGAAAATGAGATCTTAAATTTGGTAATACTCTGTTTTGTACTTACCTGTAAAACCTGGGCTACTTGGAGAATACTTCCAAAAAGGTACCTCAGTGACCTTAGTTGTGACCAATAGGCTAATACTGAGTAAGTTTTTTCATCAACATTTCTCTCAGTGATCAAAATATTGGCTTTTTAAAAGAAAATACACACACCCACACCTGCACATATATATATATTAAAAAGTTGGTCAAAAAGTAATTTCCCATACCCAAAACCCACTGTTTATTTTGTATATTCTTTAGATAGAAATGTGAAGACCAACTGAATTCTTTTTTTTAAACCCTGAATTTTTCACAGAAGAAAATCAATGTGTTCTTTTGATCTGTGAAAATTTTGTGTAAGTTTTGTCAGTGAGAGGAATTTCTGATTTGCTCTTCACTTAGGATCCTTAGTTTATTTTCATTCCAGCTGCAAAACTATTTCTCTTTCTATAGTTCCTCATTTTCTCCAAGTTAGACCTTTAGTGCTTACAGTATTCCTGTGATTTATTTAGTGGCATTCACTTTATTTTCAACACATTCTATAAGAAGGGGGAGGAGATTTAGTAAAAGAAACATGAGCAAAAAAGCTCTTTTCTCTTTTCCTCACTCTTTTACAAACAACTTAAAAACATCCTCTCGGTCATCCAGTCACCCCGTCAACTTTCAGCACGCTAACTTGCCTGTATGCCCAGTTTATAAATCCTGGTGGGGCAGGAACATCTTGCCTGCTGCAGCAGAGCACTGCAGGTATTCAGCAAGTAATTAATAATAGCTCCTGCTATCGGTGTTGCCAGGAGAGTAGAGAGAAGAGAGGAGTGGCAGACACTGACTATAACTCCAAATAACTGTTGGAAAACAAAGAATCTAGGGGCTGCCAAAGTAGCTGAAAGTTTGCTTCCTAAGAGCCCTTTGCCTTAAAACAGCTTTATTTCCCTCTGTGAATTAACTTGGCGGCGGCATTAGATGGAAGAGATGCGAATCGCATCTCGCAAAGGGAGTACAGGTCCATCAGCACGATCACGGAGCTGTCAGGGCAAGGAGGGAGGGAGAAGCCCGCGGTTCGCCAGGATCTACGGAATGGAACGGAATGGGGCTGTCTAGCTAAAATACCCAAACGGGTCTCCCCAAGATGCACTGTTTCCTAAACAAGGCAAGGCTCACTAGAGGTTTAGTTAAGTTGCCCTGGGAGAGATTGATGGGCCATCCGTTCAGCGCACGGGACCAGTGCTGAATAATTCACAGATCGTTATCCTTTCCCTAGCCCATTATGTATCCATTACACCAAATCTTTTCCAAACACTGAAGAGAGATAATCCATTGCGCTAAGGACCACTCACACAAGGTAAACAGACATTCCTGGCTTGCCAGTAACAGGCAGGTTTGACATAATTTGTCTGTTGCAGCCTGCTCTGCTCTAAGTGGGGTGGCAGGAAAGGGGTTTGTTTGACAGGCTTGACTTCTGTGTGGCAGAGGGCCTAGAGTGATGTCAGGGCAGCTGTCCCAGCTGGCGGCTGCAGGTGAAGGCATGAAGAGCATTACAGGAGAAAATGGGAAAAGGGCTGGCTAAATCGGCAGGGGTCAATTTGCACCCTGATTATCGAAGGGGTCTCACAGAGGTAAGGTTAGAGAAAGCCTTGAAGACTGGTGAAAGTCCAACGGAGGAATTCAAAGAGAGTCAAAAGGGAGAGCTGGGTAGGTAGGACTCCATTCTGTGTGGACAAACAAAAGGTGAGTGGGTTTATTCTAGACATTCAGGAGATGGTCACTGATGAGATCCAGGTGGAATCTTACATGGATCTGCAGCTTGGCTCTGGAGACAGGGGAAAGAAAAAGGGGAGTTCAGCTGCAGATGTGAGCTGAGGGGCAAAATGAGAAAGTGCAACCTTCCATATCCTCCAACTTTTCCTTACAGTGGCCTCTGTGGTACAAAAATAGCTTGGGATTTTTGGAGGCAAAATGAGGACGTGATTTTTGCTATTAGCAGAAAACTGAATTTCTAAGGCTTTAATGCTGTTTCAAGGAAAAGATTTCCTGAGAAACCAGTAGGCAGGAGTGTTCCTGTTTGGGAAGAACTCTGGGCAGGAATAAAACAGTTCTTTCTCAGTGGGAGAGGTGGTTCTTTCAGGGAAAAATGTGGCTTTGAAGAAGCCACATTTCTTTAACTCAAAAATCTGTGTTTATTACTGGCTGCATACGGGCTTTCCTTTTTTCTTTAGTCTTCTTCAAGTATTTGCATCAATGTCCTGCAACTGAGAGTTCCACAGGTTGCTGAGAGATAAGCTGTGGAGTGATATCTTAATTCATTTATAAGCTAATGCTTTTTTAAATTCCATTAAATGCCCTCTTGTTTTATGAAGGGCATCTGATTTCTCCTTCACACCATTCTTTATTTTATATACCTCAATTCCATCATCTTTTACTGTTTTCCTTTCTAAATGAAATAGTTCTTGTTTTAATCTTTTTGTTTAGAAATACCCCCACATGTCTCTAATCTTTTTTGTTGCCTTTGGCTGTCTTGTGTAGCTATCTATCACTCCCATCTTGCTTCTCACTGGATCTTTTAAAGCTAGTTCCAAAGTCATCAGAGTGAAAGAGACTGAAGGATGGTTAAAGCATATCGCCAGGACTCCCAAGTCTTCTTCCAGATCTCCTGCCCTATCACCTTGGGCTAATCTCTTGGCTGCAGAGTTTCACTGTTTCCCTTTTAGTTCCAGAAAATATAACAGGGAAATCTCAAGCAAAATATGCTAAGTGTTTCTCCATGCCTGGATGGAAATTATTCTATATGCGTAGCCCTATTAAATGTAGTAGTTTTGATTGTTTTTCCACAAGGCAGCTGCATGAGTGTTGGAATTTGTAACTTCTCCCTAACTCTTTGATTGCATGGTGCTTGACTGTTTCCTATTTGTTACACTCCTCTGATATTAGGTTCCAAACATATTCAATTAAGTAATTTCTTTTTGTTATTTTATGGTGAGCTTTATATGGAAAGTATGAGTTACTAACAATTTGGGCCAAACAGACGTATGACTTTCATGTATCCTTAGGGACATGGAAAGTCAGCGCAGTCTTGATGAAAGTGAAAAAGAGGATCAAATTTTGCCTTTTTACATGTAGGACACAGCCCATTCCTGGGAGATAATAGGTACCCTTGCTCCCACTCATACTTCCCACATGTGGGATCAAGACTAAGGTATTGCTGGCTTGTCTCCAGTCTACACAAACTAATTTTTCACAACCTGTCAAGACTCTTACAGGGAGCATAAGACTCTCCCATCTGGTTCCCTCCTCTGACGTTTTCAGCAAGGTCTGGCTGTTACATATTTCTGGCACCTCTATCACTCTCCCAAAGCCCACGTCAGGTCTGGGGCACCTTACTGCCTGGGTGTGTCATTTGGTGCCTTGTTTCTGGCACATGGGAGGCAGGAGCATGCTGGCTGGGTGGACGTGGCTGTCACAGCCCCACACTCCAAGGAATTTCCTAAGCACACACCTTCCCAAGTGTCATCACTTGCTGCAAAAATGTCATGTGTCAAGCAGTGGGAGAAGAGATCTATGAGGTGTCTGAACTACAAAGCCTTCCTTTTTTTTAAAATTTCTTGTGCCACAAAAGATGCAGGAAAAATACACTTTGATAGGATGCTACTCCAACAGAATAGCAAAAGCAAGCTGCTTAGATATTTGTAGCATAAAACTAAGGAACACTACATTCTTCTTTAAAGTGCAATTTTTTTTTTGTCTACTTGTTATCCCCCTAGCCCTGTAGCTCCTTTTTTTTTTTTCCCCTTGATGTCCCTTTTTCCCTTTGTAAGCAGATAGCCAGCTCTTGCTTTCATGAATCCCCCAGATGACACCGTCTGCTCTTTCTGCTGGAGCCCAAGCTTTTCTACATATTCCCGTGCAAGCCCCAGGAAATCTGGTGCTCTTCTGGTCTCTCTAAAAAGGGGTCAATCCTGGAAGACTCTCCTGATAACCCCAGTCAGGTCAATAGGCTTGTTTGTGTGATTAAGGATAACACAGGATGCTCAGGGGTGTTGGGACATCAAGAATCTTTGCAGCTTTAAAAAACAAAAAGGGTGGTTTGGGTTTTGGTGGGGTGTGGAGTGCTTTGTTTCCCTTATGCCTTATAGCTGGCATCTTGTCATAGCCTTCTGCTCACTAGCATTCCCATGACACATGAACATGCTCAAAAAAAATTTCCTGTGAGAAATCAGTGGGCTTCATTAAATTTTCAAAGTTTAGAGCTGTGATCCTCTTTGCCCCTCTCCACGGGCAGCTGGCCCTGCCAGATTCTGATTGCTTATGTGAACATTTGATAAATCTCACTGTGGACTACATTTGCTCTTTCACCCAAGCAGTCATCACACACATTTTCCTAACACTTTGAAATTATGCCTGCCAAACGTTTTCTGATGTAAAGTTAAAAGCCATCTATTACTGAAGTGATTTTTCAGCCCTTGTGGGCATGTTTTTCTTTCTTTTTTTTTTCTTTTCCTTGTGTAGTTCAGATAGTTTCAAGCTCTTTTAAACAGGCTGCCAAGGGTCAGTTTCAAAAAAAATTTTCTTCTTTCATTTTCTCCTAAAAAGTATGGTGATGCTATTATTTTCTTTTATGCAACTCCTTTGAAAGCTGAATCCAAGTGAATGTAGTGTTGTCTTACTGCCATGGCCACAGAGAACTTAATACAAAGCTGGAGATGTCTGCTTCTTCTCTGTGAAGGTGCTAGTCCTGCACTTGCATCAGGAAGGAGACTTTTCCCCACCGTGCTGAAGTCGATGACACTCCTTTGGAAGTGGCCTCCACCGTGTCCTGTGGCTCCTGAGATGCCCAGAGTGTGGCTTGAAGGGTGCACAGCTCCCACCTGGCTGCCATGCTGACTCACAGGGAAGGGAACTGGGCTGGGACTGGATCAGGCATCCACATTTGAAACCGTCCCAGGTGTCCCACTCTGAGGTGGACCTGTGTGGATCTGGGTGTATCTTTGCAGTCCAGTGATCCGGTGTCTTTCATAGCCAGGCTCTATATGCAAACCATTTGTTCATATATGGGGCTTTGCCTGACCCTTCCCTAATTTTTACTTCCTGTACAGATCATATTCCTCCTGTCAGTGTGTGAACAGAAGGCAAGATGTCACTTCTTTCCTTCCTGATCCTCTCTTTCCTCCCCTTCTCAATGCTCTGGGCATTTTCCTTTACATGCCTCTGTTTCTCCTCTGGGTTCCAGAACTGTGCATAGTTTTTGAAACAGATTAAAGCAGTTTGTCCTACCATGGCAGAGAGATGCTAAAACAAAGCATGTGTGTCTCTTGGTCTTGAACCAGGATTTTTCTTATTCTTTTTCCCAGTTTCTTGTTTAGAAAATGTGGTTAAACAGCATCATAGTGTAAAAAAAAAAATAAAGCAACTCTTTCCTTTCTAGAGAGCACCAGTCTGATAGCACACCCAGCTTTTTCCCAAAACTCTGCTAGTGCCCTTGAACTTACTGAAGTCTGCTCCAGCATAAAATGGTCTGACCAATCTGCGTTTACTATTTCCCTTCAAATCTCCTTGGCAGGACCTTTATTTGAAATTGTGTTTGCTGCTTGTTTGTGTCACAATTCCACTTCATTCAGTTTCTAGAAGTGCAGAGACTTGGGTCTGGGCCAGTCCTAAATAAAGAAGCTAATACACAAATTCCCCCCCACCCTGCCCTGCTGAAACACAAGAAATACAAAACATCATATAAAGCCTCCCAGGGTGCAGATAGAAGCCTAATAAAAATATAAGACTTAAACTGCACTACAATTAAAATATAATCCTTTAAATTTCTTGCATTTGGAGGGAGGGCAGGGTTGGAAAGAAGTGCAGAGAACTAGTCAGAAGCGAAGGCATTATAATCTTTACCCTCAACATGGAACTACTTAAGCATACCATAATTGCATCACAGAAGGTATGCATACCCCGAAACCAAAAAGGAAGCAGGAAGGCAAGAAAAAACAAACATGGTATGATGAACCAAACAGGTAACCTTCAGTAAAAGGAAATCTAGCCCTGGCTAACCCAAAAGACAGGAACATAAACTGGCAAGGAAAAATGGAAGATGGGAAACAGGAGGGCTGAGAGGATATTTCAAATGCAAAGAGACACATTTCTACAAACATAAGAGAAATTTAAATATCTGAAAGAGAATTAGTGAACTTGCTGGATCAAGGGGGGCAGTTAAAAATGGCAAGATACAATTATAGAGACTACACTGTATCCTCCCATCAGCCTTTACCAACTGAAAATACAGTCACTCTCTACATATTCTATTTAATTACTGTAGATGGGTGCCTGTCAAACACTGAGGTATCAGAAGAAAAACTGCAGGATTGACATGCTAAAGTAGCAAACCTCCCAGAGCAGATGGCATCAATCAAGACTGATAGCTGTTAACAAAATCATTCAAGTTTCCCTTAAAAATAGGCTATTCTGTTATACCAAAGCAATGGAACATTCCATGTATTTTACTTTAAAATTAAGATCATCTCAGCCAAATGAAAAAAAAAAAATGTTGAAATATAAGTTAGCAAATTACAGAATCTGCTTGATGCTAAGCATGACTGATCCAGTAATAGTGAAACATGCCTTTTATAACTTCCTAAAAAAATCTTGAAGATCTCAATGAAGCTGTGGATTATGCAAAACCATTTAATATAAATTTTTAAGGAAATTTGAGACAGTCTTTGATAATTTATTCCAGAAGATGTTGTTAAGAAAATCTAGTAATCATGAAGTGAGATGCAAAATACTGCCCAGGATCTGTTTTACAAAAGAAAGCAAGTGTTGCAGGAACAAGGCATGAAAGATCAGCAAGGAAGGTAGTAGAATCCTTTGGTGAGTTATCAGAGCAATAAGTTGGGACTTATAAACATAACAACGTTGGAAAATTTGGTCCCTTGGTCACCCAGGGCGAGATGACTCTGAAAAACTTGGGCACCCAAATAAACTGACATGAAGAGGAAGCTGACATTAATTTTATTGCTTTGCCAGCACAGAAAGTGCCAGATACAAGAGGAAATATTTTGTGTTCTCTGAAAACACTCTCAGGTTATGAAAAACCTCTTAAACCCTCTGATTTTCTGTGTCATGTAAGAGCAGAGCAGCAGTGGAAGGGGCAGACTGTGGTGCTTGCTCACCTGAAGGCAGAAATGCAGAGACCCCAGGCAGACCAGAACCTGGAGAGCAGTGAGAGGGGACTCCCCTAATGCACCCAGGCTCCTCACCCTCTGCTGGAGTACTGCCAGTTAACCCCAGTGAACTGGTCTGGTCACCCTGTTGAACAGGAGTTAAACACAGAACAGACCCAAAATGCCCCAAAAGAGATGGTTTGTTAAGAGAGGAGACAGAACATATCATAAAAGTAAATTATATAATGAATACAGTTGAGAAAATGAACTGAATTTTTCATGTTATTCTTCCACAATATTAGGCAAATTTTTGTGTAGTAGTGTTAGTTTGTAACAAAGAAACCACTCTTATTCCTGGAAGACTCAGCTTTTCTGCATTCTTGCCTAGAACTGGTTACAGCATCACTCCTGCCTATTTCCATGTTTATTTCCCTGCCTTTGCATGCTGAACCAGCCAGGGCAATGATCTCACAAAGATCGGAAATGCAAAAAGAAACATAAAGCCAGAAAGTCTAAAGCTGATAAGAGGAGTTATATTTTGATACTGAATGGAAACTGCCTGGTGCAGGATGAGCTAGGGACCTTTAATGGTCCCTTCCAACCAAACTATTCTATTTTTTGGAGATTCTATAACTGACAGCAAATATCATTCAGCTCAACATGGGCTGGCACAGTGAGGTTCACCTGTGGTTGGTCCCTGGGAGAGAGACAAAAGACTGTACAAAAATGGGACTTACTGCCTTACAACTAAGCTGTGATTGGACCCTGCATATTTTTTTAATAAAAATTACTAAAATTTGTAATCCAAAGGTTCCTTTCACTGCTCTTTTGCATCTTCCTTCCCTTTCTCCTTCAGTGATCATGTTCTGCTACAAAAGTGTTTAGTTTGTTATGAGTTATTTGAATTTTTGTCAGTCTTGGAGCAGGCAAGAAAGAAATGGAAACATGCTTGAATAAAGAGAAATTCTAGTTTATAGAAATGAATAGGTCATGATTAAAGCAGTGGATAAATTCCTTTCATCTCACACCAAATACAGCATTTGTGGGATGTCAGGATTATGAATTCCTCGTGAGTGACTGGAGTTCAAAATACTCCTATGTGTAATTTTGCAGCTAGTGGCACTTCAGGGTCCAGGAGTCACCAGAGGAAATTGCAGAAAGGGAAATAATTTACAGAAGAAACTTAAAGTTTAGTATGACACAAATCACAGTAGAGAAACAGAAGAGGAATTTTTTTCCAACATAGAGTACATGCTTTAGTCTGCAAGCTAAGAAATAATAGTATGAAACCTCTCCACCTAACCTGATCTACAAATAAAATCCATTTAACTCCTCCACCTTTCCCTGGCAGTAAAGAGTAACAATAGAGATAAAACGGTAAATATCTTCAGGGCGATATTACCAACACTGATTTTTTTTGTTACTTCTCTAAAACAAAAACAAAACAAAACAAAACAAAACAAAACAAAAAAAAAAAAAAAAAAAAAAGAAGAAAGAAAGGAGGTTGCATTTTGTTCTTCCTGATCAGTGCCCCCAGTGGACACTTCTGATTATATTAGAAGAAACTGCATTTGAAAGCCCAGGATTTGACTTTTGTTTTTTATAACAATAATCTTAGGTGCAAAATTGCTAAGCTCTGAGAGTGCAGAGATGCCAGGCTTAACAGGGGCCACCAGAAAATACAAAGCACTCAATATCCAGTGAGCTTCCCATAAACTCCCTTGCAGAGACTCCTAGGCTAACACCTCTTGCTGTGTGTACATGAGAAGGAGAAGGAAGGAAGAAAAAAGCCATATCACACAGTTTTCTGTTCACAAGGGCAGGCTGTGTAATCTCTGTAGCTCAGTTCACATCTTTAAATATTTTCTGGATATTAATGAATTTGGCATTCATATCTACCGGTCACAAAACAGCAATTTGCAAGCTGCTCCGAGCATCCTTGCCTGTGCCAGGGTTTCATGGAGGTGGTCAGAACCTCACAAGTTTTGACACACTGGACAAAAATGACTACGTTCAGCTATGCATGGGGAGTTTCCTTGTTTCCTTGGTTATCTAGTACATTTGCAAACAGATGTTCTGCTGAAGGCATTATTAAGTGTGATCAATAACTTCTTCAATCCATAAACTGATCACAGGGCAGGTTAAAACTGATTGCTAAATAGCACAACTACATCCCAGTAGACCAGCAAACAGAACAGCAGGAGTCACTGTCCTAAGGCAAAGGAATGAGTACCAAGGTCTGCCCAGAAGTTAAGACAGAGTGGGTGGAACATTCCCTGGTGACTCACAGAGAGGGATACGGATGCTTGGTGCACCATGCATTTGTGAATTGTGGGAATGTTATGAGCAGGCAGTGAAACAGGGAGAAGTACTTTTCTGCTCTGTTCTGAGTGAAATGAGAGAAACAAGTTCCCAAAAGACAAAGAATCAGCCATAGCAGTTGTGGACTTGTTTCCACTGTGCTCAGATTCTCTCTTTTGCTATGAGCAGATGACAGCAAAGGTTAATTTAAAATGATGAATATTTGAATAGAATAACCACAAATTAAAATAATGGTAGCAATGATAATGGCCATCTCTCGTTGCAGTTTTTATCAGCAGTTTTCAAAGTTTATAAAAAGAGAGGTGTTTTACTTTGGATGCGTTTTCCAGAGAGGGAAGCTGCTGCACAAAAGATGGAGTGACCTATCCAAATTCAGCCAGGAGGCAATTGGCTGAGTCAGGAATAGAAGCCAGAGTGCCAGCCCAATGAGGAAGGCATCCTAAAACAAATGGAACCAAGCAGAAATGGGAACAATATCCCCACATTTCATCAGTGAGAAATGCCAGCTGTCTTATTCACCATTTCTTTCTTTAGAATATTAGCACACACTTTTTTTTTTTTTTTTTTTTTTGAAGATGAGTATTTAATAATTACTGAACTGGCTCTGCCGTTCATCTACAGGGTGAAAACAAATACTTAAACAAGTCTCTCCTGCCAACCCCACCCAACACCTACTCAGTTACACCAGATGGATGAGTGCCACAGACCAGATGTCAAAATGATACCAAATTTGACACTGCACAAGAAACTGTAGCATGCTGCAGAAAAGAACCGCTCCCACGGTAACATTATTTAAATGCCAGGTTGCACATCCCTGTTAAAAGTGATGCGCACATAACCCGGACAGCCAAGGCTGCAGTTGCTGTCACAGCCTCCTGAAATCTTTCCATCTCTTTTAATAGTCTTGCCTAAATTTCATTGTCTTCTAAAGGTAGGAAGGTTTGCTGGAAAACGATAGAGAAATACCTGTCTGGAGTCTAAGAGGGATGAGATGAGTGTCTCCTCTCCTTGGAATAGCTTTGATTACACCTGCTTTTGTAGTGCCTAATAAATAGGGCTGATTGGGCTGTTCCTTGCTGCCCTTGGACATTAGCCTTGAAGGACAGGTGATCTCTCTATTGATATAGAAGAGTTCATCTGAACTTCAGACATGCCTTTGCAAGCCTAGTTTGACTTCTCCCAGAGCAACAACCCTTGCAAACAGAAACTTGTACAGTGAGACTGGCACACTCATCCCAGAGTCCTGCCACAGTCTCAGCAGTTCAGATAGGAAATATACAAAACAGTTGTCTGACAAGAAAAGGTCTGTCAAAAAGGAAGCTTTTTGCTGGAATTTTTCAGTATTGATTAAACCATGAAGGGCAAAGACTTGTTGGTTAAACTGAGTGGACAAATGTCCTAGAAATACTAAAAGTCTGCTGATTTGAGCAACTATGTAGGAGAGCCTAAACACCTGGAACCTGTATGAGAGAGAAGATCACCCTTCAAACCTGAGAATGGTTTTCCTTTTGTCCTAACGGGGATTTGAAACCTCAAAACTACCATTTTCCAGATAAATTGTCGTTACTGTCACACTTTCCCTATGCTATGTTATGTTATGTCGTAACATACATAGATACAGGAAAGGGAGTCCAGGAAGATCATGAATGACACTGTCTTACCAATTTTAGTTTGGAACTTCTAAGTGTCTATAATTTTCAGAATATTTAGCATTTTGCAGCATTCTGCCCCAGTTACATGTAATAATCACTTAGCTCTTTCAAAAATGAGACCTCAAGTCATTACAATCAGACACCCACAGCAAAAACAAAAGAGGGTTTGGTGCCTACTTTTTCTGGTTTAAGTGACAAGTCCAGTACCCTAACACAGAAACTTTGCAGCAGAGCCAGGGATATAATCAAAGGATGTATCTTCAGCTCCAGGCAAATCTGAGACAAACTGTCAGACTACAGATGCCTATTCAATGAGTTGCATCCATCCTGGGCTCTGAATGAGGCAGAGGCCCTGTAAAAAAAGGTGCATGTGATTAGATCATTAAGTGCAAAAGAAAATGTGGCAGTAGGAGAAGCAACATAGCCATGCTGGCTTTAAGCTAATTAGTGGGGAAACAGTTTTATTGTAGCTGTTGCTGTATGGAAGATCCTAGTGTTGGGTAGCTTGCATTAGTATCACACCTCTAGTTGGCTGAGCAAACTTACCATATTCTCTTTGGTGCCCACAAACTCTCATTAGCATAAGGGAGTCAGGATCCCTTTTCAGATCAAAACTTAATCATGTTTCTGCTGCCTTATCACGTTCTCTTTATTTTCAGCACATGCGTGGGATCACACAAGGCGGGCATGGCCTGAAATACCAAGGCACTACATGTAAAATGATGGCTGGTTCTTGGCAGCAGAGTCAGGAATTCAACATGTTTTTAGTATTCTGTAAGATCTTTGCTTTCCTACACCGTGTAATTTTAAAGAATATAATCTATTCCAAAATCCCTACAGTGTATCTGTGTATCCCTGAATTTTTGAGAAACTCTGCTATTATTTCCATAAGGCACAAGGAGTTAATCCATGTTAATCATTAACTGACTCCTGAACAATGACATGTGAGTGCAAGTTCTTTGTGGATATTGGGCCTCATTACTGTGTTCCTATTGGTGACCTCACCGTTTTGGCTTGTATCTCATCAACACCCTCTAACACTGTAGCAACAGAGGTACCAGAGGGTTATACACATGGTTATTGAATTCTGTGGGCTTTAGTAGAGGGGTTTTTATGTCACACAATTTTGCAAGACAAAATTTTGCAGCTCTGACTCCCAGGATGGAAGGCAGTTTCTGTGATCTGACTGAGATCAAAGAGGTGATGCCCACTTGTATCTTCACATCAGTGCAGCTGTGCTAGCAGTGATGGGATTCTATCGGTACAATTGTTGGTCAAAATAAAATTAAAACTTCCCTATGAATCAGTCACATTAGTAAAACTGTCAACAGACAAGTCCTGATACAGTAAAGGAAGCCTAGTAACAGAGGGCAGGAGGGGACATGGGAGAACTTTTAGACTTCTGTAGTTGACTATTTTGTACTAATTGATTAGCAGATCACTGAAATTTCTTGTAATAAATATTTTCTTTGTGACAATTATGTTTGATAAAGTGTTGGAGAGAACAAGGAATAGTAAAGAAAAGCACCAAGTAACACATATCAATTCTCCAAGTCATGATGATGCAAGTTGAAAGAAGGGGCACAGAAGAAGGGATGGTCTGAAAATAAAAAGGATGAAGAAAAGGCAATGGAAATGTGAGGCACGAGATGGCAACTGAGGGAGTTACTTGACAGCTGAAAAGAGCCAAATATGTGTCTCTAGACTGCTCTGAGTTCCCAGTGAAGCCCCCAAGTAAGGGTGCAAATCAGAGTTTGAAATGTGTTCCATCAATGTGCTTTCCACCCCATGATCTGTCCCCAGAGGCAGTTCTCTACCCCTAATCATCCAACAACCCTTCAGGAGCCCTGGCTAAAGGCAAATGGAAGGAGTATCTGAGGCCATGGTTTCTGTGGCTCAGAAGACTGATTTCCCTTCATTTAAGGATTAATGTTTTTCACAGTTCTAAGGATGACTGCTCAAATGTTCTTAATCGTGTGTGTGCTTGCCTGATGGGAAATGTGCAAGAGCACTTGGGGACTGGGGCATTGGTACAGGGCAAATGGCAATTAACAGAACAAACTCTGCCTCTAGCAAATTAACCTTGCCCAGAATTCTAGAGGGGCTTTTGTGGTGATGGTGGTGATAGTGGTTTTATTTTGAAGTGAATTTATTTGATGAAATAAAGGAAATTGAGGTTATAATTTCAAGAAGTTTTGCGAGGATGGAATCCTTCGTGCCTGACGCGTGCACTTATTTTTCAGTTCTGCTTTCCCACTTCTGTTTGCCTAGGCATTGGCCTGCATCCTTTCATGTGTATTGCCTCTGATGTCTGACTCATTATGGCAACAGAAATGTTGATGCCAGACCCAGAAGCAGTACTTAAAAACCTGCTATTCTCTCTCCTTCAAGCTCAAAGCTAACCCAGTTTGCGGCAAATGAATGAAATGCAATCATTTGGCACCTTGTCCATGCATCAGTTTGGAAACATAGGACCTTTCTCCTGTGCTTTTCTGTGTCTTTTTCTATTTGACCAGGCTGCCATAAAAACCAGTAACTCTAGGGTGTGGAGTTTCATGATTGGAAAGGAAATAACTGGTTTATTGCATTCTCTTGTGTGTTTCTGAGCCTTACCTCTCACCTCCTAGTATGTTTCCCATTGTCTCACATCCAGGATTAAAGAGATTCCTGGATTTCAAAGGGAAAACAATCATCCTTATCCTTTATGGTTGGGATGGAGGATACTTCACCTTTATGTTTAGGGTGGAGGATAAATGGATAAGGCAGTAACGGAAGGGAAAGGTAGAACAGGACTTGAAAATTATTGCAGTCAGAAAACTCAAACCAAGAAGTGACTACTCTCAAATACATTGTTTAAAAAGTAGTCCAGGCTTCTTCCCTATCTTCATGCTTTGTTTTGGAACTTCATGTGGTCATGAATACTAGAGATTGGCAAGAGCTGGGTGCTGTTTTACCCAAACACCAGCAATGACGCATGGCTGAAAGCACAGAGAATCCTCCCACACATGGCTATGGATGGAAATCCTGGCAGGACTGCAGGACTTGGTGCCATCTTGAGCAGAGCATCACAGTTGTTGGGCACCCGGTGCCAAGGTGAGGAGCTGGAACCTCCTGAGGAGGCAGGCAGGGTGACAGAAAAATGGAGAAACTTGGAGAAAGAGGGGAAGGATCGTCCTGTGTTTCCCACAGATATTACTGCTGTTTGTTCAGCTGTTTGTGTGGCCTTGTAGGAACAAAAGGGCAGCCAGGGATCCTCCCAGAGAAGTGTGGGAAGTCATCTATCCTGAGATATAATCAAACCTCAAAGAGGAAGGGATATTTCTTTTCTCCTGCTTTGAAGCTGACAGCCATGCAGTGTTTTTTTTCTTTCCTCCTGGTTTCCTCCTGGTTTCCACAGGATTGCAAAGGAGAAGAGATAAAGCAGAATTAGGAGACTGTAGAAGGCATGTTCAGTGTAGCCTTATGTATCAGTTCAGTATATTTTCTGCACCACTTTTCCCTGTCTTTCATCTTCCCAAATCTCTCTTAGTAGAAACCTAGGAAACAGTTAAGGCAGATGGGTATGTAGTTCTGCTCATTCCCAAAGAAAGAACAGGTGGTGAAGGAGAGGGCATGGGACAAAGTACTACATGATTTGGAGACAATGGAGGATGGATGAGGAGGGGAAGCACTGTCCAAGCTGGGACTGATATGCAACATTTCATTTACCTGGGTGTGATGCACAAGGAAGAGGGAAAAAGCTGGGGAGTTTATCTTAGAAGAATAAGCGCAGAAAGAAAAATCCCAACCCCCAGACAATTGTCAGCCAGATTCACCAGCTCAAGATTGGACTGTTGACAGTGACATGAAAATTAAATTTCTGGTTTCTTTCAACTGAGTGAACAGGGAGAAACTACTATAATTTTGTACCCCTTTGAGAGCTGTAAAAATGGCAAATGAGACAACCCTTGGTGTGCCTTAAAACCCAACTTTTTCTTCACTTTCAGCCATGTTTGGGGTGAAATGATCCTGTTTGCTGAGGGTAACTGTAAGATATGTGCTGCTTGGCACCACTGTTTGGAGTCCTTACCAGGTGTCCCAGGAGGAATCCTCTCTTGCCTCTGCAGACACAGCAAATTTACTTAGGCTTTGCCTGTGACTGCAGGACTTCATCTTGAGAGAAGGTTGCTGGAGGTTTTGAACAGAGCTGACCTGAGGCTTTAGCAACACAGAAGCTGCTGAGGGCAGCAGATTGCCTTGAGGAACAAATCAGCTCTGGCCCCAAGTCTACATCATCTGTGCCAGAGCCCTGGAAAATGAGCCTTGCTCCTGCTGTTGCCTTCACCAAGGCAGAGTCACTGCTGGGAGGGAAAAGAGGCAAATCCCACCTCTTGTCAGCTGTGAGATGAAGGAAATCTGGCTCAAGAGCATCCTTTTATGTTTCTGTTACATCTGTCCTCTATCTTTTCTAAGTCAAATGTGCTCTTGCCCTGAACCCTGCCCATCACTGACCTTCACTAGGACAACAGAGTTCAAATTTAGTTGTGCTGCTGAGAATAATTCACCTGTTTTGGATGCAGAACTCATGAATATGCCTGCATGTGCCAGAGGAACATAAATGGATTGGGACTAGAGGAATGCTCCCACAGTGACTCTTTCTATCCACTGGGTCTGCTGATGGGAAGAACTGCAGGCTACCAGACCACATCTTCCTCTGTTAAATGCTTCTCTCAGCAAAATTTAAGAGATCTGTAGATAGTTTTACAATAGGATGGCTTTAGGGCTCTAAAGGTTTGGCTAATTGCCAACAAATTTAGAGGGTACACAGGGATTGTTAGAGGAAAGAACAACCTGAGTGGGAGTAATCTCAGAACTATTTAATGTTCTTTTGTAGACCAACTGCAATGCCCTTCTCCCCCTCTTTTCCTGTTATTCACTGTTGTTCCATCTGATGTGGCTAGATTAATCCAGCCCAGCGCCGATACCCTGGTGTCAAATCTTCTCTGATATAGCAGTGGCAGTGGTAAAGAAGGAGCAAGAAATGATGTTAATGGAGGAAAGAGCCATCCATTTGGTATGGATTTCTGTGGGTTTTGGCTGGGTTTTTTTTTTGGCAGGAGGGTGGTCTTTACACAAGAGAAATGTCCATGGTGAAATTTTACGTCTCTCTGTTATGACTTTGCAAGTTATCATGTGTCAGACTGGTTGTCATGAGTCCAAGAAGAGTTCTCCTCAACATTGCTCATTTTCCTGATGCGATGGTAAATTTTCTAGAGCTCCTGCTCTCTCCCAGAAAATCTTCATGACCCTGAGCTCTGTATCAACATTAAGGTCTCACATATATCATTAGGGCATAACAGAAGTCTTGGCATCCTTGCAGTTTACTGAGAATGTCCTTTAAAAATATAATTGTAAATTGAATGATGGTTGATTTCACAGAGCAAGGGGGCTTTCTATTTCTTCCATGAGGAAATTAAGCCAAATATGTGATTCAGATTATTCTACCGGAAAGTTTTTAGCTCTTGTGCCCAGATTACTAATATTTTCCCCCAAGGTGTATACATTTTGCAGCTAGCACAGAGTGGCATGGATCACCAGAAGCTTCCAGATGACTGCAAACAGCTGAGACTGAATTCTCTTTTCCCCAGTCTATTTGCTAAGCCTTATTCTGTTGGCAGACTCAACAGAGTCAACCTAGGCAGTGTCAGGCCAGAACAAAAGGATGTTCTTCATGGCTGGATGCAAAAGAACAGGTGCAACCAGTGCTCTTAGATTCAGGGATTTCTCTTTTCTTGCTTTTGGGGTGTTTCTTGAAGTACTTTGCAGGATTAGGTAATAGGTGCTTTATAGTAATAGGTAATTTCCACATGATAAATGTTTGGTCTTCTTTATCCAGCCGAGTGCCTTCAAATTGGTTATGTCAATACAATAAAATCCGTGCCCATTTCTGTGTGCCATTCTGTGATTTGGCAACTTTTTATACACACTTGAGAGATACACTCCTTTAGCAGTGTATAAAAAAACTGTGTCATCAAAGACAGAAGTTTTATTAACTGTTTTTGATTTGTTTCCTTACTTATATTAGTCAATTTTCAGCTGAAGTTGGTTTTTGCTTTGGTTTATTTTTTTTTTATTGCAGTTGAAAATTTACCTGAAGTTGTAGAACATTCGAAACATTTTCTGTTTGTTTCATGTCCTTTCTGCAAAGAAGAAGAAATTGAGAGGAATAGTTCTCTCTCTGAGGTTAGAAGGAAGGGTAAACTTTTTATACAAGCAAGTGATAGCTTACCTACTGCCTAATAAGATAATCATTTATGCCTAGGACTTTGAGAAACTACTACTGTAGGGCCAATATTTACCACCTTTATTAAAAAAAATATTATTACTGATGTACTGTGTGGAGGAGACTTGCCTAATACAAATACCACAGTGCTTGCATTGAAATTATGCTGGAAAATGATGCTTTGCTTTTCTGAAGCTTTCAAACAGTGAAAACTTTTCTTCTTTCTTAATTTCAAAATTGTCCTGTTGACCAGCAGATAAAAAGTAAAAACACTACAAGATTTCAGGTATTACTCCACTAATTAATCCAAAAATACTGAAAAAATATTGGATTTAATGTGTATTTATTTTTTAACAACAGTCACCCAGCTCTAGAGAAAGCTTAATAGATAGGGCAGTCCTTCAGAGAGCATGAACAAAACCAGAATTCAGCAGCCTCTACCTCAGGTGGGCTTCTGAGCAGCACAGAGAAGGGAGGTAGAGGCATTTGTCTGTGGCACTTGGGAGAAGAGTCATGAAAGTTCAGATTTTGTGGCCGGAAAGTATAAAGAAATTAAGACCTTGCAAAATTCCCCAACATGGGGGTGGTTTGTAGTTTCTGTGTGTTTCTGATGCTACTGCAGATAGCTGAAACTCTGACCATGACTTCCTAAATAGTACCTGGCATCTTGGATTTGACAGAGCTTAAGAGCCAGGCAGACAGGTACCCCTGCAAGGGTCAGACTTCTTGTGTTGAGCAGCCAAAGGTCCTCTGGGTTTGTATCCTCCACACAACAAAATTTTAGCAATCCCAGTAAGTGAGAATGATTATAAAAGTCCTGGGTGGACAGGCTAGCCCGTGAGCATCCCACCATGTGCTTCTGGCATGATACAGCATCAGAATCATTTCCCCTTATGATTTTGGATGTGATCAAAGCCAGGAAACAAGGCAGGCAGGTTCAAACAGATTTCCTGTCCGTGGCTGGCAATTCGTGCTGCTGACCTCAGTGGGACATCAGGATTTTTCTAGTTTATTCAGCTGTGTGGGGGTTCTCTCTACCCATCCAGTAAGTCCAGGCACTAGTGGCCACACTGGAATTCAGTAGCCAAAATCCTGTCCCTCCCTATTTGGGATCTGACAAACTCATTTGAAGCAATGGGTCAACAAAATTAATCTACACCTTCCTTTGAAATACAGTGTCTGCCCCAACAAAAACGTTATCAATTGTTGCAGATAGTTTGATCCCTTTAGTTTTACAAACAAAGCTCCTATAATTCTGCCTTTACACTCTGCATATGGCTGAGATTCCTCAGTATGTAAACACCACTACTTTCTGATGGAATAAAACTAGTCCTTAGAGAGTATTATGAAACATTTTAGTGTAAGCCAAGCCCAATATATCTTGCTGGACAAAAGAAAAGCTTAAAAATTTGGGAACTCCAGTGAAAACAGAAGAACTAAGATGATTAAAAGCTTTGTCTGGAGTTGTGCAGAACAATCCAAGGGTAACTGCTGAAAATACAGTGAAATAGCAGGAGATTTTTGTAAAGTATCCAGAAAGTCACATCTAGCTAGTCTTAAGGGGGAAAAAATTGTGGTACAGAAAATGTAAAGCGCAGAAAGAATGTATTTCCCTTCACTCGTCTACTAGTGTGCCAGACGGACTGAAGGTCAGCTGTTCAGATGAACGCTGTGTTCACTAACTCTAATTTAATTATCTACATAAGCAGCCATGTTTGCAAATGGCTAAGCACCAAGCAGCTCCCATGGAAACCATATCAGGTGCAAGCCTGTTTGAAAGTACAGCTGGCTTAAATACTTGTACAAAAATTTTTGAGTGCAGAGACCAGATAATCAGAGTAAAAAAGTTCTTGGTTCTGAGAACTCAAAGAAATCTGGATATGAATTTCTTGAAGTAGTTCTTTGTGGTTCTTTGACTCTTCTAAACATATTGCCAAACAGGTAACAAAAATGGTTTGTGTAGGATTTGGATGGTGATTTTTTGATAAAGAAATTATGTGAAGCAAAGAAGTCAGTAATTTAGAGACTTGTCCAGAAAACCAATTCGAGTTGTCGGCTCAGTTCTCAGAGGCAATTTTATCTGGGAAATCCCAGGAGTTCCAACCACCAGTAGTCAGAATAAAATCTTAGTCATTAAAATTACATTAAAATTACAGGGATTTCTTCTTCCTAAAATTACAAAACTGTGGCTCACCACCTGATTTCCAAATATTTACAGAGCAGTAATTCAAGGCTTCAAAGTTGTCTTCCAAAGACTAATTTTGAACCTCTCAGTTCTAGCATTTGGAGGAGGAAACTCCAAACCGACTGAGTATCACGAGGCTCTGAGATTTGGCAACCTTGTTATCAAAATGCTACTGTCAAGGCCAAATCCATAGGCGTGGCCTTGAAAGAAAGACCCTGTTATCTCTCACCAGCTCTTCAAACTATGCATCCCCCAAGAAACTCACAATTGGAATAGGATGCTGGGCTGTTTGGAAAGAGATTAAATTGTTCACAGCTGCTTGGGAATTAACAAACTTCCTCCTCTTTGCGCGGAATGCAGCGTATTTCTGAGCCAGGTGGAGGATACCATGTGAGGTTCTTGTAGGACCTGGAGTTGGCACAAAGAGCAACATTTTCAAGTCTGCACATATATCTGAGCAGGGCTCAATAATAATTTTCTGGCAGATTAGTCCTGCCCTACAGCAGGTTTCTGTGATCACTAAAGCCAGAATGAAAGCAATGGGTCTAGATTTCACACTTTTTATCCTTCCACACTGAAGCTTTGATTTTAAACACTACTTTTTCTTTTTTTTTTTTTTTTTTTTTCTTTTAACACCAATCAGCAAGAACGGGTGTGACAATTCACAGGTAAACAGCAGAGGCAGCTGTAGGGACAGGCCTATAACAGACCAAGTGACACATTCATAACTTGGAGGAAATTATTCAGAATAAGTTGATAAACCCTTGCCAAGATTGCTAATGGAGAGATCAAGCACTGCAAATTGCAAATGTGACCTTGTTTTGTCCAAGGCAAAAGAAGAGCGTGTAATTTTTCTCTTGCTTATTTTAATAATGCTCATTTCTACTAAAAGCATTATTTTACTAGCAAATAACTACCTGCTTGCAATTGTATAAGTCAGTCCATGAATGTGCAAAGTCTTTGCTCTAGGATTTTTTAAATCATTTTTGGTTATTTGATGATACCTTTTGTTCTGTGAAAAGAAACTGAATTTTAGCCTTGATCTTCAAATAAAAAAACTTGGATTCAAGCCTAGCTTAACCTTTCATGGGTAGAAAAAGGCAAGGCTATTCAAAGCACAATATAACCCAGTGATGGACAAAAAAGCTTTGCACTTAAACATTCTCAGCAGTTGCAAAAGTGGTTTGTATGGTTTTTTTTAATGCCAAACTCTTACAAAATACTGATGTTTACCAGGTGCTAGAAGGTATTTTTGAACTATTTTATTACCTGATGCTGAAAAACAAGAGGAACATCCAATACATCCACTCTTTTTCACTAAACTTCTTAAGTTTCCTTTATATTTTTTCTGAATCATTTCAGTTTTTCTACTTTTCCAGGCTTTACCCTCTGCAACTTAAAATTCAGCAAAATGCAGGTGCAAACTGCAAAGAGACCTGAAAGGTCCTTTATGGCCTCTGGCTTTAAACCTCAAATGAAAGTCCTGACAATACCCTGAGGCTTTTCCCCCAGTTTTCACCTGAAGACAGATACAGCGGCAACATTTAGTTCATGAAAGGGGTTTTGCATAAAGAACTTTCCTTATTTTTTCATATTCTGCCCCATGTTCTACCATTTCTTTTTCTTGGTATGAATTGAATCACACTGATAAAGGACGTGACAGGGTCTGGCAGTAAACGTTGCTATACTTTTTTTATCTCTGTACTCTTTCATATGACCTACAAATTTATTCCCTTCTACTCGAATGCTGCTTTACAAGTTGGTGTAACTTAAAATTCAACAGCAGTAGAAAGGTGGGTCTGGGTGATAGCCTGAGTGGGGCTCTGCTACTGTTTAACAGTATGTTTACACCCTCTGTGGGCTTCCTTTGAACTCACACAATTCTAAAGTTGCTTAAATTGGGTTTGTGTCAACCCAGCTGAGATAACTCAACTGAGAAAAGAAAATCCAAGAAGACAGACCATTGGTACTGGGGTTTTTGCTACATAAATACCTGAAAGGGAATTTCCAAATTCATGATGACACAGACATAATACTGGTGGAAAAGGGGAATAATCAGTTTATTTCAGTCACTAAATCAAAACAAAAGTATATTGACAGTGAATTCATGGTATAAAGAGACTTTAAAGCCACTAGTCAATCAATGGTCAAAAGAAGATTCCCTTTTCCATGCTGAGCTGTAGGCCAGCTGTTGTCCTGTCCCTTGAGGACCCCACACACTGAGAAAAGCCTAGCATCAATAGGTTGTGTGGGGTGTAAAGCTCTACCTCTGGCCCTGTGCAAGAATCAGTGCTCAGCACACCTCATGGTAATACAGAAACTTTGGGTCATGTGGTGGGGATGGTAAAAGGAACCAAGATAAAGTTCATATGGTACAGGAACAAGTTGGAAAGTGCACTTCTTCAGCGTTTCATGATATTACATTCTTGTTTGGATTCAGTTTTGGGGTTTTCCCCTTTTTCTTAAAGGAATGTTTAAGGAGTTTTCTTAGCCAGACATTATCATATAACCAGTTGCCCCCTCCCTGCATTTCTAGACCTCATCCAGCCCAGTGTGACTTCCAGCCTGAACTTCTCGTTCATAGTAAACTTTTTTGGAAGATTATGATCAAAAAATAGTATTTCAAGAACTCCATATCCAATACAGCATAAAGTTATGCACTATTATATAGTACTTAAAACACTGTATGAAGTGAAAACTTGTACTTAGATGTACAACACCTATAAGCCTTGTGGGGTCACAGGGATCTCTATTTGGTGCTCCCTTTTTTGAGTTACTGGCTTGGTCCTTCTAAATTTCCCTCACCTTCGTGTAGAATTTATGGACTCAGTAGAGAAGGAATAAAAACTAACCAATTATCAGCCTGGACAGAAAGAGCTCTTTCCCTCCATGGAGAGTAAACACTATGCCACTAACACACCGGGTTGCTTGGTGTCAGCAGTTCATAGAAATGATCAGACAACCACTAGAGCAACTTTAACCAGCTACCACTGTGCCACACAGACCAGCCAATTTGTTTCAAGTACCCTCAACACCAGAGAAGCAAAGACAACCACAAACTGAAATACAGCTAAATAAAAGCATTAATATATCTTTTGGCAACTTACCTCCAGCACATTTTAAAAGACCCTTAAAACCTTTATGGAGCACAATGCAATTTATTACCTGCCTCTCTCCAAGCTGTCTGACAATGTAGCTCTTCTATATTTTTGGAAGCAAAAATGTTCCAGCTGCTCACACACTGAAAATAACGGTGATTTGCAAAGTCTTGCCTTTTAATTTGCCAAGTACTGAATGTGTGCTTTCTTACAAAGATGATGACTCAGGTTTTCTCTGGTTTGTTTTGAAAACAAAGCAATGGGGAAACAAATCATGGTCTCAGGGGCAAAAATACTGCTTTTGTAAAAGAAAGGGAAAAAAAAAAAAAAAAAGAAAAAAAAAAAGAAGTGAAGTAAGTAATGGCAAATACCTGCAGGGGAAAAAAAAGTAGGAGTATACTGGGGAAATAGGCTTTCAACTGGCACCGGGGAGCTTCACAAGGGGGCTGGCTTGATGCTTCACGTTTCACAGCAACGTTTGGGTGGTAGCTGGTGCTTTGATATGTGCAACTACTACTAACATTTCATAATATGACAATCTAAGAGGTGAAATAGCTTTTGTATTTTCAAATCCATTAAGAACAGCTGCAACTTAGTGCTGATGAATACAACCTCACTTTACTAAATCAATGTCTCCTTTGTTGAGTTATATGAAGCCATTTCATTGCCACGCAGATGGGAGATGCTAAAAAAAAATTTAAAAAATTAAAATAAAGGAGAGTTAAAATCTGTTATAGCACACTATATGTTAGCATTAGCTGTCCCTAGTATGAAGAAGTAATGAAAAACTAGAAATATCATATACAAAAATAAAAGAGGAAAATAAAAATGGAATTAACATTTGAAATGACTGTTCTGAAATGCTAAAAAAGCTTATCTCAAAACTGCATGTTTCTGGGTGGGAGAAGGATTTCTAGGACATGCTTTTTCCCTAAGTGAATTTTCCAAGAGTCCCAAGTGTTATTTGCCTTCTAGTTCTGTAGTGTCAGTATGGATTTCTCATACCGATTTCCACATAGCCTGCCTCTACAGTGAGAACATCTTGTGTTTAGAAAACATATTAAGATATTTAAAGGAAATGTTTGTTCCATTTAAACTAACAGTAAAATTGTACATGGAGAAGTTTTTTCTTTAAAAAAATGCCAGGTGGCCAGCATTAGGGTTAACCCACAAGCTTGTTTTAAGCATTCTTTCTAAAAAAAAATCTTTTGTAGATGCCTAGACAGGATCCTGAGAAGTAAATGAACCCATGGATTTACTGTGCTTCTTGGCTTTTGGGGGTATTCCAGTTTAGTTCCTAGTGAAGCCTCATGATGAAACACCTACCAAGACTCACCAAGGCATGAAAGTTTAGGTGGCTGTAAGTGAAATAACCATTTACAGAGGCTACAGGAGAAGTAGATTGTGTTAGTCTGAAGGAGAACTGGGCTGTGGAAAGCTTTAGCACAATAGCCGCTTTTCAAAGAACACAGCTCTAGCAAGCTCTCTACTTGCCAGGAGCGAGGCCAGGGGCAAGAGTAGCTTAAAAAAGAAGTGAAGAAAGACCTGAAACTATTTGCTAATGTGGTTGCAAGCAGTACCTTTATTGTAAACCGATCCATGGAGAAGGTTGTTTTGGTTCTTAAACCCGCATGCTAATTCTGTGGCAGATGAACTGATCTCCAAGTATTCAGGATAACCCTTAGTGAGGCCACTCCATTATTAGTGTTCTGTGGGTATTACATCTTCTTTACTGACAGCAGTAATAAAATGTATTCTCCAAGTGTGGACAGGACCTATTTGAGAATCAGCCTCAAACGTTGAGTCCTAGGGGAGAATGCAGAATGCTGTCTATGCCTGCACAGAGCTCTCAGCAGGATAAACCTCTGATTAGTGACGTGGAGGGTGGAGTGGATGTAAGTTTAATGTTATATGCCAACTCACATTAGACAACCTTGTGCAACTCTGTCAGTTTTGGAATGCAGTTCAATTACCTTATCTAACTGGAGAGCTTGAACAATAGGATTTAAACTTCTTGAATAACACTGACTAGGCTAAGTGCTATTTTTAGGAACATAGATAAGTAAGTTAACATATATAATAGATATATGATTAACTTACCTGTATGCATATAGGTTATACAGGTATATGACTTATGCATGTGTCTTCCTAGTTATGGGCACCTGCAGTGCTCTGAACACCTCACTTGCTGCTCTGTGAATTCCCCCTGGCTGCTGAGGTGCTTCCAGTTGATGTGTGTAATATGGATGCTCCGTATACATTTTTCCCCTCCAACCTCACTGCAAGTTCTTTATGTCCTTTATACTTACTATTCGTATACTGGGCTGCATATTCATCTGCAAGTCTGTCAACATAGTTCACCTCCTGTAATCAGAAAATGGTGATTAAATGAACATCCAAGTAGAGAAGCTGTCAACCTAGTGTTCATCTTTTTTTAAAGTTAAAAAAATATTCAATTACCTTTCGCAGTCATATGGCTCTGAAAAGGTCTTTAAAAAAAAGTGGCTTCCACGATTTTAAGAGAGAACCAAAGGTCAACGCCAATCACGTAATTTGTAGCATTTCTGGGAATAAGGAAAAGTAATCTCTGTAAAAATAGTTTATGCTGCAAGCCCTGCAGTTCTCTGTCTTCTAGGGTGGGTTGTAATAGCTCCTAAAAGGAGCTTGTCTGGGGCATTTAGATTTTAACCACAACAAGGTATTGTTTCTTTTAGCTATCTGTTTCAGCATCTGGTCAATCTCATGGGAAGTTGTTTGAGACTTTGTTTCAGGATTAGGTTACAGATAAAGTATGACAAGGGAAGGGGAAAAAAACCCAAAACCAAAACAAAAAAAACCCAAAACCAAAAACCCCAAACCTTATTTATATCCTCTTACATGCATAGGGAAAAAAAAAAAAAAAGCAGAATTTTATATATGAGCCATCGACCTAAGAGGGAACATAATCCGCTCTCAAACTACAGAGTGAGCACAACTTCTTGTAGCGTACGCAACAACTTTGACCTCCGTGTAATTACTCCAGGCTTACATCAATATAACAGTGCAGGGTTTCTCTTCAATTATTTCCCGGGAGTGGCAGGCTCTCTTCCCGCAGTGCTTATTTATTTCGAATTGGCCTAATTTGCTCAACAATTTCCAGATCCCTTCTTTGGCATCCCACATTTTCCCGGACGGCGAGAGCTGGGACTATCCGGGACACCCCGTCCATGGCCGTCGATCTCTGCTCCAGGAGAGCGGCCACGGGGCTCGGCACCGCCCAGCACTGGCGGGCACCGACCCCCCCCAGAGGGAAGCACCACGGCTGGGGCCCGGCGCTGAGCAATTGCTTTCGGATGAGTAAGCAGCAAATGTGGTAACTCAGGCCAACAGCTCTGCAATTAGGGCTATAATTTCAGGTGTAGCCAGCAGTCGTAATGAATATTTATTTCATCGTACAGAATAAAAGAAATCGCCCAGCTAAATGTCACGGGGAGTCCTGTGGGGTAGTTTGGTTTGGAGAATGTGGGTGCTACTAGTGGGGAGCCACCTCGTCCGGTCCTGAGTGGGACAGGCTCGCTCTCCCCGCGGTGCGCTTATGCCCTCCTTCCTGCCCGAGCCTAGCCCGGCCAAGGACCCTTCCCAGGAAGGAAGGGAAGGAAGGGTAAGGAAGGCAGTGTGCAGCCAGCTGCCTTCCCGGGGCACAGCCGGGCAGGGGACGGAGCGCCCCACGGGCGCGCACGGGGCGGGGGGCGCGGGCCGACGGGGGCAGGGCTGAGCCGGGGCTCCGCGCCCCCTGCCCGCGCTGCGCCGCTCCGGGGCTCCCCTCTGCGAAAATCCCCGCAAAGTGGCCCTATTGGGTCCGGCGGCCCCGCACCCCGGCGCGGCTGCGGGAGTCCCCTCGGGTTTTGCTCCGTCGCTGAAGAGGGTAGCGGAGGAAGAACGCGGGCACGATGGGAGGCAGCGGAGGCACGGGGGGGCTGAGGGCCCTCCGGCGGCCCTAAGGTCTGCAGCCCCAGCGAGCAAGAGGGCGGCCCGGAGCGCCCGTCAGCCCCAGAGTCCTTACTGCTCCCTCTCAGCAGCCAACCTCGCCGGGGCTCCCGCAAGCCAAGCGAGCGCCGCGGCTACCAACTGGCTGTTCCCGGGCGGACTCCAAGCCGCACGGATGCAATGCCCCGAGCGTCCGTCTCCTCCCGAGCCCCTCGACCGAAATCCGGGTGCCCGATTAAAGGTGCGAGGTCGGCGGCAGGCGATGTCGCGGCAGTACGGC
The DNA here is from genome assembly GCA_020086605.1 of Lanius collurio. Lineage (NCBI taxonomy): Eukaryota > Metazoa > Chordata > Aves > Passeriformes > Laniidae > Lanius > Lanius collurio. The sequence goes on along the minus strand of JACBWW010000003.1, from coordinate 21,462,404 downwards.
AGGCGGGGAACGGGGCCGGGTCCTCCGCCCGCTCCCCAGCAGCATCCTATCGAGGTCTGAGCCGTGCTGCGGACAAGCACAGCCTGAGTCTTTTGTGTGTGTGTGTTTGGGTTTCGTTTGGGGTTTTTTTTTGGTTGTTGTTTTTTTCTTTTCTTCGCTTTGCGTTTTTTTTGTTTGTTTTTCTTTTTCTTTTTGGTCTATATTTAAGTTACTGTGGAATGAGGAGGTGCGAGGAGTCGTAGCAGCTCGGTGGCTCTACGTCCCTACCGAAAGAGCCGCTCCACAAGCGGAGTGCTTTCTTTTTCGGGGATGGGAAGGTGGGACGGGCGCCGAGGTTGGCGGGGAAACCTCCGGGCTGGGGCGCACCTGCCCGGCGGTTCCCCTCCGCGCCCGGCGCCCATCAGCGTTGCTCGACGGGACGGACCCGAGGTGAGCGGCGGGCGCGGTAAGTACCGCTCCCTTCCCCGCGATACCCCCTGAGCGCGACTCAGCCTCCTCCCCATCCATCCCAACCTCTCCCGCCCCTTCCCCGCCGCCTCCACTGGGAGCGCGGCCCCTTTAAGAGCCCGGCTTTGCCTCCCGGTAGCTGAAGGTCATTAAAACACAAAAGCGCTCCAGCGCTGCGGTCCAATATAGCGCATGCGCCCTGCCCGAGGACTGGCAGGGAGACGGCAATATGGCGAGAATGCCTGGCAGCGGCGGCGGCGGCGGAGAGTGGAGCGGCGGCGGCGGAGGGGGCGGCGGACGCGGCGGAGGCGGCGGGAACAATGCGGGGGACCGGCCGTCCGGCCGCGGCGTCGCCCCCCGCCCGCACCGTTACTGC
>JACBWW010000003.1:21295270-21456704 GCA_020086605.1 Lanius collurio | reverse complement strand
GAGGTCCAGGGCATTTCCTGGGGAAATTAATGACTGGCTGGAATTAATGGCCCAAGGCATTGCCTCAAGCCATTGACTCTCCCAGCCGGTCATTAATCCCCAGGAAATGCCCTGGCCCTCAATCGTTATTGCCTAATTATAAACAAAGAGTTTCTAGGCCTTTTTACTGAATATATCTCATCAAATACCATGACACTAAATTCCACTGTTGACAAATATTACTGATTCCTTGAAAACACGAAGGTCATAAGTTTGTGGTTTGTTGGTTGTCTTTGTAATTAGTTTTCCAGAGGAAAGATTCTGGTGAACTCGTGGATTTGTGCAATACTCTGGTGAAAAAGTGGTGGCATAATGTGTGGGTTTCTTAACATCTTTATGCTGTGTACTCTTTTTTTTTGTTGTTTTTTTTTATTATTATTTTTTAATAGCATTAAGCAAAGCATGGAAAAGATTAAATGAAAGCAGTAAATGTGGTGTCTTCAATTTGCACTATCTGAGCAAGAATGTTAATTTTGTGCTTTTATTTTGTAGCTCCTATTTTTTATTTTAGCCCCAAAATGTCTTTTCAACAATAGGTTTGTAGGAGCCTCTTCCAGAGCTCAGGAAAGGTACATTAAATGTTCATCTTGATCCAACTATTGCTTTAGGTTTTAGCCTTAAGAGCAGCATTTATAGTGTGTTTTAAGCTTACAGCGCTGCCATCATGGCACAACTTTCTTTTCAGTCCTTATTTGCTCTGAAGTGTAGCAATTTTCCTGCCATTGACAGCAATGCTTCAGTTCAAGTTGATGACAGAGAGATGTAATTTGGCTGTTGTTCATCTCCCATGTTGCTGAAAGATGAACAATAGCTAAAGCTCAAACTTTTGGTGCTACAATGTGGTGGTAGCTTTTGGGTTTTATAGATCTGGTACATGCTGAACTTACCACAGTAGTAATACCCAAAAATAGGTGTAGGAAAGTAGTTTGGCCTCTGCCATGAGGGAGGAGAGTTGCCTGTCTCTTGTAAATGCTTTGGTTATGTTTGTTGTGTAACTTGAGTGGGTTTCTCTGGGCTGTTTGTGAAGAATTTATCAGCTATTAAGATATCTACCAAAAGCTTAGTCATTAAAACCTGAGCCATGTGCATTTATCTCAGCTGTTTTGGGGAATCCTGAAATGCCTTTTTTTTTTTTTCTCCTTCTGCTTTAAATTCAGAGTTGCCCTTTTTGCTGTCTTTTAATCTGGCACATGTCTTTTCATTGCCTTACACTCTCTTTGAAGGGCTTACTTTGACCCGAACCACAAATCTAGTTCTGACTGCAGGTTTTGCAAAAAAAGGCAGAACAATAGCACATGAGGGATATGAGTAGGCAGTAAGACACAACTGGGAGCAAATCAAAAGTAGCTAATAAGTCTAGCTCTTTTTAATCTTGAGTTTTTGAGGAGGTGGATAAGAAGCTGTCTGCTTGATCTTTGATCTGGGAACATCCTGCACTTTCGTTAAATGACGACACAATAGGCTGTGTTTTGTACAAGTATCTCTAGTACTCTGACCAGAATCAGAGGTGCTGGGTGCTTTCCCAGTGGGCAGGGGAGCTCATCAGGTAGCTTCAGGGAAGGATGCTTAGGATCGTGGTGTAAGGATGCTAGGCTTTATTTCTGCCAGGGTAATAGATGAAGCAATATCCCTATCTTAAGGGCTTGAAGTACAGGAGCTATTAAGACTGATGACTGCTAAATACCTTGTTAGTTCTTGTGACAGTGCTATTGTTGATCAGGTTTCAGAGGTTAGTGCTGGCTGCCCTACTGCTTAGTTAGTGCCCATCTCTTTGATTACTGGATTATCCCAGGTTGAAGGAAAATCCAGGATTTGCTAGGTGTCTTTTTCAAGAGAAGCGCTGAGGTTAAATCGTAGAAGGCAAGGGTCAAAGAAACTTAAAAATGTGTTTAAAGAAACTGTATCTACCTTAGAGGCTTCTGTTTGATATTTTTTAACGAGAATGCTTTTTCATTTTCCACTAAGTTACAGTTGTGGAAACTAGAACTGTAGAAGGGGCTATTACACCTGATAGTTATCAAAATTGCTCTAAAATCCTACCAGCTGTAGGGCAGGAGGATAAGTTAGTAGTGATCTCAAGTATGGTCCCCAAAGCTTTTTTATCAACGTCCACAGCGAAACGCATGAATCGTCACTATTGGTGTCTTGGGTGGAGGTCAGTGTTGTTTGTACCTGAGTGCTTCTAAAGATTGTTGAAGAGAGGTAGGGTTTTTCTTTTTAAGAAAGTAGGATATCCCAGGCTATGTTCCTTATAATGAACATGAGGCTTGGTGGGCATGTGAGTGTTTCCCAAGATGAGTGCAGGACAAGCAGAATAGAGATTAGGCTTAGTGACCTCATATACAGCTTTAGGGGCAGTACATGAACTGAAAGGAATGAAGGCAACTGTTTTTTCTTTCCTAGACTGAGGTTGGTCCGTGTTGAATTGGCTGTTAGGGAGGGAGTTGATTTAAGGTGACGTGGGAGAGTATTTCAGAGAAGATCCAAGAACAGCGTTGTGATATGTGCCTTTAGAATGGGGACTGTGGAGCTAAAGGTCTTTGTAGGTCCTCTTGGTTGCATTGGCATGATATGTTGGAGGTACAAATTGTGTAACTGTTTCAGCTGGTGATTTCTACTATCACTTAATTTTTTCAAAATATCTTTCCTGAGTTAGACTCATTTTATTTAGTTTTATCAGCCTTCAGTGATAGCAAGAATGCAAGAGGTGACCAGTTCCTTGTAGCTTAAATGAAGACAACCTTTATAATACTATCGGGAGAAAAAACCAACATCACTGAAGTGTTGCTGTATTTTGACACTCTTTTACATCCTATGGAATCTGAAATGACTATATTGGTACTCTATGCACATCAAAGATAAAATGCATAAGCTTAAAGGCAGCAGAATACTGATCTTTTTTTCTTTCTTTTTTTTTTAAATAAAAAATATTCTGTGATTATCCTGTAAAGATTTCCCATTGCCAACTGCTCTGCTTCTAGAGAGTAAGAGATCAGAAACAGCTCAGTCTAATTGGTGAGTCTGTATGACAGGGAGCTGCCTTATTTCGTGTATGGTGTAGAAATAAATGAGTGCTTAAACCCTTTGAAACACACCACTACTGCAAAAGCCATAGGCTGTAATTAAATTGAGTGTGGGGTTGTATTGTCTTGTGCCCTTGGCTATAAACTTGATAACAGGCCATGGTACCCCCACTATTGTGTTCCAAGCTGGAACCTAATTAGAGATGTTGTAGATTTTCAGTCACTTTCAAAGCCCTTCTGTTCATCATTTTCCCTGTGTCCTTTTTGTATTATTTTGCTTTTCTGTTTCTGAAGCAACAAATGCACCCTTCTTTTCAGAAGGAAATTGTTAAGGGCGTGTAACCAAATATGTATTTGCAAGATAATTTTTTATCACAATTTGGATTCAAGGGACAAGTGTTGGTAACTGCATTTTATCTGATGTAGAAGAGATTTGTTGAGACAGTAAAAATATATAATCATGTTTGCAGGGAGTTCTTTCTAAGTCTCTTCCAGGCATTTGAGAGGGGAATAAGGAAGGGATTGGAACTTCTCATAATACCTTGATCTAAAAGTAACATTGGAAGATGTACAATTGAATTCTGTTCTGGTTGTTTTTTGGGGATTATCAACAAGGAAAGATGGCTTTTCTGGGCTTTTAGAAATTTACATGCTTTGCACTGAGACAGTTTTAGTTGATCTGAAAATCTTCAAACTTGTTAAGGACTTAATCCCCAATGAGAACAAGTACCTTTGATGTGTTCTTAATGCAATTTATAGTTTTGAAAGTGATCAAAATTGTAGCGCATAAGTGTATTATAAACATTTCCAATAAATTCTTATCTAATTGATAAGCTTACCTATTGTATGCACCTGTACACTTCTGTAGCTAGGGCTCATAATTTTAATGAAGTGGAAATTGAGTGAAATTTTAAAGCCCTATTCACTTTACCAATGTATGTAATTTTTATTTTTCAGTGTATGTTTAGGGCACATCTGCTCCATATGGCATGATTATGAGCTAGCAGCTCCTTGGGACTTCTGACTTGCTTCAAGTCCTAGTCTGAATGTTCTGATGTGGTTTGCAGTGTTCTTGGTACTTAAAATAGGTTGTGTAGTCTGGATAATGCATTATTGTGTGGCTTCTGGAAAGAGGTAGTCACTTCTCTTCAAACAGTGGCGCCAGCTGTAGGAAACCAATCTTTCCCCAAGGTAAGGGCCAGAGATAACGACTGAGTGGAGCTTTTTTGGTAGTGGGGGTAGCTTGTGGTGGGAGGGAGGTTGTTTGGTAGGTGCTGTTCAGGTAACAGGCTGGAGCACTTGTCTGTGTAAAGGGAAGAGAGCAGAAATCTCTTTACAGGAGGCAAGGTGTGAAGCTGAATTTTGGCTTTGCTTTCTGTTTCCTTACCCAAAAAGTCTTGTGGAGGTGCTGGGGTGATTTCTGAGCTGAACTTATCTCTACCACAGTGCTTAATTTCCCACCCTCCTCCCTGAAGTTCCCAGGGACCCGGTCTGATGATGCTGTCATTTGTTTTAGTTTGGTTTTAGATATCAGGAGTGAGAGTGAGAGAAGCCTGTATAGTTGAGACTCCTGTGCTTGGTAGCTCTAATGAAGGAGCCATCGCTCTCAGGCTCCCTGGCAAACTGACACCTGTGTACTCTGTTACTACTTCTGTGTCAGTCTGTCAGAAATGTAATGCATAAATGAACTACTTCCCTAAAACACCTTTATTTTAAGCTTTTTTGCACGTGTGTGTCTGCTTATGTTTATTCAAAGTTAAAGATTGCTGTAAAAATTTCAAAAGTGATTTCTCAATACCCTTCAGCTGAATCCTGAGCTTTTACTCACCATATATGTGCGATATATTTAGCTGCTTCTTTCGCTGCTGTTGATTTTTCTCTGTGTGGTTCCAGTAGACTTCAAAAGTGCCAGAAGGAGGCTGGTGTGCAGTAAGGGCAGCATCTGATGCCTTGGCTTTGAGTTATTGCAGTCCAGTGTACTCTTATGGAGCTCTTACTCTGATCCAGGGTCACTGGATGGGAAGCTTGTCCTCACCTTACTGGGGGGAGCTCTTGTTTCGTGGGTGAGTGCAAGGAACAGCATTGAAACTCTTGGGCAGTGGTTAATTACTGAGCATCCTGTGGCTGAAAGCTCCCCTGGAGAAGCAGCAGCAGAAGCGTGTGGTGTGTCTGGCCGGGGTGGGGGGTGGGAGCACGAGTGTGTGGGTTTAGCATGAAAGAGAAGGAAAAACCTGCTCACATTGTCCTCCTCACTTCATTTCGACTTGGGGTGGCTTGAGATTCTTTTTGACCTTGTGACTGAAATGCGGGGAAGAGGAGAAGCAAGGAAGGTGAAGTGGACTTAAGTAGCTTCCTTCCTTCTTACAAGGGCTGGCTGTTTTACCTGTGACATGCCTGATAAATTCCTTCCCTTGCATTGAAATCGCCTCATTCTGAAGAATTCAAGTCATCTGAAGTGCTGTAATTAACCCATCTAGTTTTGATGCCAAACTGGGAGGACCTAGCTGAGAGCTGGGTTGACAAGTTGGAAAGTGTAAATGGGAGCACAGATGTCTGTAACAGAATCCTATGGCTGTAGTATAAATTGTGTTTGAAATTCAGATGAAGAGGGAGCCTGCTTCAATTGATTGCCTTTTTGAGGGTTTCCCCATGTTTCTAATAATTTTATGACTAGCAGCACTGGCTAGTCACAAAAAAAGCTTGCTTTCTATTCCTCCTTATCTTAGATATGACAGTGACACCACCAAAACTGGCTGTTTGTGGTGATGCTTTTTGTAGGCTTTTATCAAGTTGATCAGTACTAGTTTCCATCTTGGGTTTAGAAAATATCATGTCCTTCTTGTCACGTTACTGTAGTTTCTGGAAGCTCTCCCTAGACTATGGCAAGACCAGGTTCACATTTTGCTTACGTTTTTAAAATGCTTTTTAAGGGATGGGGGAAATAATAAGATGCTCTAAGCTTGTGGGATTTGACTAATCAGCAGTTCAGAAAGAACTGTTGAGCTTTTCAGTTTATTTTCTCTTTTTTCTTAATTTAGTAATGCTGAAGTATGTATCTTGCTGATATTCTCTTTGAAAATACAGTTTCCCTGAAAAAAAACCCACTTTCTCTGGAAACACACACTGATCAGTGACTGACAAACTTGGGAGTGGAAAAGTAATTGTTCTTTGAAGAAGAACAGATAAGGCAAAGCTATGTTGTCCATGAAAACACATGAAGAAAACTTAAGTGCTATAGAACTGACTGATGCTGGTAAGAGCATGATTTTTTTTCCCAGCACAAACACTTGAAAAAGTTCTATTCCTTTGCAGGCATGGCAGTGCAAAATCCTTCAGCCTTTGAATCTGTTTTTTTGTCCCCAAGTACTGTTTGAAAATAAGATAGGCAGAGTGGGACTGACGTGGTTTTGCAGCCTCAAACTGCTGCAAAATCAGCTTTCTGAAGCTGCTGCCAATCCAAAGCAGTATGCATAACACAGTTACAGTTTGATTTTTGTAAAGCAGAAACAACTTTAATGTCCTTTCAGAACTTTGTCGCTTTGACTTCTTTTGGGGGTATTTGACACACTTCCAAAGCAACCTTATTACTGGCTTTTTCTCTTAGATGTCTTTGTAGGTTACCTTTTTCGGGAGACTTTTAGTGTGTTACTTTTGAGATGCACTTGAATACAAATGTTTCCCTTCAGTTTTACTCCTTGAAAAGTATCAAAAGTAAGGAATTAAAAAAAAAAAAAAAAAAAGAAAATTAGGTTTATTGTAACTAGAAAGTATAAATGTGTCAAAATGGGCATTGCATGTAGAATGTACAGTGACTCAGTACTAAATATAGTATTAGCTGAGTTGCTAATGCATTGTATTGATGTATGGGAGTAGCCCTACACTACTATGTAACTGGCAAAATTACCCCCAATGTACTGAGGAGAATAACAACACTTCAAAGTTTACTGTGGTAATTTATTAGAAAAAGATTTCTCATTCTTGTGCTAAAGTAGAATTTTAACCAGTCAACTTTTTTCAATACGGTATATTCACTTCCAAACTGCCAGTGGATGTATTCAGGATCATGAATGTAACAGTAGGCTAGATTTGCAGTACAGGATAATGATATGGTGGTAACTGTGGCTGTCAGGTAAAACTTTCAGAAGCTTGTGTATGTTTTTTTTTAATTGTTGAGAGATACAAAGGCATCAGGTCAAATCTGTATCTTTCAAGGAAAAGAATATACTAGATGAGAATCTTTAGAAATTTAGATTTCACAAGGCCCATGTCCAAATTTTTGCTAAAACAGCAAAACACACTCCTCCCTCTGCTTGGTAACTCAGCTGACTACTCTAGGTTATAAAGGCTTTTTTATTTCTGTGAAGTGCTGGGCTGATTTGACTGGACACCTCTTTTGCTACAGGGTTATGCTCTTACCAGCGTTAGTTGCTGCAAAATGCTCTGGTGCCTTGGTGTTCTGGCATTGTTCTGAGAAGATTATCTCATTGTTCTGAGAGCAACCATGGCTATCCAACCACCCTAACCCTCACAGCAGCTGCCCTTTGCCTGGCACTGGGGGTGGCAGTGCCCTCCATGGCCTTGTCCCTCCTGCAGGGAGCTGGTTCAGGCTCCAGCCACGGGAGCAGCGACCATGCAGCCTTGGTATGATGGATGCTGCTGCCAGCCCATGGCTCAGGGTTCTGCGGCTCTTCTGAGGCTCTCCTCCCAAAAAGGGAACTAATGCTATAAAGAAAAATTAAAATGCCTTCCACCCAACACCAATCTTTATAAAATCAAAACACGCCAAAAAAAGACCCAACCTGAAAACTTTTAATTGTCTTTAACATTGATGATAGTGGTCTGAAATCGCTGTTACTTACTTTATCGGAAGGGACTAGATTTTTAGGAGGGGAAAGGAGGAGATATGAGCTTTCCAACCTATCTGGAGGCCAGAGAAGGTTAAATAACTGAGCTAGCAGGATTTTGAAGGCAGAGCATGATCACTTTGTGGGAAAAAAGAGATGGGAATAATAAATTGAAATGGAAAATAAGAAGGAGAGGAAAAGCAAGGTGCGAATACCTTACTTACCTTGTTGCAGCATATCAGTTTGGGAATTAGATTGACTTCTGTATACCAGAGTGATTCTGCTGGATCAGTTTAATGGATTCAAGGAGCAAAAAATAATGTCTCTGTTTGGAGAGGGGCTAAAATTGGAGGAAGAAATTGGGAGGAAAAAATCTTTCTTTCCTAATGCTAAATAACAAATGTAGTAGGTGCACTGAAACAGAATTTGATCAAGGAAAAGACAGACCCAGAGGGAGGGCAGAGAACTATGCATTTTTTTTTTCTTTAAAGTAGAAAAGCTAGAGGAAAATATAGAAGAACAGTTAAGGGGCAGAGAAGAAAGTCTGGGTTTTCTACAACTTTAGAGTGAGTTAAAAAAAGTGAGTGGGAGTTAAACTAAGTGCACTGTATTATTGCTTTTTAGGGGAACTAAAATCTAAAGGGTTTTTTTCCTTAACCTTAAAAAAAATGAAATTTAAAACTGTGGTTTCCTGTAGAGTTTTGTGTTGGAGTAAGCATTGGTTCTTAGGCATGTATTGTGAAAGAAATCTGCTGTCAGCATGGTGGTAAAATGGCCTGTAAGCATCACGTTTGGTTTTATGCCTAATGGACAATAAAGTAGTTTCCTCAAGCTACTTGAAATACTCCTTGTAAACTTAAGTGTCCAGATCAATTTCTCATTCATGTCTTATTAAAACTCACTGAGGAAATTGGGGAAAACATGTTTTTGATCAAAGTGCTGTAGAAGCTAGTTGTATATTCCCTTAATCCTTAAGCTACTTCATAAAATTGCTGAGAAGAACCCTAGCGGGTTCCTGCTTTCAAAGACAGCTTCATCCCACCTGGATGCCAAACAGAGAGAGCAGCTCCACTGTGTGGTGGGAGGGCATGTGGAACGTGTATGGGTTTGAGGGGACACAGTTGGAGTGTCTTGTTTTTCCTGTGTTTACCTTACTCCCAGTTTCCTAGTGGAATACTAGGATTGTTGAATAATTTGCATGAGTAGCTATCTACATCCAAAATGCCTTATGCATGCTAGTCTATTCTGTGTATGTTAATGCCTGAATTTCTCTTGTGTACTCAGCTCATGTTACATGACAACCTTAAATGCCTTGGTGGTGTGCTTGATTAAAACATTTTTTTTTTCTTTCCCTAAGGAAACACATCGTGTCATAACTCTGAGAAGTCAGGAATTTCTTGTTGGTAGGTAGATGGCTGGGTGCTAGCTTTCAGCAACCCATTCTTGAGAAGAAGTTAAGCTGCTATCATACTGTACTTGACTTTTTTCATAAATATATTTTAAACATTTATGATCTCTTCTATCAAGTTCCTGCCTGTGTGCCTTCTTGAGTAGGAGGTTCAAATCAATATTTACAGGGTCTGTTTTCATACTTTATATAAGCAGCTATATCAAGATACATGGTTATGCATTTTCTAAGAAACTCATTCAAGCAGATACTGCTTTTTTAACAACGATAGGAGGATGCTTTGAGAGCTGTTGTATAAGCAGTAGGAGTGTGCTTTAGAGAAACTGTCAAATATGCTGGCTTTGTTGTGACTTGAAAATTGTGTTTAACTGTGGAGAAAAATGGCCACCACAACACAGAGCCTCCATGGGGCAACAAGTATGCTGCCTGCATGCCAGTGGGACAGTGCCACAAAAGTTGTGTTTCAAGACATAGGAGATGACAATGTTGGAGATGCTGTACCAGCTAATGGAAGACTATAAGCAGGATACAGGATATATGGCAGAGATGTTACTCTGGCTGCACTAGTGAAAGAGTCAAAAAAAGGAGATGGGGAAAAAGATCCCCACCTGTAAAAACAGAAAGCTTGCTAGCTGTTCTTAAAGCACATTTCTTGGTGGCTCTTTAGAAAATTAGCAGTCTCCATCTGGATCTTAGTGGGCAAGTGTCCTTGCACTGGAGGCTACCAGAACTCGTGCTGGTTGTCCCTGCTGTTGCCAGCCCGGGTGGTGAAGAGCTGCTCTTGCCCCAGAGGTGAGCTCCTGACCAGCAGGACAGTGATGGTCACAAGAGAAAGCTCGTTCTGCCAGTGGTACACTTGCTGCCTGGATGGTCTGCTGGGCTGTGGACCAGCCGACTCCTGTACCAATTTAAGTGGAAAAACAAGACTAATGGCCAAATTTCTACACCCTGTGTCTTTCACTAATTGTGAAAAATAGCAGTTTGCCTTTCCATCCTCCTGGCTTCACTATCTTCTTCATATAACTCACTGACTTTTATTTATGGTTTCTTGTCTCTAATAATTTCTTAATGAAGCAGACAATTTTATTTTATTTTATCCTGTATGAGCTGCTTCTCATCGTTTATTCTTGTTTCCCTCCAATCCATTTCCACTCCAGGCAAAAATTATTTCCAGTGAAGAAGGGCTGGATGTGTGTCATTCCAGAGCTATTGTAAATGACCCTACAGATTTGCTTGCATACCCCATTTTCTCACCTAGAATGCATGCATGAAAGGTCATATGGGGCCTGTCCCCATACCTCATCCCCACATCAGTGGCCAAGAGCAGATATCTGTAGAAGAGAACAGAAACGGAGAGATAGGTTTTGGGTGTTAGAAAGATGTTTGCCACTTCTCCTTCTGAGGTGTAAGTGATGTGTCAAAAGCACATTAATCATTGAAAAGCAGATATTAACAGAGTCACATTGGGTCTGTGGGATGAATGGACCCCTTTACATCTTCCTCTCAAACTGTTTTGATGAGAATGTTGATTACAGACAAGGTAAACTTGTTTGTACTTCATTCATTAATAACAAACTATAAACTGCCCTGCCTCCCCTCCCCACAGGCAAGGCACTTGAGATGCCAGGCAATTAAAGTACTTACGACAGTAATTACAGTCAAGTATACAACAAAAATAAAATCACTTGCACGGGTTTTTTTTTATGCTTGGTTTTGTTCTGTGCTTTTATTAAACCGCAGTTCTTGCCTCGCGATTGAACAGGAATCTCTCAACTGGTAATACCAAAGTGTTTGACAAGCTTTCTTTGGTTCATCGGGGTATTTAGTAAACTCTTTGATGGTCTTCCTACTGAATTCATCACAGCTCAGATTCCTGCTTTTTAGATGTATCTAGCTGTATAAAGCTGGTGTACCTCTGATCCCTAGCACCAATCAGTAGGGAGGTGATACCAATGCTATCTTGAAACTCTGCCTTTCTTACTTTTCTTGATGGTGTTCTTACTGTACAAGGAGTAGCATCTCTAGTTTTTGTGATGGTTGGGAGGGTAAGACTGAATTAGGCTGAGGTATTCGGTTGGCTTCAGATATTTGAATTGAAGCTGATGCATTTTAAACTCCAGAAATTAGTGTCCACAAGTTTGATTTATGAACGTATTTACTGAGTTAACATCCTGCAGTAGAAAGGTTTGTGTGTCAGCTCAGTATTTTTAAGTGAAATTCTAAGGGACTTCAATATTCCAGATAATGTACACTTTAAAAAGACAGAAACTTAGCTGTAATGAGATCCAGCTGGTGTGCATAAACCTTTCACGTTGCATTACATAGTTAAGTTGGTAAGTAATGTATGGGGAAAGGTTCTGGTGGCTTATTCCTTTGTACTGGGGTTTTACGAGGCTGTATAAATACTGTAAGTATTTAATGGGGGAAATACAGGATTAAAAGCAAACAGCTGATGATGTATGGTACAGCAATGTCATAAAGCAAATGTGTAGTAGTATCCTTTCAGTAAATACTAAATGACAGAAACATGACAGTGTTCACAGTGTTAAAATCATTCTCATAAGAACAGTTTCCAATTGATTGGCTTGATTAATGTGACTAGTTCAGAAGTAGGTAGTTTTATGCTCGATGGCATCAGAATGTGGATTCTCTCTGAGTAATGTTTTCACTGGTCTTTCTATTCAGTAAAATCTACATCTCTGTGGTATTCAAAGCAGAGGACAGGCTCATGGACTCCTTACCATAACTTAACAACCTGTTTTCCTTTTAACAAACTGTAATTACAGAAACATAAACTACATCTTCATTTATTTCAACAGTAAGAGCATGGGAGAAGAATGTGGGAAGGCATTCTTTGTGCTGCCATCAATTTAGTTGCCTGCCTTGCAGTTGTTTCATAAACATCCTAGAAAGCTCCTGAAAATACCGAATGTGGAATGTGCCAAAAGTGGTTAAAATGCAAAACTTTGTCCTCTGACAGACATGCCCTGGCAAATCTTAACTTGATGTTACTGCCCTTGGCTGCCCTCCTCCTTTATGGAAGGCTTCTGCTCCCTTGTGGAGTCAGCAAAAGGAACCCTGAACCTACACTTCAGCAGCTACAGCAAACCTTGGTCAAGAGATTAGTATTTTTTGGGTGCTGTCATTGTCAGCAGCAAATTGAGTTGCCATGTTTAGTCTGTGAACTGGAACAGAGGAGGCAGGGGCATGTAGTCTATTTTGCCAGCTCTGCTATAGGGGTGGTAGCCCTGAGGAGAGGAGTGGTTAAAAAAGAGTAGTCCGAAATTGCACAGCTATTTGCTGCATGATGATGTCTGTGCCCTCAGCTATCCTCATTTAAATGGAATGGTCAGGGAGGTATCATAACATATTTAAAGCTTAGGTAGCTGCTCTTATGAAGAGTATAATTTCCAATAATTGCTGCTTTTAATAATGAACTGATCTATTTGACATTGCTCAATGCCCATTAAACAGTTAAAATGACAACTTAGTTTTAAGATGCTGTTACCAATGTAGGTATATTGACCTCATGCTGTTCAGAGGGACGTTGTAGGGTGATTTCCATAGCAAAGGTACATTATGCTTAGGCACCCTTCTGCAAAAGGGAAACTGAATTTCAAACTAGAAATAAATCTTTACTTTCTCAAGATTTATTCAATGAAAGGTGAAAGGAACATTCAGAATGTAAGTGAATAATAAAAATCTTCTGGTTCTGTGGGTTTGTGAGCTCTCATAAATCAGTCAGCAAGTTCCCAGTCATGACAACCACGTGACATTGCAGTCACCGCAAAACTCAAGAGAAGGATGTAATCAACCCCTAATAAAAGCGGCAAGCCGAACGAGTAGCATTAAATACCCAAGTGCTGTCTTGCAGATTTCTGACTTAATTTTTTGCAGGCTGTCAGTGTGCCAACAGACTCTTTAAATCTTCCTCCCTTTCCTCTGTGGGTCTCCTCCTTGCCTCTTTCTGCTTGGTAAAGAAGCAAGCAAAAGATTGCTTGTGGGACTTTGTGCAGGGAAAATGGGCTGAAGACCTCTAATAGCTCATATGTAAGGATTTGACATGGCTCAGTATTTTGTGATCCTTGTTTTTAAGGAAATGCTCATGTAACATATGGAAAAGAAATGGGTTAAAAGTCAAAGCGGTGATAATGAGTGAACCTCTGTTTTTCTCACTGCTCTGGGGCCTGAGGTCTCTGCTGCTCCTGGTGAAGCCAGCATGAGGAGTGGGGTTGGGGCTACCCTGCTGGGCATCAGCCCTGACTCAGGATTTGCAGCAAGAGTGAGGTCTGGGTACACAGCACTGTGTCACCCAAATAGCCTGAGTTAAAAAATGAGGATAAGAAGCAGTGTTGCTCAGCAGGCTTGGATTGCTTTGGGAGGGCTGTGCTTCTCCTGTGTGCAGGACCTGTGAAGAGCCAGTGGACCTGCCAAAGCATTGGGAGCAGTGGCTGAAGGTACTGATAAGGGCAACTGAGGACCCAACACCTTGTGTGCTATTCCTGTGTGAAGTGGCCTCACTGGAAGTGAGGCGTGAGCTTGCTTCAACCTCAGAACGGCTGATTCCAGTACTCTGCCAGCCTCTAGCCAAAAGCTGGCCTGAACCGACCCTGCTTGGCTTGAGATCCAGTGGGAATAGGAGGCACTTTGTTCTCCATCGTAGATACACTGTGATTAAACGTGGTAGTCACAAGGCCAGATTTACTGCTGTGCTCTCCCTATTTTGCATTGCACAATGGCACAAACACCCAGAGAGCGAGCAAATTTGATCCGTGTTTCCTAAGGGTTGTGAAATTCTCCTTTTGTACACATTTTCTGGCTGAATTTAAAGCATGATTTATAAAAAGGGCCTTTCCTCTTAGAGTAAATGTGATTGCCCTTTCTGTAGGGCTGCAAGATAAATGTTCTTAGTCATCAAGGGAACTTTTTAGGCATGCAATCCTTAACGTGGCTCATCTTCCCTGCTGCACGCTTTACTAACTTAAAGCTATTTAACTGAGATGCAAAAGAAAAATAATGTATCTTCAGCATTGGATTTGATGATGCTCTACAAGAAACACACAGTAAGGCAGGCATTTGTTTTGCACCGTTCAGAGGCTTTTTAAAATCCTCCAAAGTCTGCTGCGGTTCTTACTTTGGTCAGTTTCCTCTGTCTGCCATTGCAAGTAGACTTTCTCTTGCTAATCTGCTGCCTGAAATACTCTTTGTTCAGGAAAGCAAGTCTCTTTCTGTTGTAATCAGGGCTAGGAATTCAGCTGCAGGGTCACTCTTTGTGCTGTAGAGTTCACTGACCATGTTTTGCTTCTGGCAGTCCTAGCTTTGGCCCCTTTACACAGATCAATGCCAGGCTAACCCCATTTATTGCTACTACTGAATCAAAACTCTGCTTCTCCTATTTAATTTAGCTCAAAATAGATGTAATGCAAACAAGCGTCAGCATGGAAAAAGAGCAGGAAGAAAGGGAGGGAAAAAACCCATACTCAGGGTTTTTTTGAATTAAATATACATTAAATGGTGCCAGGCTCCAGGTGGGAGGAATTAGTTGGCACTGTATCATTAGACCCTTTATAAAAATCAATCATTATCATTGATTCTAATTTGCATAGCAGTAGTAGAGTTTATCTGCTTGTCTTCTGTTTCCTTTTTATGTTTAAACCCATTTTTAATGTAATTGCTACTACTCAAGCTCAGCCATGCATTCAGATTTCTCCTGGGTTTCTTAGTCCTAGATAAACCTCCTGGTTCATTCTCCTGACACTTCACTGTGCCCTCACAAGGTGGACCTCCATCATTATTACTGGATTCCACAGCGTCAGCATTCTAGAAACTTCCAGACTTGCTTCTGGTCAAGTGAGGCTGCTGTTGGCAGGAGTGTGTCACTCTCGGTGAAGCTACTTGATGCTGAGCACTTTGTAAGACTCATCACTGCGAGGTGGGTTAAGAGGTTTTGTTGAAGCAAGCATGTGGCAGGCAAGACTCCTGTGGCTATCAAACTCTGTGAGTCTAATATAAATTTTTTTCTGTATCTGTGGCACACCTCAGAGAAAGTGTTGGGCACCTCAGTACCTTACTGGAATTTTAGATGACAAGACCTTCACGGTGTGGTTGGCATCCAGCCATCTTTCCTGGCTAGGGCTGGAGTTAGGAATTTCACTTGCCACACCTCATTCCATGCTGCTTGTCAAATATGTGGAATAAAGCGCACACATACTCTCACTCATTGTTGATTTCTGGATTGAAGTTCTGTTTGTTATGCAGGGTAGTGTGGGTAGAAATCATGAGGTCTGGTTTTTCTGCTGAAAAATAAAATCTTGCCATTCATCCTTCCATTCTACTCCCTTTCTCCACAGATAAACCTCTCCCCAAGCTATTCCATTTTGCTTCTTCAACTCTAAGTTGGTGTCCATCAGAAATCAAGTGTTTAGGTGACTGTGTTTGTAATGAGATGGAAGATAGCTGAGACAATCTCCAACTTAGGGATTGTTACTGAAGTTAAGTTCTCTTACACTCCATTGGGTGATCACCACAAGGCTCCTGAAACCCTTCCTGTTTGTTTCAAATGCACCTTTATTTCTGACATTACAAATCTTCTGTTCTTGAAGCCAGGCTTCTCAAATTTTTTTTCTGGAGGAGAGACCTATCAACTGAAATGTCTGGCATTTGGGGGGAGTTGGCTTTTGGTTTTTTTCCCCACTCTTAGCAATTTAATGCCTCCTCCTTCTTCTACCTGCTCTTTCCTTTTCCTTGTAGGGGTGTGTTGTTTCAAAAGGGGATACTTTGGTTTCCCACTCCTGACATGCCCCCATGTTGCTGTTGCTCTCTGTCCTTGCCCTTTTCAGGAATGCTAGTGCTTCAGCATCTGCTTTCCTCCTTTTCCACACCAGGGAGGGAGCTGATGGTTTTCTCCACTGCTCCTGAGTGGGAGGCAAGCATGAAGCAAGACACAAGCTGTGAGGCCTTCCTGATGTTTCCCTCAAACTTACCTGGTTCCAGATAAAGTCCCTTGCATTTATCTCCCATACTTTATCTGAGGTCTTTTAAACACTCTGAATGTGTCACCTGATATACAATTGTCCCTTTACCTATTAACTCTTCCTCTTGTGAATGTTTCTTCCATTTTTCAGGTCTCTGTTGGAATATGGTGGGTTTCTTGCATATGGTTTTAAAAATTTATTTCATCATAATTGGTGGTTGTCTATACCTGACACCTTCTCATACTTTTGATACTCAAAACTGTTCTTTTAATGATTTGTGGTTTTGATTCCCCCCCCCAATCTTGTCATCTTTATCCTTCTTTAAAGTTGTTTTTACTCTATTGCAGAAGACAGATTCAAATCTCAGTTTGGGCCTAGGGAAGGCCCTGAGCAGCATGCTCTTACTGGTTATTACCACTCAAGATATTCAGTGAGTTGGTTTCCTCTAGCTTAGGTTAAATGAAGTCTTCCCCTCCTTCCCTACAAACTCAATAAAAGATTTCTTCAAGTATTATTCTGAATGAGGGTAAGTCCATCTACAGCTTACTGCCTCCATGGCAGTTCAAGTGAGCTGAGCCTTCTCGCCGTGGTCAGCTTCTCCATTACAAAACAGCTTGACAGAAGAGACATTTATTTCATAGCTAAATGCTTATTACCCCTTGGTGGCTGATGTCCAGGATTGTCTCATTTAACTTCTGGGCATTTTGAAAATAATGTACCTTTATTATGTTTATCTTTCATCTTCTTGATGAAGTTGCTCTTTGCTGTTTTAAATTTGAGCTGTCCCTTGGAATCATCTAAGGATATGATTCTTCTCTGTGCCATGTCATAGATATATCAGCTATTGGTTTATGCCAATGTATTTTTATTTTCAATTTTATTGAAATGTGTTGTACATTAGAGGCAATAAAAGCCAGTAGCTAGAGAAGATGAGATAGGCATTTATCTCTGATTGGCAGGCATAGATTTTTCTGCTTCTTTAAACATTTTCAGGTCCTTTCATTGCCCACTAATGTTTTGTATTTTAGTAATGACCAGAGAAGTATTACTACAGACTTAGAAGCAGGCCATGCCATCCAAAGTGCATATTGTATGTAATGTAGATTTCATCCACTCTTTTAAGGTTGTATGCACGGTCCGATTTGGTGCTGGATCAAGTAAAAGCCTTTTAATATAAAATTAAGAGTTTGCTGAGCAGAGGCTGTCCACAACTGAATAGTGGATTGCTGCTTCATGAGGATGGCTGCTGTTAGCATATAGCACAGGGTTATATAGATTCAGGGTTAATCACCCCTGTGCATAAAAAATGCTAAAATTAGCTGCCAAATGGATGTTTTTTATCATACGAGCTACGAGGACTACTTGGAGAAATACCTACAGGTCTGAAAACAATAACCAAATCTGTATTTCTTAGCCATGGATCTTAGAGTATCTTTTACATGTAATGGAATCAAATGAACTAAATGTAAAATATGCTTTGTTCATATGCCATATGATCTTTGCCTTGCCAAGCACCCTTTTTGCCTGCCAGAGCAGACTCCTGTGTTCTCCTTTCCTTGAATCCTGCCCTTCACACTAACAAAAAAAAAAAAATTGCTGCTTGACCTGCATAGGGAATGGTGGGAATATGATTTTCCTTTCATTTCTAGATACATTTCCAGCATTTAAGAAAACTCCAAACACCAGAAAACAGGCAAAATGAAGTAAAAAACCTTCATGCACTATTACATTGAAAGAGACTTTTGAATTTAGCCATGGCTAAATTTAAGTATTTAGCTTAATTCTGAACTTCAGCCCCTTCCTACCAACCACCCAAAAGCACACCTACTTCTCTAAGAGATTTAAAATGCAAAGATGGACAGATTTTAGAGTGGGGCAGGGGTAGGGAAGTATTTGGGTCACCGATGGGTTGGAGTGCAGGTTCCATGTGCCCCATGCATTGCCCACTTCCAGAGCTCTGGGGAGAGGCCCCATTGCTGCCTTGTGTGCATTTTTATCAGAGGGCTGTTTCCTGTCCCCATACAGTGACACCTGTGTGGTGTTATGCTGCCTGTCCCAAGGTATTAAGTAACCCACAGGCATTTTGAAATAGTTAATCATAATACGATTTCTCTCGTGATAATGTCTGGGTTTTTTCATTCTCCTGCCTGTTATGAAATCTGTAGGCTGATAATTTTAATAGGAGTTACAAGAGGAGAGGGAAAAAGTAAGTCCCAGCCCTGGAAATGCACGGATGGGATCATGGAAGAGGCAGGTAAATGCTCCCTATTGCAGTCCGTCTTGACAAGGACTTCCAAAAAGCCTGTCATCTCAGTAAGTTCAACTCCTACCCTTTCCTTGCAGTTTCTTCCTCTTGGCAGTCTCTGTCCCTCTAGTGGGGTTTTGATAGATTATAATTTTTGTGAGACTGGGATGTTACTTCGCTAAGTTGAGCTTCAGAGACTTGTTGGAAGGGGAATAGATGAGATGGAAAGAAAGAAAACTGAGTGACACAGGGGTCCTAAAGGTCAGTTCTTTTTGCCTGTGGTGTTTCATCAATACTGGAGTAAGGAATGTATAATTTAAGATTGCAATTTCACACCCTATTTCTAATTCTCTACCAGACTGACCTGTGACTTTCAAAATTGTGGTTCTGTTTACATCTTTATCATAAATTAGATAATTACAAATGTGTGGCTTCAAAGCACTTTCATGCCTTTTTCCTGCAGTCAGGTAATAGATGAAGCTGTCTCTTTTATTGGCTACTGCCATAATTACCAAGTGGACTCAATGTCTTCAAAATTGTGATTCCAGCTGAGAATATTTTATTATTGGTTTCTTCAAGAAACATCTGGAGAGTGCTTTGAGCTCTTGTGTCTCAAAACATTTCAAAGATGTGGTTTTATCAGATCTGTCTATTTTGTCCCTTACCTTTTTCCTCTTCATCTGGCCAGGAGAGCTAATAAAGACTTTCCTGTATTTTTCTTAAGCCTGGTAAGGTGATTCTAGGCACAAAATTCTTCAGACAGTCCATAGGTGGGGTTGTTTTTTTTGTTTTCATGTTCAGTCTGGAGTAGATAATGTTCTGTTGATACATTTTGGACATATCTTCTCTAGATGGGTCAGTGTTATTTCTTTCTGCTCCCAGGCAAATTAATAAACCAAATTTAAAAGTGCAAAGGAAAGCAGGCGGCTGGCTGATTCAAAGGGAGAGGCTATGTTTTTCATCACCACCCTTTCAAAGCCTCTCTGAATCAAAAGAATCATTGGATTGCGAAGGCAAGACCTATGCCACACCAGAAGCTCCCAGTTCAGCAATTTTCCCAGGGTAAAATTATAACTCATGTTTCCTCAGCACAGGCTGTAACTGGCAGCGTTCCTTCTACTTCTAAGGGTGAAATTGCTGGGGGGAGAACAGACATCTAATGTGCCTCTGGAAGTTTTACAATGGGTGTTAGCCTCCCTTTGTGGAAAGGTAGATGTTCTTCTGGAACATACCCAAGGGCAGGTGCTATTCAAACTGGAGCATAAACTGACTTCAAATAAGGCAGTATAGTCTTATTTTTGTTCAGTTTGTGAGTCAAATCAAAAGAAGAAAAACCCATTTCTCAAATTCTGGCAGTTCATGACAATCTTTCAGTTATCCCACTGAAGTCTACATTTTTATGGGTCTTTAAAATCTTTGGATACAACTGCAATTCAAGACATTAATCTTTATTCATGTACTGCTGATAGGATCTTACCTTGCAAACAAAACAGATTTTAACAATGCTTGTTTTTTAGTGTTACTTCTCGCCAGAAGATTATTGGACAAATTGCAAATTTGGTCCAAGAAGAATGTAACCAGTTGGTTTCTTTCCCACTAAAATCTTGACACCATTTGTAAGGATTTGTTTGAGTTTGCATTCAAATATACCAGCACGGTTCTGGGGAAGAGAAGTCCTTTCCTTCTAAACCCAGGAGGGAGTGTTTGTTTTTGTTTTTCCCTGGTCCTTATGTGAAGACTCTTACAAAATATGTGTGGATTGCCCGCTAGAAGTGGATAAAAGGCAACAGCACTTGAGTGAAAAGTCTGACTAAAAATTACATTATTAATAAATCTTAGCCTACAAGTAGTCTACTTGGGAACAGTTGAAAGATGGATTCCAGTGTTCAGAATTCCCCTGTTCCTTCCCATAGCTGTTCCTGGCCCAACCCATGTAGATGTGGTGAAGGTGGCTGTCACGTTTCTGCCTTCACTGGTGCAGGAGATGAGCTGGGAGATTCTCCGTCCCTCACAGAGGCAGTGGGAGGTGTTGACTGCTCTATACTGGGCTATTCCATGGGACTGGGGAGAGCTGACTGAGTGGCTGCCTCTTTCAGGGAGGAGGTGTAGACTCTGAATGGAGCCCCAGAGTATTTAGGTATGCTATGTGCAAAGTAGCTGGCAAGCCAAACCTCTTGCAGCAGGGATGAAGTGGTCCAAGATGCTTGGATCAATGCTTCTCACTGGAATGAGTGAAGCCTTGTGTGGTGGGGAAGTAGTCTGTCATCTCTGCCCTTTGCAAAAGGTGAAACTCCGTGTGTGTGTGCTTGCTTTCCTGTGAAGTACAAGTAAATTTACGTTTTCTCTGCTACCTGAGGTTTGATAGAGGTGCGAGAAGAAAAGCGACCTATTTTCCAGCTTTAAAGGAAAGTAAATGAAACTGTCCTCGGGGCAGCAGAAGCAAAGACTTTTGTATCAAGCTGTAGTGTTGTGGGCAGGGCTGCCAGGCTGCTAAAGGCTCTTCAGACCTGGAAGCCTTTCCCAGGGACTGCTCATCTTTTAAGGAGGACTGCTTCCTCCTTTTTTTTTTTTTTTTGAGAGTCCGCAATGACTGCAATCTTTCCCTGCTCAGACCAAGGGATTGCTTGGTACTTCCTGGCTGGTTTCTGCAGTATCTTATAGCTTACTTGTTCCTTCTTGCACATGGGAGTTAAGAAGTCTGAGTGAAGGTGTCTGAAGCACTGTATTGTATATTCATGAAATATTTTGAACTGGTCATGTCCAGCTCCAGCTGGGGAGTTACACTTTTGTTTGGTCACTCCTAACTCGGTTTAATTGCTAATTTAAGTGATGCTGGTGCAGAGCAGACAAGTCCTTGGTGGAGCGAGTGGCCTGAAATGCCAGCTGTCCAATGTGCCCCTATCATGGGACACCCTTAGCAGCATCATGGCACGTCCATTTCCTTTGGTCCAATGTCCTCCTGCATCTAAGCACTGTGTCCTCCAGCATAGTTAGGGGCTGTTTTTGCCTGCTGCACCCTGGGGTGAACACCCTGTGATTAACAGTGTCAGGTGGGCAGTGGTGTGCTGTGAGCTAATTGGGAGCAGCTTTCAAATCCGGTTTTGCTTGTAAATTAAATGGATGCTTTCACTGAGCGAGAATCGAATCGGCACCTCCAAAGGTAGAAGTTCTCCTTCCACCGTGAAAGCCAAAGTGTTTGTGTTTGTGGGTAGTGAATCTGGGCTGGACCCCCAAGTTTGGTTTGGTTTTTTAATAGTACAGTGGGTTGTATGTATTCCAAAGATCCTATTTGTGTTATGGGCTTCAGCCAGGTTCTGTGCTGGCCATGTTTGCCACTTGCTTGACCCAATCCATTGGCCAGCTCTAGCAGAAGAGTTGTGCTTGACCCAAGGAAGAAACTGGTAGGCCGTGCAGAAGAACAGGGTTGTAATAAATGACAACATTTGGGCTGACCTCATCACTACTCACCCAAACAAGCAAGGGGCTGAGTTAATCTTCCATAGGGAGTGCAAACTTGTAAAATATTTTGAGAGCGGTATTATACTTTTGTCTGCAGTTTCGAGGCTTAGAGAGGTTTTCAAAGAATTTTATAAACACTTGAGAAGATACATCCTGTCTCTGTAAACTTTTCCAGGTTTTTGGACTCACCTTTACTGCTGTACTGGTGTAAGCACAGACCCTCATTTGACTTCTACCATTATCCATGATTTTTTTTCCTTCACTTAAAGATTTTTTCTTAAGGTCTCAGTTACAAGTGAAAGTGTGGTTAGAGCTGTTCTGCTCAAGCTAGTTGTGTGCTATAGACTTGGCTCCTGGGCTCTGGAATTATTAAAGTACCTCCAAGCTCTTGTCCAGGGGTGGTTTTTAACTGTCCTACATCTCCAGGTAGGCAGCTTTCTCCACACAGCAAAAACAAATACCTCGCTTCCTTCAGCGCCTTGCCTTGCATTTGGTTCTCTGCACCTGTATCATTTATTCTAGGTCCTGGTCAGCTCTGAAGTCCCAGCAAGGCTCATTTTGCCAAGGAAATGTCACCACATCTCTCCAGCGCTTGCAGCACTTAGTGTGTGTATGTGCTCAGCAGTGCCAGCATCTCAAGGAGAAGAAGGCTGTAAGCAGCCAGCATTTGGGATGTGCAGCAAGGGACCCCCCCCATCTTGAGGGGCCAGATCAGCGCTCCACCCCGGGGCTGGTGACTCTGGGACAAGGACAGTGTGCCAGTTAAATTTGTCCCATCAGGTAAGCGCTCCAGTCACCACTCCTGTAGCCACTCTGCTGTGACCAGAGGTGCATTTGTCACCTTTGTAGGCTTGATCTGCATTTGGACTATTCCAGGATACAGCTGTCCCTGGCACCTTCAGGAAAGAGTTTTGGCCAAGGGTTTTGTTTCCTGATGAGCTATACCTTACACCCTGGCTATGATGGACCCTTCTGGGTATCTGTTCTCTCTCTCAGTGGCCTTGTGACACCCACCTCTCTAAATTGCATTGCTGCATGTATTGCTGAAAATAATACTGAGTGCCCCAAGCGTGGCACTTGTGGTGGGAGGAGTGAGCAGCTGCTTGGCATACTGGATCTTCTGCACTTCAGTGCCTCAGCATATCCAGAAAACCTTCCTGCTTCTCAAGATCTCCATTGTATTTGACTGTCTTGCGTAGGATAATTTGACCTTCTGTCATATGTTGACAGGCATTCAGGATCTAAAATGAAGCTTTAGAGATTTAGAATAATAAATCTAGTGCTACTATTGAGTCTCAGCAGACCTGGTGTCTTAGCTTGCTGGGGCATTGAATTGCAGCTGATTGTGTTTTGGGCCCATTTCTCGTATGACGCTCAAACACAATTGTTCTGGAGTGTTGCCGTATAAACATAATTCCTGATGTTCAGAGTCAGCAATCCTAAACCTTGCAGCTATGAGAGAAAGGGCAGTTGGATTATATTGATGAAAGGCAAAACATGACAGTGCAATCGGCATATTTTTGCTGGGGAAAACAATGGGCTGTTTCTTTGTTTTGCAGGCCCAGTGGCAGCAGTAAAACCCAACCGTGTCCTCAGGGAGCTACCGACCATTGGTGTCAGGGTGAAGAAGCAGAAGAAAAGGATGGATGTGCTTACATGTAAAGACTTTTTGACAAAGATCTGAGCAATGCCTTTGTGCTTCTGGGCTCTTCAGAATGACGGTGAAGAGAAAGCACCATGATGGCATGCACACCTTGAGATCAAAATGCAGTTTGTTTGCTCTGTGTGATGCACATGGTCATCTTTGACCACTTTGCAGGGCTCTGTCTGAGGGGCCAGCATATTCGTGTCATCTCTGGATGCTAAGTACCAGAGCCACAGCCAGAGAATTTGGTGTGAGGACGTCACCAGCCCATACAGGTGCCCAGGGTGGGATTTTCCTCTTCCAGCAGGACAAGCTCCTGGGTTTCTTGGACATGTAGCTTTGTATCTCTGCCTGCTTGCTACACCTTCCAGAAGTGCTGTTTGTACTGTACTGACATTGTTTATGTTGAATAAATGCTTTCTCCAGCCTCTTTGTTGTGGCAACTCTTTTTGCTGAATTCAAAAAAGTGTGGGGGGTACTTGTTTAAGCATTGTGGTGAGACATGATCATGATTATTTTTAATCTTTAATGAAATGTTTGTTTTGAAAAAGTGCACCTTCAAAATGGGGACACTTGTGCAGGAGCCAAATCTGAGAGCAGTCCTAATGTTCCTGGTTTGGATAAGGTTCTTGAGCTGTGCTTTCCCCATCCCACAGGCACCCCTGAGCATCAGCCTGCTGTTTATTTCTGAGTGCAGGCAGACAGACGTCCCTGACACTTGAGTGATTTCTGCTCTGTACTGGAGGAAAAGGGATTTGACGTCATCTTCTGAAGTTTGTTTGCTGTTTGGATTCATTCCCCACACAGTGGGACACGGGGGTTCAGAGGTGCCTCTTCTGCTGCAGGTGGCTGATGTGGATGTGTTAACTGCTGTTTCCAGTTGTTCCTGAGCACCAAGCTTTTGTGAGGAGAAGCATCTCTCTCACATCTTTCTGTTGAGAAAAAAGGATTATGAACACAGACTGATTCGATACTTTAAGAATAAACTACTGCATGATTATTCTTTCTAATGTCTAGAATAGCTAAGACAAGCTTGCCCTCATCTCCTCCCAAAAATTCCAAGGAAGTTAGAAATGTGTAAATTTGAGTTCCTCAGCAGTAATAACTGCTGGGGTTTTGACAGGGAATATATATGCTACTGAGTAGCATATATATTCCAGCTTGAGCTGGGCTGGCTCACAGAGATGTTGGCTATAATAACTCCAGCCAGCAGTGTCTTGACCTGCAAACTAAAATGATCCTCGCAGTCCAGTGAGTCAAGCAGTTAGTTTGTACTTGAATGTCGGTACTTCTGTGCCTGAGCTCGGGTTGTCTTGAAGTGGCATGGGTTTTGTCAGGGTTTCTGTCTTTAGAAGGGAGGCAGGATGACTTTACTCAAGACCACAGAGTGTAAATAACACTTAGGACACCAGTTCTAATATTTTGAGGGGACAAGTAAGCTTCCCATCTCTTTGATTTTTGTACACTTAGCACTTTGTAATGACTCATGTTCTTCAGATATCTCTTATTCCTTCCACTTGCTACCAGAACATTGACGTGGTTCCTGTGTTGCTGTCGTTGGGTAGACCAGTTGCACGAGTGCACGTCTCAGCCCTGTAGCTATTGTGTTTTTTTCAACTCAGGTATAAAGGCATATTATTTAACAATATTTTTGAATGGAGCTGGGGAGAAGATGGTATAGAAGAAAAGGCAGGGAGAGGAGAAGGGATTTGAAAGCTCTTCTTCATGATCCTTGGCCTCCTTTGGTAGGAAGATTTCTAAATCATACAGATTTTTGTAAATCCCAGGAGGAGCAGTTAAGGTAGGGCTGCTCTTGCTTTTGTTGAGACTACAGGAGGGCTTGCCTAAGCAAAAAATGTGAAGCAGGTTCAGATATACTCAAAAGACCTATGCCTATGAACTGCTTCTTGTGGAAAGACTCCTTCAAATATTAGCAAGGAAGTGGAAGAGCCCCAAACTGCTCTAATAGAGCAGTGCTTTTGTGTGCTGCACCAAAACTGAAAAGTTTTATACAGCCTAAATGCCTTTAGCCTGCCTAGTGCACAGATTTTGTCATTTTTGATTACATAGTTTCAGTAATACATTCATTCTGAGTGAAAATGTGAACTAATCTTTATGAAAAGCTGTTGGAGGGGGGAATCATCTGAATATTAATAATGATAAATGCTTTACAGGGTATTTGAAGTATTTTGGTTCATGGGAACTGTTATAAAACTGCATTTTCTGTTCTAACTTAATTTTTTTGTAGGATAAATAATAAAATGTTTGAGAAGGAAAGCTATGAAGTGACAGACTGTTGACAGGTCAGGAAGGTCACTGCCTGTCCAGCCAGTGCAGGTGGTAGCCATGCTTTGTGCCCCTCTCATGAACAAAGCTGGTGCAGTTCCTGAGGCAGACAACAACCTCTGTGATCTCCTGTGTGGGAACAGCCGTGGCTGAGCTCTGAACCCGTTCCTGGGTTCACATCTCACCTGCCTGACACCAAGAAAGCCTCTGAAGATCTTTTTGATTCTTTTTGTTGTCAGCTGTTCCAGATAGCTTACTGGAGCCCATTGAGTTTAGTTTCTCTGACTCCCTTCTCTCCACCTGTAATTCTTGCTAAGGAATATTTGTAATCACATTAGGTGGTAGAAGCTTAGCTTACCAGCAGTGCCTTGTTTTAGCTGCTTTTAACCAAAGCTTGTTCACTTCCACATTGCAATAATCCAACACAAGGCATGCATTTCTTCAGAGACCGTTTGCCCCTGTGTTATCCTTTCCATAGCTGAACTAATACAGTGATTTAACTAGTGCAATGATTTATCTCTGAGCTGTTAAATGCTGTACCCATTGGATGGTGATCTCCTGTGCTCTGACAGTGCTATCAAGTTGTGCCACATTAAAAAGAAATGGGGTTTTTTTAAGCACCTGCTTCTTTGACTCCCATTTCTGCCCTAATTTCTCTGAGGCAAATGCAGTAGAAATACAATTGCCTAATTTCAAAGTGTCTCCAAAATGGTAGTGAAGTGGTTTTATGCAGGGAAATAGGCTTTGTGGGCTAAGACTGGAGCAAGGTATGCATTATCGTGCTTAATATCAGCCATTGAGAAGGACTTTGTTTCATGAGGCATCATAAATGCAGGTAACTTGAAGAGGAAATGTTGAAAAGGAGGAGGGTGAAATAAGAGAGCAAAATATTTTATTATAAAGCATTTTTATTTCTTGGGAGTTTTAGTAGGTAAACTGTGTAAATGGCAGCTTGCTTAGGACTTGGGTTTGGAAACTGATTCCCTTTTCTTATGTTTTGCGGGTTCTTTTGCCTTTTAAAATGCCCACGGTCCTCCAACCTATCTCCCATCCTGGCAGTGATGCTTATACTACACATTCTTCTACTGTTTTGTGCAGCCAGTGCTATCACAGCTACGCTGAATGAGGTTCCAGCCTAACTACAATATTAACCCTGCAAATCTGTTCATTTTCTCTCGAGCAGCCCCAGGCAGGGTATACAGGAGAATGTGTCCAATTGAAAAACTATCGCAGACTCGGTGGTGCTGCACTGTGCTAAATTGCAAGAGAGCTGTGTTTTTTCTGCCAGAGAGGATCCTGTGAAGGGACATGGTGGTGTCCGTCTTACACAAGTTACAGAATTTGTTTTTCATTTAAGTCTCAGCTTTCATTGATGATTTTGTCTCTATTTTTACCAAACTATTTGTCTGCTTTTAAGCACTGAAATGTTTTACTCGGACCTGCTGCTTTCCTCCTGCTAATCGTCTAAGGCGTGCTCCCCCCACCCCCAGTTTGTATCAGTCGTTGACGTCTTACTTTCACCTTTGTAGTTGTTGTTTTTAATTTTTCCTTCGTTATTTTACTAAATACCGCTCTGCAGATCAGTAGCATCTTGGGTGGTGGTTGTACCACATAGCATTTGTAGCAGACATTAGTTTTGCATAGCGTGTGTACCTTATTTTGTCTGGACTTGTCTTCTTTACGCTGCAGGCACCTCCTCCAGCAATTGTAGTGATTAAGCCTGGTATTTCTGTAGATTTATATTAACTTCTGCTTATAAAGAAAGAGAAGAAACCCAACCTTCCCCCTCCCCCCACCCAACATCTAAACTAGATGTTTTTCTTCATTCCCTTAGTTTTTATCAGTATTAGACTTAAGCTTGTTCTTGTGTATGGATGAAAATTAGTTAAGTACCTTGTGGTTTATAGATGCCTTTTGTTACATATTACTCGAATTTATTGTGCAACGTTAGCCTGTAAATCATTTCAGCCAGACATTTACCTGGCTCATGTTGCCTTTATGGTTTGAGTCTCTTAACAGCCATGAAAAATGGAGAAATGATGTTTTTGGCGGCGGCGGACGCTGCTGGTCCGAGTGCCCCGTAACTCTCTCTCACGGCCGCGCTCCGCTTTGGCGAGGTTTGCTGCCTGGCTCTGAGATGTTTACAAGGAATCCATTACTTTGTGCAGCTGAAAGACAGTGTTGAAAGAACAAAGGGAGTTTTGTGATGAAGTGTATCTGACTTCTCGCTGCTTTGCTTACCTTTTAAATGTAAAACTTAGTCATTTGCAAGGGCTTTTAGTTCTCAGGGCATCCCTATAAGATTCCACCCCGTGTGGAGCTGTCCTTCAGTCGAAAGCGGGGTTGTCTCAAAACCGCTCTCGAATGCATTTCTATTTTAATCCCCAACTTTGCCTGCCGCCTGCCTTCCTGGCTCCAGCTCAGCGCCCTGCCCTGCCCCACCCGCCCGCGCAGGCGGCCGCTGCTCCGCGCTGCCGGTGCAGCGCTGCCTTTGTGACTAAAAGTTGGTTTCACCAGCAGAGCATCGCCTCCCGCTCCGCGCTCGGAGCTCGCCGGCCTCGGGAAGCCGCTCAGACCTGCAGCCTATGTGGGGCACGCGGGGGCAGCTGTCGCCATACGTATAACTTTTAAATGGAAAATGTCTTTCTCAAAGGCTGTCGATGTCCAGTGGTCTGCAGTCCATGAGCAGTTGACTAGTCCAGGTGTTTCTGCTTCTGTTCCTGTGCTATGTGAATTGGGAATTCGAGAGAAGAGTGTGCAGGATGGAGGAGTTGAGGGTTTGTATTTCTGTTCTGGTGGTACGGCAGTGACGGAGGGCTTGGGAAGGAGCAGAATGTCTACCTGGGGTCATCTTAATTAAGGAAAATATTGTTCTTGGTCTTTTTGTCTGCATCTCTTTCTGTCAATGCCTTTATCAACTCTTAAAAATGAGAATGACTATTTTTGTTGGTATGGATTGACTGTCACAAGTAGTATTCAGGAAAAACTTGTTTTATTGAACGTGATCTTTACTTTGTGGGTTTTATCAGTGCATTTTGCCCCACTTATTTAAAATGTAGCCATTTAAGACTCTTGGAGCTGGACTTATTTAAAAAACTGACAAATATTTGTCTGTGCTTTACTAAGATAAAAGTCATAATCGGAGACTATGAGACAGACCTATTGATTCGAGACTGTGGGTTTCTGTGAAGTTTTTAAGGAGATCATTAACCCAGGTCTATCTTTTCACAGGACAGTCGGCCCAATATGTCAAGACCTCTGATCACTAGATCCCCTGCATCTCCACTGAACAATCAAGGCATCCCCACTCCAGCACAGCTCACAAAATCCAACGCACCAGTTCACATTGATGTGGGTGGGCACATGTATACCAGCAGCTTGGCCACGCTTACAAAATACCCCGATTCCAGGTAACTTTAAAAAGCTTCTTCTGCATGTCTTCGGCAAACTCCTTTTATTCCATTTCGTGCTTGGAGGTCCTGGGGCTGTCTCAGAATGATGAATTTAGTTCCTTTTGTTTCAAAATTAAATTAGCTTTCTTTGTTAGTAGACAGTTAGAGACTTACTTTTCTTTCCCTGCTCCAGTGTGTTCCTGACAAATGGCACTTCTGCAAATCCTGATGTGTGTGTACTAAAACAAAGCTGATAGTAAAGAGCACTTTCTACTACCTAGGATTCTGGGTTTATGCCAGGGCACCCATGCTGTGGTTTGTTACATTCAAAAACTGTAGTGATACTGCGTTTAAGCCCAAAGGTGGGGGTGTTGGGGTATTTGTTTTGTTTCTTTTGGAACAGCAACCGCTCTCCTGTGCTGTCAACATGCCATCTCCGATGTGTCACTTGAGGCAAAGGCAAGGCTGAATGAAATAAACTATAGGACTGTATTAACTGAATACTTTTTATAGAACCTTAGGACTTTTCAAGCAATTAGGCTCTTAACTCTCACGTACCTTTTGACTGAAGTATTTGTGACTGGTAGGTCACTGGTATTAAGCAGTCAGAAAACTGCTGCATGTGTGTGCATGTAAAGAAGATAAAACAAGAGTGCATCTCCAAGAAAACAGGAGTGCATTCAACAGTGTATGGGAGTATTACCTGGTGGTGATGGCAGACAAGCAGTGTAGTGGTTCTGTAACTCTAAGGGTTGGTTGGCAGACAGCAGGTGTTCTTTGTGTCCACTGTATTCATCTATACCTTGCCCTTCACTGCCGGATCCTGCTCTAGAGTGAAAGCAGTGTTACCATTGGGTTCTCTCCGGTCTGAGGGGGCAGATTTTTGGTTTCTTGATCCCACAGCTCTGACTTGCCTTTCCAGAGGGCACAAAGCATGCTTCATGGGATGTGGCTTCATTCAAAGCCAGGGTTTCACTTGATACTGCTGCCTCTGCAGCATCGGCTCCCAGTATTGTGTGGACTGAAGTAGTGCTGCTGGCACAAGGACCTGACAGGGCTGGAGGAAGAGAACAGTACCGACAGCGAGGCACATGGCCTTTCGTATGACAAGAAGGCCTGGCAGAGGGGAGTAAAAGAAGCCATGCCAAAGCCTGGGTCTGCCAGGAGAGATTGAAGTAATGTCTGGGAAAACTTGAACTGTTCTTCGAAAACCAAATCTGTTGTTTTGGGGATTTTTTCGGAGCTGCTTTTGCTTGGCTCCTAGTAGTTGTGATTACTGAGTGGGTTTTTTGGTAGTTGGTGCAGTGATGGTGTCTGACACTGTTGTGTATGCAGAATGAGAGGCTGCTGCTTCTGTTTTCTTGTCAAATTCACAGAGAGGGTATATTACTTCAAGTGAAGGAACACTAAAATGTCATTCAAAAATGTGTATAGTGGCAGTGGAATTTAAACTCAATGTATTCTGTGCTCAATTGAGCCATTGTAGCACTTGAAAGTGAAAGCTATGCCTGTAGTATCAAAGCCAGTTTAATAAATTAAACATTTTAAAGCTCTTCAAACATAATTTAAAGAAAACCAAAACTCTGAGTTATAGTTATTCTGCTGCAAGTCGTTTTGACATGTGTTTGTGTTTCAGTTCTGACAGTGTCTTTTGAACCTCTTGATGAGTGAATATTTTCAGCATAGCTGTTAGAACCTGGAATTCCCAGCCGCTTCCAGAACCTAAGAGGTTTTTTTCAACATTAGTAGCTTCAAAAGAGCAATTATTAAACTCGTTTGAATGTCAAGACAATATGCCAGTTTGAAAGAAGCAATATGCCAGTAGTCATGATACAGTTGTTTGGGTTTTGTCTGAGACTGTGCCATCAGGTTTTTTTCCAGTGGAGGGTAGGGATGTATATATGTGTGTGTATATGTATCTATACATATTTCTACAGAGTGAGTGCTAGGTAAAAATTATCCAGTAATATTTGGACATTAATACAAATTGTTTCTTGGAGCCTGACCTGCTCAGTTTATATCTAGCTAGACTCTAACTCTGTTACTCAAGTTTAGCACAAGGTTTTTGTCACCATTGCTCATATGTTTCTTTTTCTGCCAATATCACATGTGTGAATGATGTCAAAACTAAGGAAGGTCCCATAGATATTTTTGGGCCAGTTGAAACCTCCTGAGACTTACTGTCATATGAAGTATTGTCTATGAAAAATAAGGTCTTGATTATCTTGCCTGAAAGAGCACTGCTCCAGGGATGAGTCAAGGCATCGGTTGCAGGCTCCAGCACGTAACAGGTTGAGACACGAAAGTCATTAGGTTTCTGACTCGTATTACATGTAGTCTAAGGGCCAGAAGCCTAAAATGAACCTTTCATCTGTGGGCCAGGTACCAGAGTCATCTTTCTTTGTGAGATTGAAAGGGTGATATTCAAACCAGCAGCTTTGGAGTGACTCTGACTTGCTGGTGTGAGGGAGACCTATTCTGATAGAGCAGTTTCTGCTTTGGAGCAAGTGTACTCTTTCTTCTCCTTTTGGGCTCAATAGCATCTCATCTTGTACCTCTCTATTTTCTTCCTGGACAGTAGAGTACGAATTAGAAGGAATACTTTAAGAAACAGTTGCTTAAATGATATCAGGAAAAGACTTGTAGCTTGAAGGGATCATTTTCCATAATTCTTCTGTTAGGTTCCCCAACCTGGTTTGTGCCTTGACATGTAAAATGCCTACTGACAGATATCCATTCATTCCTCCAAAGAAATCTTGGTGTGACTGTAAAAGTGTCTTGCTGCTGTTGCTGGATCCCTGCCCTTTGCTTTGGAAAGACCATTGTGGGCTTCTCTCGAATGCTCTTGTGATTGAAGAACCCAAGGAATCTGAACCAATCTGTGTTTTGGGCAAAAGCTGACTGGTGAAGCAATCCAACAGACAAGCAGCTTATCTAATAGATGGTTTGAATTGAGTAATCCTAGAATTATAAATTCTGAAGCTAAAATAATGCTTAAAAAACCCATAAAATTAATTTAAAAATCTAGTAGCATATAATTTCAAAGAGCCCAGTTATAACCCAGACTAGGGAGAACTTATTGTGTTCACAAGGCAAATCCCCTATGAATACTTTAGCTCATCACCAGACTTCAGGTTCTCCCAAGAAACCAGTGAGATCGTGCCTCAAACATAGTCTCATGAAGCTCGATAATACAATTTGCCAGATATAGGCTTCAGGAAAAGGCAGCTTGAATCAGCATATCTACCAAGAAGACCTAACGTAAGGTCTCTCTGCTGAAATAAATAGTAATTTTCCTTTAAAGTCTGAGGAGGGAGCAGGTGTCCTTCTATGTAGCTCTCTCCACCACGACTGTAGACCTTGGTGCATTCACCCCTGTACAGACTGTACAACCTTTGGTTCGCTTGAAGTCACCAGATCTTCAGGTTGGTGTCTGGCAAGACAGAGCTATCTGTTAAAGATTTGGGTGCACACAATTTTTTTTGAATTGCTTGGTTTTTGCAACTAAAGATTTTTAAAATAAATTGCTTTCTTTCCACTCCCCAGGAAAAAAAAAAAAAAGTTCAGAAAAGGTATATCCAAGATGAGGTTCTGCTAAAGGAGCCTTTCTCTCCCGAGAGCTGAGGCACATGCATGTGGTGCCATTGCTCCCTGTGGTCACCAGAGAGTCTGAGGAGAAGGGGCTGAGGTGTTAGGATTTATGATTATGAGGAGAGGAAGTACTGGCCAGTCTGGTACTTTAACCCAAGCAGCCTACTCCCCTTCCAATGCATTATCATCTTGCAGTGGGATCAAACCCTTTGCTTGACCTTGGCATTCTTACATCTCACAGCCTTAATGCTGTCTGTACGGCATCTACCAAAAGTTACTGTGTATCAGGCTAAGACAACCTCAACTGACTATCGCAGCTAGATGGGAAGATGTGTAACTTTGATCATACAAGCATCAGCTGATATCTCTGATATCAGCAATATCAGCAGTGTTGTCTATCTCGTATGTTCAAAGCATCTGAACTTTTAATTAGTTCTGTCCAAATCATCTGGTACAAATATTTGCATGACACCATGGCATTGGATTGCCACATCCTATATTCCCACCACAGAATGGGAAAAATTCACTTAAAACCTTGTACATAACTTTGTAGAACCTTTTGGAGTATCTGTTTGGGTTGCTACATCTCCCATCTTGAGTTACTCCCTTCATATGAAGATGGATTCTTCTTATACAGTATTTCACAATCCTTCCAAATTTCTGCCCAGGGCTATTTCAGGTTTTCATATGAACCAATCCATTCGTGTCCCAGTTTTCTTACCCAATCTTCACTCTCAGCCCTCAGGGAAATTAAATTTCACACACTTGGATCCAGTTAGGACACTGCCTCTTTTTTTTCATTTTTGATTGGTAAGGGTTTCTTTTGCATCAAGAGCACAGAATTACTTAGGAGAATGCCCAGACTGTCCTTGGCCTTTTTTGACAGTTTGCAAGAAACTTATCCTTCAGAAGTTGTGTAGGTAGACTTCCAAGGACATGCTATGAATCAGACAGCACTGCTTGCCTGTTTCAGAGCTCTGGCCCTTTCTGTTATCAGTCCCCATGTCCAAAACAAACTGACACAGCCCTTAGTTCAAACTCCTGCAAATTGCAGCACCGTGCTGGAGACTTCTGTCTTGGTAGGAGATCTGCTGAGGTGAGGGTGGTCTGCACTTTGCATAGGCCTCCCTCTGTAACACCTCCATGAAAGCAGCCCTGTCACAACTTTCCCACTCACCTTGGAGAGTACCTCTCAAACTGCTCTAAATTATGCTAAACTTAAAGAAATACAACATTTGCTAACTAATGAGCATTTGGTGATTTGTGTTTTTTAAGGAAATTTTGAGAGAGTGGATATCGCTGCATCTTTATTTCCACTCTCCGTACTTGGATTTTTCTTCCCGAGAGGTACATCTCTGTCTGTATCTTTCTGGAATAGCAACATCAAAGTCTGATGAGGTAGTGGTTCTGCAGTAGCAAGACTTGCACTTTTGAGAGCAAATGTTGTGTTGCAAGTTCTAAAGAGCAAGCTTCTGTGAAAGTTTTCAGTATTGCCATAATCAGCTTTGTCTGCTCTATTAGCATGAATGGTCCAGGTCACAGCTTTTTAATATTTTGTAACATTCCTGGCAGGACGGAATAGGCAGAAGAAGTTGGCAGAGGGTCAGTTCAATCTTTGTTATCTATCTTGTCTTACTCATCTTGTTATTCACCTTTTATATTTCATCATTTGATTGCTGCATGGTCTTGCGGCGAGCAAAAGGGAGGACTTGGGTTAGGGAAATACATTGACTCTCACTGACCTGTTCTGTGACCCAAGATAACTGATTTAACTTTGAGCTTCAGTTGCTTCCTACCAAGGTTAACAAAAAAGCAATTTGTAGAGTGCTTTGGGATGATGATTGAAAGTGTAGAAGATTACTATCTCTAAGCATAAATATTTATAGATCCAGTAACTGAGATAGAGGTTGATGAAGTTGGTATCATCAGTAACATGTATTAGTAAAAAACAAAATGTTGATTCATGAGGACCAGGCTCAACACAGTCAGGCAGTACAGTTGTGTTGGTTAGTGTAACCCCATATAGAAACTTGGAAGGAAAATAGAACTGTGAATGATACTATACTTCATGCCCATTTAAATAAATTCAGAGAGTTTACATGACTGATATTTTAAAGAGAACTCTCTTGCAACACACATCTGTCAATAAAGAGCTCGGAGGGGTATTTTCTGGTCCTGGCTGAACTAAGATTAATTGTAGCTCTAGGTATGTGTATTGAACTTAGGGTGTATATTGACCTCATTTTGCCTCAATTAATGATCACCACAGGTCAGTCATCACTGTTGCCTCAGTAGAAGTAAATATTTTTCAAATTGTAGTCCTGTAATATGTTTAACTTGCAAGGTCAGCAAGTTGCTGCTGTTTTTGTGGCTGGTGACTGATGAAAGAAATAGCACCATCAGATTAGCAGGTTCTCGCATTATGTGGTCAGTAACTGGTGGTGAGTCATCACTGAAAGGGGCCACAAAATTGATGTCCATCTTCCTGTTCTAAATGTCAGTAAAAGTGGGCTTATGTATTATTTACTTGGAGGGTAAAAAGCAGTGTCCTGTACTTGTTCAATGCTTTTGCACTCAAATATGTAAAAGGACAGTACAGTCGAGATAGTGGATTGTTGGAGTGCTCTTTGCACATATGCAGACCCAGACAAAATAGATGTGCAGACTTGATGCTACAGGGGTTTCATGCCATGCTTGTCTCTGGCTGCCTGGCTATGGCAGTGTATAAAGAAATATGTTCAGAGGAATAAGTATCTACATTCAAGAGTGTTAGAAAGCTAAAGGCTTTACTAGGCTCAGATCGTTATTTCTGAGGCTAGTAATCCTCAGAAGTAACAATCACTTTTCTTGAGGGGAAAGAAGAAAATCCGTAGCTATATCATCAGTGTAAAGATTCCTTTGCTAGTTGGCTCGTGTGAGTTTGTAAGGGTTGGATCACCCTGGAAGTCCAGGAGAGGGGAGGTTGTCAATAACTAGTTTAAGGGTCTGTGCTCTGAGAAATCATTTGATTGCAAAGGCTGCTTGATATCCTCAGTGAATAGAAATTTGTGGATGAGAACCTTACAACGTTTGTATTTTTCTACCCAATATTGTGGTTTCATAAGCTGGACTGAAGGCACCCAAGCAGTAATTCTCACTCTGCCAGACCGGTACCTGGGAAGATAAAATAATATGCTGAGTCTATGGATCTCACTTGACCTAGTAAGAAAAATCCCATTAGCAACTGAGGTGACACTGAAGTATTCTGCTTATTGATCATTTCAGATAGGGCCCAGGTTTGAACCATAGTGGTGAGGTTCAGTGATCTGTTTTGCCTTTTGCTGTACTTACAGAGGTTCCTGATTGCAAGGAGTACGTCAGCACAAAGTTCTCATTCTGCTCCCACATAAACTGTTTGTACTTCATTGGTCTTTCATAAATTGCAATGTCGTTGCTAAGCAAATTGGCATCTAGTACATACATAATTACAGAAGCAAACATTTGGCTTCCAGTTTTGCCGTCAACACCCGGCCACCTCTTGGGTGTGTTTGAAGCTTTAGGATATAGATTCCAACTTCTGGCTTGCTTCTTTCTGGTGATGATCAACCTTCTGGCTGGGTTTCATGTATACGAGTATGCTTGCCATTTGGGGATGTATTTGCAGAGGTTGCATAGAAATGGTGAAAACTGCTTAGGACTCAATGGTTGTCTGCAGTCATTTTAATGCAAATGAGACACAAATGCTGTGTTGGCTAAGGGAATGTCACCAGTTCCTGTTATGTGAACTTTTCCTCTAACTTAAACAGTCTGCAGTTTATTCAAATATCAGAACCAGACAAGTGTCATCTGGCAAGCTTTATTTCTCTTTTTGTCAATCTTTCTTTCACCTTAGTCTATGACTTGCAAGATGTTGCTATCTCTTTGACTCTTGCCTTTCAGCATCCTTTTTTTCTGTCCCTGTTCTGTTCTGATCATTGACCCTATTTCTGTCAGCTAAAGTCCCTCATTGCTTTGTCTTAATTTCTTTTCATACACACTTTTCTATCTCTGTTGGAAGGAGTCAGAGCTCACAGAGGTCACAAGTGATCTTTACCTGACCACATCAAAGCACATTGCTTGCTTGCTTGTCCTTTTCCCCTCACACATGCTTGGTTTTCTGGCTCTTGTTAATAGTGAGATTTCTTTGAGTAGGTAAGCAGCATATTTGATAGATATCTCAGATGATGCTTTGCTCTTAGTGCCATCAGCTGAGGGATGCTCTGAGGCTCATTCACATTGATCTCTTTCATTGAGTCTTTGAGTCAGTAATCCAATAAATTGTTTCTAGCCCTGATGTGTACATTAGCTTGCATCTGTAGGAGTCTTCCAGCATAGTTGTCTCTGCACCTCATGTGGACAATTTTCTGGGCACTTTCAAGGTACTTTCTGCCTGCTTCAGAGAACCAACGGGCTTCTGCAACCATTTGAAAGCATTTAAGCTGAGCTTGTAGCTGCTACTTTTGGATTGCTTTGTAGGGACATGCCTTTAGGAAAGCAGTGGGCTCACAGTCACTTTCCTATCCAGTCCTTCCACAGTGCAGCACTGTATGTGCAGACACTTGGGTAGATCAGGTGCTCAAAGCAATATAGCAGACGCTCCACCTGGACTCGTTTTTCCTGCTTCCAGCAAACTCAGCTGTGCCACGTCTGGTACCCAAACTAATTACTGAAGACCTATCTTTCCTATTTCTTCACACTGCTGCATTTTGCAGAACAGGCATTCGGGGAAGGAGAGCAACACTGGCAATTCAATTTCTGTGAATCAAAAACTTCCTGTTTGCAAAGGATTAAAAGTGGTAAAAGGGGAGAGTAATAGAAAGATGCAAGAGTTTTGTTCATAAGATGAGATAGTTGAGCAAAGTAGTTTTAAATGCAGCAATTTATCAGATAAATTCTACCTCCTAGACCACAACAGGGTTTTCATGGCAAAATGTGAGAAGCCTGACAATCAAATGGTAGACATAATTGTTCTTTAAGTGACCTATTAACACTCCATTCCTTTTAATTAGAAATTGTATTTACGTTCTCATACAGGCCATATTGGAACAGTAAAAACTCTTTCCATATGAGGTGTGTTTCAGGTGAAAGGCTGTCACAAGCTGTGTGACACATGTGGAACAGGAGTGACTGAAGTCCCAGTGCAGCAACATGTGGCTTGCCTTCGGCTCCCTGCTGACACAGAGGGAGATGGAGGGATAAGCAGCATCTCCCAGGACCACACCCAAACCCTTTGCATTCCTTGCCTAAGAAATTGCTTGTAGTTGCTTATTGTGGCATAGAAAGTTATAATATATGGCATTTGCCATAAGTGTGTCACTGCAGAGCAAATGATGGATTATGTCCTTCCACACCCCAAAAGTTGTTCTTTGTGCTGTAATTAAAAAGTAAATGTTGCAATGTTGAATTGGAATTATTTTGTGCCATACAATGAATTTGTTTTGTTAGGTTGCCTGGATGTAATTGCAACAATGTCAGTGCATTAAACTCGTGTCATGGGGCAATGGTTTCCTGCTGCTATAGCAGTGCCAAGCACTGCTTTGCTTAGCAGCCCTTCTGCTGTTTATCTCCGTCAGCCCTAGTGATTATTTTTGCTTCTGTGAAACTTTTTTTTTGTATTTTGTTCCCTGCATGCATACTATAAATTATAGTTCTGTTGGAGGGCTAACCACAAATCCCAAACAGTAGGAAGTGCTGCCATGCCAGAGAGAGGCTCGGCTGGGAGCTGGCTTTACGTTCTCCCTTACGTGTCAGTGATATGAGGGGAACAAGGCGCTCCAAACCGTGACGGTCTGCTGGGTGCCTTCTACCATCTGAAAATTGATCCCTCTTAAACAGTTTAGAGAACCCTCAGGGTCTTGCAGCTTACATAAAAAATGAAAGCCCTTCCTGTCTTAGAGAAGTGCAAGCAGTCAATACAAAAGAGAAAAATGATCTTTTAAGTGTATCCCATTGAATCCATTATCTCGAGGGCCCGTGCTTGATGCTTCATCAAAACATCATCGTCTTGGTGATACGTGGGGGAGAGGACAAGGGGGCATTCGGGGGATTTCAGAGAAAATGCTGCAGCACTCTCAGTGCCACAGGAGAGGCTAAATATGATACAAGCCAGAAAATGAGAGCTGCAGAAAAACTGATATGTTCCTCCTTATAACATATTGAGTTTGGCATGTTTGAAACAAGCAAACCATTCAGGAAAAGTTTTCAATGTTTCTTTCATAGCTATGAAAGTCCTGTTGGTCATCTTGTACAATAATTGCTTTGCTTTCAATCAGAATAAAAATTTGCAGATTTTTTTTTTCATTACAATGATAAAGAAAATAAAATAGGAAATAAAAATCAGTGTTTGTACCATCAATACATTCTACCCTTGTTGTGGGAGGTAGTGAAAGGGAGCTGAATTAGAGCTGAATATCTTGTTCTTATGAGCAAGAGTCAGAATTGTTAGTTTTTAAATGCTGCAGTTATTAAAATCTTTTGCATACCTGTACTAATGATTCATGTGTTTTTCTTAGACTAGCATGAAAGGAAAATCATTGATTTCTGTTGTTCTGAATTTGCAGTATTTACAATGTGACTGTGGAGTTTTTTACCAGATTATGGGGTTAGGAGCTGATCTTTCTTACTGGAAATAGTAAGCATGATGCTCTTTTGGTAGATTATAAGCAGTAAAATGGAAGAGCTGGAATTTGTTTTCAATAGCCAGTAGCATCAGTAATTGAGAAATACTATTGAAAAAAGGTGTATTTTTGGAAGACAGTGAGAACAACGAAGAGGCACTATTTCAGAATGTAACTGAGCTGTCAAGCACACATCCTTTGGGGTGTCCTCCATTTCCTTTGGTGAAAGCCTTGCTTAAATAAACTGAGCAGTAGGCAGTGGGTGTGTGCCTTTGCACAACAACATACACCCAGGTGCTTCGTTGGCCAGGGTGATCCCAAAGGCAGAGTGCTGTCAACATTCCTAATTGGTTATTACCCAATAACACACACCCTCCAGTGTCTTGGGACTACAAAACACTTTTTACCTAGCCTTCCTATATGAATAATGAAGCACTTGAAATATTCATCCAATTATAATCAGCCTCTTTCTTGGCTAAGGATTGCCAAATGCAATTGGACATACTTCTGACATAGAATTTCAGGCTATATCTATGTTGGAAGGGTTTAGTCATAATTCTTGACTTCTGGGGAGAGATTAGATAACACCATGATGGTAATTTCTCCAGCCTCAAAAGCTATTGTTTATTCACTTTTGCTATGAAATTTTAGTTTACTAGCAGCATAATGTGGGAGTTTTAGGAATATTTTTTTCATTTTATACTTGGAGCTTGTCACATGAAACTGCTCATGTTTGTTGGAAACAATGAGATGTTTTGCTTTTTCTCCAAGTGCTGTGGCTACAGCTTCACAGAACTGAAGTTGCCAATCATGCAAAAAGCAGTTAGCATGTGTAGCATACTTTTAAAACGTAGTTTTATATTTTAAAACTCTATTTATGTTCATCTTATATTTTTTCTGCATATTTTGCTGCCCAGCACAATTGACTCCTGATGTGCCAGTGGCTGACTTTTAAATGTTTTTGTCATGCCTTACTAGCATTTTCAAAAACAATGTCCTTATCCTTTGCAGAATATTAAGGTTTAATTTTGCTTTACTCACTTCTTCTGTGTATAAGCTCCCCTGAGTGATAATCTTCCCTCTGGCCTTTCAAAACCTGATGAAGGCTGTGCTCCATACTCCTGCTGATGGCAGCTTCAAGCTCCGCTGCAGTAATGCCATAGGGAACCACACTGGTTCCATCATGCTGCCACAGAGAAAAGGCCAGTGTCCATCTTTGTGGTGCAAAGGAGATGCACGAGTAGGGAAGTGGTGGCAAATGTTATTCTAGGGAGATAAAGCTGGCAAAACAGTGGCAGGTAGGATATCTGCCTGCTTATTTCCCCTTTGGAAGACCTTATGGGAAAGGGAAAGGAGAAAAACTGCTGCTTTTCTGTAGCTAAAGCGTATTTAGAGGCTCCACTTTTCATCAGGAATTCTCATTTTCCCAGTTTCTAATATTGCTGTCTCATAAAGCTGGGCCTTGGGCCATGCCTCTCATGCTGGCCTTCCCTTGCTTAGTAGCTAACCTCGATAAACTCATCAGCAGAGCTACAATTGCACCTTCCCGCTTCCACTTTGGATTAATGGTGTAGCTCTCCGAAACTGAATGGATGCTGCTCTCCAGACCACAGAGGTCTGATTCTAGGTGAGCATTTAATTCCCCTCTTGGGAAGTAGAAATAAAAGCCCTAATCAGGTATGTTTCACGCTTCTCTCTTGGGTAGGCTCAACAAAATGAAGGATGAAAAAGATGGTATTGGAAGTTGCTGCTGTCTGCTATCATTACAAGGCATAAAGCACTG
The DNA here is from genome assembly GCA_020086605.1 of Lanius collurio. NCBI lineage: Eukaryota > Metazoa > Chordata > Aves > Passeriformes > Laniidae > Lanius > Lanius collurio. The sequence goes on along the minus strand of JACBWW010000003.1, from coordinate 21,415,380 downwards.
ATTTGAAAATAGAAACAGCTGGTATGGGTGAAACTTTCAATTGTGTTTAGCTTCCATGCAGGTCAGTTTATTATTTCCTATTAAAATGCAAAGTAGTTCAATCAGAGGCATAAGCCTTTCTTCCTTCTGTTTATTAATGAAATCCTGGAAACGTGATAAATATGAATGGCCCTGGGAGTGATAAAGAATGCATAACAGGTTTGGTACCGTGTAAAAAACATAAACCTGTAGTGCAGTTCTTATTCAGAGAGGAAAAATTAGTCATGTTGCTCTGCAAACCTGAACCTGTAGAAACTCTGCTGGGCTACGCCAGACTGTTTCACATGGGGACAGCTCATCTGCAGCTCTTCAGTGAGTACTTCTTCCAGGAGCCCTTTCTGTTGCTATGAAAGACCACAGAAAGGGCTCTGTTCCTTGACCTTTCATGCCAGAATATTTTTCTTTGCAGCGTGCTTCCACCTGGAAAGGTGAGAAGTGATGAAAGCTTTATCAGTTGCAAATTGCAGAGGCTGTAGACAGAACAAAATAAATGGGGTGAGATCCCAAAAAAAGCAGTCAGTGAAATCTAGTCCTGATAAAGGTCAAGTTTGTTCTAGCATGTTGCTGACTAAATGCACATCCATCACAACAGAGTTTATTTTCCACACTGCTGTCCTAATATTTTTCTGCCGTAGTAACAAAACATTGGGGATGGTAGGGCAGGTAGTGGGGAGGGAGCTGATGTTCCTGGTCAGAAGCAGCTCCACATGTTTCAGCCAGCAAGAATATGTTCCTGCCAGCTTTCCCTGCTTCAGAGTTGAGGTGAAACTCCTTTGTCTTGCTGAGTGCTAGTTATAATAAATAATAAATCAGTGATTTTTCTCCCAAAATTAGATGTGGAATTTAATTTTGCCTGTGTTCACAGACTGAGGAGCAAATATGATTTTACTGGCTTCGATCCTGCAAAGTAGCCTGAGCTGCTGTCCACAGTCATATGCTGGCTATTTCTATACCCCTCAGTATTTGTTTAGCAGAGGATTTTTCTCTAAGATCAACCAACCCTTGAAGTACAGTGGAGAAATACCCCTTCCTTTTGTCATCTGTTGTGAGTCTCAATTCTTGGTAGACACTTCTCTGGGATCTCTGCAAAGCTGTTGCTGCCTTTGTGTTACCAGTGTGAATATGGCAGACTTGTTCTTTACTGCAGTGTAAATCCCTGGGGCAGATCTCTGCCGGAGGTCTTCTAACATCAAAGCACAGAGATGGTGGTTGGTGGCAATTAGAGGCAGCAAAGATGGCTTATGTGTCTGTACCCACTGTGGCTAGAGCTCCTCGTGGGCTGCAGGATTCAGGGATGGACTAGGCACAGCTGCTGAGCACTAGGGTTTGGGGCAAGCATCTGATCCGAGGGGCAACTGCAAGCAAATGAGACCTGTTGTCTTGGTGCTTTTATTGACTGCACTGCTGCAGTATCAGTGGTAATATAACAGAGCCCAGTCTGACCTCAGGTGCCTTCTCCCTCCTGTTAAAATCCATCATGAAGTGCTCAGCAGCAGGTTCTGCCTTCTGCTGGATGGCTGGGCAGCCCAGGTCCATTTTGCCTCCTCTCATTATTTGTGGGTAGTTGTCTCGTGGTATACACTGAGGGAAGAAAAGATGTGCAAAAGTGAAGGGCCAACAACTGCACCATAGGTTTCCATCACAGGACTGTGAGGTTAAAACAAGTAAATACAGACTTTTCTGTGTAGGGTTGTTAGCAATTTATAATTTGGTGATCTGACTTCATAGTCAAAGTTGATTGTTTTAGCACATTATCTTTCTCCAGACTTCTTCCTTTCATGGTGCTAATTGGCTTCTGCTTGCCACTAAAAGAGGAGGTTTTTAGGAAGGTAATGGAAAATAATCAAAATCAAGCTATAGCCCCAAACTATTTGTTGCAACACCAGTGGCTTCTGGAGAGATGGAGCTTTGATGAAACAGTGCAGCTCTTGATTACCCTAAACTATTTTCAGTCTTCTGCACCTTTCGATAACGTGGTTCTGTAGATCTCCTGTAAAGATAGCAGAAAACAATTTATATCTATGCCTTGGGGCAATGCAAGAAAAAATCAGAAATCTACCAAGACACCTGCATTTCTGCTAAATTAAAATTTCATTACATTCACATGTAGAGCAAAAAGCATTGGTATTAACTAAGTACACAAGTGAAGGGAATAATGCAAGGTGGTTGTAATGTGTTTTATTTTCAACAGAGAGGAGGAGAACTTTTTGAAACAGTGTTCCGTCCCCAAAAACACCTGTATCAGAACTTGCATTGCTCTAGAAAATTGTAGGTTTGAAATTCAGTATTTTTCTCAGTAAATTCTTAGCTTTTTTTTTTGTTTTTTTTGTTAAGGGAATCCTTGTCTTTTGGCACATGTACCTGTGTTGCTCCTTGATCAGTTTTTTTTTTCAGTATTAGTGCAAACTGCAACTTTATTGATATGAGGGTTGTGTGCTGTTACCAGCATCTGGGGAAAAGGGCAGATGCAGAATGGAGAGACCCTCAGGAAGTGTGCTTTTTTCCCTTCTATTAATCCAAGTGTAGTTATATTTTGCTCTTTTTAGAGAAAAGCTTCACAGTTAAGTGAACAAAATAATGAAAACTTACAAGCTCAAGCCATAGTCTGCTTCATCATCAGCATATTTCTACTAGTTTAAAAGCAGTGCTCAGCTTGGTAGGCATCTTCTTGTTTAATAATGGTCTGAAATCACCCCAGGAAGATGGTGTCTGTTGGCTTGTGCTGGTTCCCACCAGGAAGATCACAACAGATGTAAGACATATATCCTCACTGTTGTAAATCCTCCAGACTGATGGAGTTATGCTCATCTGAGTGTTTCTCCACAGATCATTTCCCACCTGTCTGCCTGCATTCAGGATTTATGAGTTGCTGCGTGACAGAGCTGTCCCAATCTTTCGGGTGCACGATCGCTGCTGCAGTGGAACACAAGGTGTGCGTGGAACAAGACCCAGCCCTGTGGGGGTGGGCTGCCCTTCGTGGCAGTCTCTGTCTGTTCATGGGCTGTAGCTTGATCCTGGAGTCAGCCCACTTCAACATCCTGCTAAAATACTTGATATTTTAAAATACTGACTGCCTGCATTTAGGAAGCGGGGTTCCTAAGACACTTTGCAGTGTAATATAACTTTGGATTTCCTGTAGTAGAGCTGTAGCTCAGGAAGAAGCTGAGACCAATCAGCTCCTCTGTGTGAGAGTAACATCAGTTACAGGGTAAAAGAGCTCTTAAATTAAAAACTCCTACCCAGTTTAGGAGCACTACAAACTACTGCTGTCATATAAATTTGCAGGTTTTTTTATTTAATAGACACGGATTTTTTTTTTAACTGAAATTAATGCCTAGGAAAAATTGTGTTGGATTTTGTTTAGTATATGAATTTTGGTACAGTTAGTTTCTGGTCATTTTTGAGAGTGGTTTACACTCACCTTGACATGGGAAGCTAATGCCTGCACGCAGTTCCTGCCCGGACTCTGTGGCTGCTCCAGCAGAGCACAAGCCTGCAGTAGTGTCCCTGTGCCATCACCCAGCACTTTGGAAAGCCCTAGAGTATCTGAAGCAGTAACAGGAGCTGAATCACATCCTGGATGTTGTTTATTAAAGGAACCATGTTGTAACATTTACTTTTGTCATGAGGTGTTTTTGCAGATTTTGCTCTCTACAGTTACAGTGTCTGTTTTCGCATCCATGGATTAATTATTCCTTGCACCACTAGTTTATGAGGCTGTATTTCTTCTGTGCTGTGTCTCAGTCTCTTCCTCTCTCCTCTCTCTACCTCCTCCACAGGATTGCATTTGACCTGCTGTTGGGTTTGGTTTGGCTGCAGGGATGATTACACCATGGCAGCATCTAATTTAATAAACAATAAAGCCACTGTTTTGTATATGTAAAGTTTGTCAATGGAAATAATGTTATCTGTGTGTTTTTTTATCACCCCACCACCAGCTAAACGTTCAGGTGTGGCTTTGGCATTTCTAACCTGTGCAATGAGCATTATTTATTGCTCAGAGCCACTGTCTAAGATGTTTTAGGTGGACTTTCCTGTCCTCTTAACTGATTAGTGCACAGGTTTTGTATGAACTGATTTGGTTAATGGTGTGATTTTTCTAGTCACTGAAGTGCATGAATCGTTTCAACCTCTAGCATGGAAGCGATTAAACATGTAAATGTATGGGAATGAATTATACAGGTATAAACACGTTTATTTATATAGGCACTTGTGGGTGTCCACACTAGGAATCACAGCAATGTAATTGTATTTTATGCGACTTAATCAAAAAAAGAGCAGTGTACACGGTCCTGTGTTTCTCATACTAAATTCTGTGCTCATAACACCCATCTCTTCCCTGCCTCTGTTGTGTATGCTCTTATGCTACATGGATTGCCCTTCTAGAAGAATTTGTAATCTAGGATGTTAGTCTGAAAGTACTGTTTTCAGTCTAGGTAGAGGAATCTCTGAGCAGGTGGGCTAAGTAAGTAGTAAAGGAAAACACAAATATTTGAGAGAAATATAATAAATGTGCTATTGGATAGCTGGCCTTGCAACTTCTCTCGTTGCAATTAAAGTAAGCTTTATAGGAAAAGAACATTATTTGGGCAGCCTGGGTGACCTTTCTTTGTAGTTTTCATGGAACATGTGTAATAATACCATCTCCAATACATTTGCCTGCCTCTATGCATAGAGTTGTGTTGCTTATTTACTAAACATGTCATCAGCATCTCCTGCTCCTCCTCAGTTCAGCATGTGTCCCTTGGGCTGTATTTTCTGCGTATTCTTAGAGTCCTGTTCTGAAAATTCATTCTTGCATGCTTTCTTTACAATGTTCCTAAGTCTGGTACCTTCTTGCTTCATTAGGTCATTAAAGACGTAGTCTAAAATCTTCCACCCAGAGGGAGATTTGCAAATGTGAGTTGCAGGAGCATCTCTAATATCTCACATATCTTAACTTGTGAAGCTAGTTTTTACTACCTTAATAGTGTTCTTTGTATGTGTATTTTTTTCTCCTTTGTCTATTTGTGTAGGGATTTTAAAAACCAGACTGAACATCTTTTCCACCTTCTCTGGAAAATTTGCCTTCTGACAGTCCAAGCCCAAATTCAGCAGCAGGATTGAGACCTGATCATCTGTTTTACAGGCTTCTGCTGCACAAACTAACAGCAGCAAATTGTCCTCTGCATGAACTGCACTTAAGAAGGATGTTATGAAGTCTGTTTGTGACTTTCATGGGTATTTATTGAAAGCAGAAGAATGAGGATGTTTGGGAATACTTCATTCTGGGCTCCAAAGGGTGATGTTTTCTGGGGACACAGGCACAGACAAAGTCAACATCTGAAAGTTTTGGAAGCACTTTGTCCCTCTGAATTTTATTCATTAATGAGAAGGTTTTACTTAGGCTTTAATGTAGTAGTGTCCTCTTTCTCTCAGGAAACAGTCCCTGTAGGATCCCCCATAGAGCACACAGAGGTTAATTGTGCTGTCTCCTGCCTTTATGGGCTGCAATGCAGGAAGAACTTGTGCAACTCTTGCAAAGGGAAAGGCAAGTGTGTTCTTGTCCTGTCTATGGAAACGTATTGTCCTTTCTCTTAGAGAAGGCAGCAGTTAATGAAACAACATAGAAGTGATTTTTGGCTAAGTAGTGAAAGTTGTGAAGATAATGGAAATCTTAGTTCATTATGGTTTCATTGCCATGTTTGTCATTTATAGGGAAAGAGGTTCCAGGCACAGGAAGTGTGATGCCTGGTTCTCAATGTAACATCCTGGAAAGAGGTAGAATTAGCAACACCTTAGAGCTTCTACAAAGCACAGACGTGCTGAAGTGGGGTCTCTGTTGGGTTTGGATCCAGAACTTGTTTTGCCACTACTTTTCTAAGGCATTTTGTGGAGAGTCTCAGAGTGTTTCCTAATTTCCAGTGATTCGTATGTGGAATTTTGATGCTGAGTCTTCTCAAGGATACAAAAGAAATACTGAGAGCTAATAGAGGTTTGAATGAAATTCATGAAAGCTGAGGGGCAAACTTGGTATACAAAGGAATACATCAAAGGATTTTCCCCATTCTGAGAAGGTTTTTTTGTTGGTTGTTTGGGGGTTTTTTTGAACATCATGAGTTTTGAAAGGGAAATGGCTCTGGTAGCTTTTACCAAGCTGCTTTAACGGTATCCTCTCTTTGTGGAATCCACATGAACAGGTTTATCAACAGGGATTTGAAGATGGGTATTGTTAACATTCTTTTTATTAAAAAAAAAAAAAAAAAAAAAAAAAGTTGACAGGCTCAAAGGAGACTGAGCTGAAACAAATATATTTTTGCTTTTTACTCAAATGTGATCCTAAGACGCAAGTTCCACTTTTTCACATTGCTGCCTGTGAAGGCGTTCCATGTTCTGAATATATAGATTATCATGGCCTTTGGGATGTTGTGAATCCACCGGTTTACCTACTTTCTGGCTTTTGGTATTGCATGATAAACACTCCTCTTCTGCTCCTATCCTCCATTATCTGTACTCACAGCCAACCTGACCATCTTAAACATGATTAAAATATAATTCAAAAGTTACTAGCTAATTATGACGCAAAGTACTTAATTTGCCATTGCACCCTAATAACTTAAAGGTACTCCTGATAGCTCAGTAATAACCATATCATAAGCAAAAGGACACGGTTGCTACTAACTTAATAGGCAGCTTCCCTCAAGATAAAACAAATAACATACCTCAATGAAATCGGATTCAAGCTTAGTAAAATTATCTTGGCAAGCAAAGAGAGTATTTGTTAATTTTTCTGTGAAATGTTATCATTGCCAAGAAAACTTGGTTACAAAAAACAGAGATGGCAAAAGTATTTGCATGAATAATTGATTTAACATTTCATTGGTTTAAGTGATTTTAGGAAAAGTTGTTTTGATATGCTCTGGAAAACTAGAAAGTTTTTTAAGGACTTACTTGCAAGATACTAAACACTGTAGGAGATGTGGGGCTTAAAGGCTTGTAGACTGTTCTTCAGTACATCCAGCACATGCACAAGCCTGAGAAGAAAGAAGAGCAGAGATGACATTTTAAGGACTAAAATACTGGTGGTCAAGGTGTGGCTATGGACCACCAAGGTGTGCAGGGAAGGCCATGTGTAGTTCTTTATTGCCTGATGTCCTCACAAATACCTAGAGCAAATTGCCCCCTGAGATGAGAGGAATGATGGCAGGTATATGCAGCCTCCTACCCTGCTCTGAGTCTCCATGATTTGGCAGGTGGGTCAGTCAGGATGCTGGCTGGTCCTAGAGGTGTCTCAAAGGACTAGAGAAAGAGAGGGGCTGTGGCACTGGTCTGTAGACAGTGGGTTGGCTGAAGGAACAACCTATTTGGGGATTGCAAGGCTTAAGTTTTCTGGAAACATATATGTGTGGTAGCAAAATGGCTTGAGGGTATGTTTGGTATCTGAAGACAAGCAAAACTGTGAGGGTCAAGGATGTATTCAGGCACAGAACATTCTGAGTTGGAAGAGATCCACAAGGATCATTGAGTCCAGCTCTTAAGTGAATGGCCCATACATGTCTTGGGAAGTGTCAGCAACTTCAGTGTCTGTCAGATGGAGGAACCTCACTTTCTGAAAAGTGATGAGATTTGTGGGGATAAAGATCTTGGTTTGGGGTGGGAGACCAGCTGGTGAGCTGAGGATAGACCCCTCTCAGCCACATGTGAAGCCTTAATGCAACCTAGAGATTCAGGAGGTTTGGCTGACACAGTATTGAAATTGCTTTTAAAACACTTACCTGCCCAGCCTTGTGTGAAAAAATGCAGATTAGGGTTTCAGCCTGTTCCTCTTATCAGTCTGCATCTCTCTGGTATACCAGAGCAGAGACAGAAGGAATATGGTAAACAGAAACTCCCTGGCTCGTCCATGGTCTGGGGTAGTGCTCTCTGGGCCTCACCCTTGTTGCCATCGTGCGACGTGGGAGATCGTTTCCATCCACCTGCATATACAGTTTTCTGGTCAGGAGTCAACAGCTCTCCATCCCATCCCAACTATTTATTCCTTTCTATTCTAAAACATCAGCATTTCTACAAGTGCCAGTTGTGTCTGGGTAGATGATGGTCCTGAGTTTGGGAATTAGGGTTTGAACATCCCAGGAGAAGGCTGTGACAGAGCCTACATCTTTGGACTGGCTTCTGTCCAACATTCGGGCACCCTGCACCCACCAGGGTGACTGACTGTCAACCAGTACGTTCTGCACACCAGGGCAGTTGTTGTCTTAGCTCAATTTCATGGTGTAATCATTAGTTCTGTTGTGAATCTCCTAGGTAGCTAGGTCAAGTGTTGAGCAGGGGAAACACATGTTTATTTTATTTTATTTTGGAAAAACTTCCTTTTCAGGCAAACAGAGGTAAGGGTGCTTCTACTGACTTGTGCAGCCCTGGCTGTCCATTTCTTAGTTCATGCTGTGACCCACGTATCCGTGTTTGTTCCGCTGTCATTTCGATACATGTCTCACATTCTCCACGCTCATCTGTGGCGTAGAAAGACGTAGTTTGCTCTCGTGTCAGTAGCATTCCTGCAACATGACTACAACATGTTGTGCAATTTATACTTTTCTAGTTAATGTGTCAGTTTGTCCCCCTGGATTAGAGCCAATGACTATTAGTTAATTTTGTAATATGTCTGATTTGCTTTCATCTCTGCTCCTGATGCTGCCTCTGATCAGGCAGGTTGTAGCAAATCCCATGTTTCTCTCTCTTTTTTCTTTCTTTTTTTTTTTTGTCTCTGATACATTCCCTGATGATACTGTGTCACTCATCATTTCAGATCCTTCCCATCTGCTCCTCACATGCTTTGCTTTGCCTTTAAGATTATTCACCACTTTTTGTCTATCTCACTTCCTTCTAAATGCTTTGTGAGCCCTCTGAGCTTGCCCCTACCTTTTCTTTTACTGTCATGCTGAAGTAACAATATTAAGATGTTTGAAATCTTCTCCATGTAAATGATTCAGTTCCTTAATCTTTAGCAAATATTTCCACAAAGGTTTGACATCCTTTTACACAGTATTTGGCATTTATCTGTTCTTTAAAATGCCATGTAACTTTTTTTTAAAACTTTGTAAGAACTGGTATTTTAATACCTCCTCCTGTACGTTCTTCTTCTCTGTGATTTTGGCTCTTACAGAAATACTTCTTCTATAGAAGGTTTAATAAGATTTTAAATTTAATGCATTTTTCCCCTGTTACTTTTGCTTTATAATCATTGTGTTCATGCACCTTCTCATTATGTAGGAACTGTATGTACCAAGGAATTCCTGAGACTCATGGACATGAAACCTTAAATTAAATGTAAGAAGAAAAAGATAAGAACAAATTATAATAGCACTGAGAGTAAGAGATTACAACGGGGTATTTGGTTAAAATGCAGTTTTCGTAATATATGTTCCTGAAAATTGCAAATGCGTTCTGTTATGTTTATAAGCCAACTTTTGTTATGCAGAGTTATAAAGGTTGCTATGTATTCAGTCTCTATGGATTCAAATTATGTAAGTTATTCAAAAAAGAAAAGCAGGTTGATACTGTCAAAGTGATCCTCTGAAAAAAAAAAATAGTAGAAACCTCATCATTCCCCACTTGGGCAGGATAACATTTCTCACTGTTATGGACACCTCTTCAACTGTACTAGCTGCTAGGGGACAGTGCAAAATTATATAATTTAGACATACGAGGAAGTAAAATTAAATAGCCATGAGATGAGCATACCATTAAACAGATCTAATTTATAATAGGCTGTTATGCAAATTGCCTTTGAGCACTCAGTAAAAGAAAATGAAAAGAAATTAATAAGGACCGCTCGGACTAAAAGTTGCAGAGAAAAAAAAAAGTAAAAGCCTGTTCCAGCTCACTCTCCACACATTCCAGAGTGTTAAATAAGCATTCCCATTAGCCACATAAATACAATGATGTGATAATAAAACTTGCACTTAGCTTTTAAGAACCAAACTCCTAATCACTTTGCCACGGTGGATCCAACCAGATAAGTAAGATTTCAAATAAAATGCCTTTACTTTGCCATGTGCTTTATTACTGGAGGGAGAGAGATATGTTTTCATGAGTATTTTGCTCTTTGCCAGCTGCTGAATATCTGCCCTCAGTGAAATCCAGGCAGTTACTTGCCATTGTAGGTTCCAGGTCATCACTGATGCTCCTCCTGCTGTACAGTCCCCTCTAATGGGTTAAGAAAAGGACTTCACACCAGTTTTCTGATTTTTTGTTATTTTTGTGAAAAACATGGGGAAAAGGGAAATTTGAGAGCTCAGAACTGTTAAAAGTAGTTTATTGCAAAAGATTTTCAGTTAGTTTTGAGTTTGTAGTGTCCTCTGATAAAGATGTTAATATGAGAAATAACATACTGAATATATTCAAATATTAGAAACCTCTATTTTCTCAGAGAAGTAAAAGGTTTTTTTCTACCTTAGTTTGAAAGTGATGCATGTTTGCAAACATCAAGGCTTTCAAAGCTTTTCCATGTTCCTTGTATCCTTTTGATTACAGAAGGGAAGAATTTTAGCTCTACCCAGTAAAGCCATCAAAATAATCTGCAGAACTCTGTCATTTTTCTTGGCATTAAGAGACTTTTGCAACAGTTGACTTGTTTAATTAGTATTGGCCATCTTGTTCCTAATTATTGCTGCTTTCCCACATTATCAGCTGAGGCAGAATATACTAAAGTGAAGTCTTTTCTCTTTATGTGTATAATAATAATATATATAAATATTGATACAATGAGAGAGCAAGGTTCTAAACAGACTATGTATACAGTTTTGCTGCAGATTGAGTATATTTTTGTACTTGACAAGCAGGACTTTTTTCTGAAGAATTTGAGAAATCCCGCGAGCAGTGTTGTCTTCCTGTGCTATCTTTTTGGTTTAGAAATACTGTTATGGGAGTGCTGATCTGTGGGAAGAAAGATCCATCCCTGTAGTATTTTATGGAATTAAAACAATGATCTTTTCCTTTCCCTCTTGTTTTTTCTCCAGTAAACAAGGACTTGTAGCTACACCCGGTTTGTGTCCTTAAAGTAAAACCAAATTCTCTGATGGAAGCAGGGTTTTCCACTGGTTATATTTTCAGCCCTCGAAGCATTCGATTTCTGACAGTGGAATATGATACTTAAAGCCACAGACATTAATTATTACCCATTGGAGGTCGCACTTTCAACCCATGGGACATTAATTTTCCTGATATATGGAAAATTCCAGCCTGTTAGTTTTAATTAAATATTTCAGAAGCACATTTTCTTGCAAATGGACTACAGTTTCTTATCCTTTACCCTTGGTATTTGGCTAATTCTGCATATAATTACCATCTTATTTTGCAAGCCTCCTTCAAAGCGCTTTCCTGTTTCAAAACTCCATTCAGCTGTTATGTATTTGTCATTTAAAAAAAAAAAAGGTATCTTTGCCAATCATCAGCCAACATTGTCAAGAAGGAGACAGGGATAAACATATTTCAGGTTTTCTTGGGAAGTGAAATTATAATGACTTACCAGTCCCTTCTTGTGCCAGCAAACTGGTGTCTCTTAAGCATCATAATCCCAGTGTAGGACCAAGCGGGAATGCCAGCAGAGCTATGGGTGGCAGGGAGGATGGTTATCAAATTGTATTGTACAGAGGATAAGTGAGGCACGAGAGAGAGCTTCCCACTGTGCCCCCAGGAACCCAAAAGTACATGGTGAGGCTGGAAGGTGAGGATGCTGCTTGTTCCCCAGATCCTGGCATAGCTCTCCTCTCACAGCACTCCTCTCCTGATGTGGGTAGCAAATGCAGATTAGGAGCAGGACCATGCCACCAGAGTTGGATTCCATAGAATCTTAAGTTTTTCCCTGAAGGCCATATGAAGGAAGCTGGAATCTACTTTTTTTCCATCTGAAAAAGAAAACAGTTTTAATTTTGTTTACAAAAGTCTCTGCCGGGGTTCTACCCTTCCAGTGTTGTTTTAATACGTGAAAGAGAAGTTGTGTATTGCAAAGTGGTCCTGGGGGGAGTCAGGAGGGAATTGGGACTTTGCTCTTCCTGGGATTTTGCTGCTGTTGCTGCAGAGTAGCAGAGCACAGAGGCAGTCTGTTAACAGTTCCAGCCCATTCCCAAAGCCTTTCAGATCCCAGGTAGCACTCCCAATGGCTGAGCACTCTCCTCAGCATTATGGTTTTGTCAGAAGGCTCCATCCTCTGATACTATCTTGCTCTTCTCTAAACAATTAATAAAATGGAGACAAAAAGCCCAGAGGTTTAAAATATGTAATTATATAAGTAATTTAGAACTAGGAAAATGCTGCAGAAACCAATTACAATTATGCATTTCAGTAATGACTGACTTGGCCAAATACATGTTTTGTGTGTGAATTCCATGATAAATTTGAAGATGACATGCTTGAGTATAAGGGAAAATTAATTCTAAATGCTGAGTACTTCCATATTGGACATAAAATGTGGCTCATCCACCAAGTGAACAGGAGCCTGTATTATATGGGCTGTGGCAGCTTAAATTTTGAGCGGCAGGGCAGGCAGTAACAAGCCTTTGAGGAATGTCCTGGGGTGATGTTATGAAGCTGTTTTATTCTTTACCCTCCTCCCAATGCCCAAGGACGCTGTGCCTTTAGGATGGACCCGGGGCCGGAGCCATGGGACCGGCTGTGGGGCAGTTTAACACCTGGGCCCAGCGGCTCAGGGGCTCGGGAGGGAGTGCACCGGGAGAGCTGGGCTGTTTTTCTGGGTTTCCTTTGTGTTCCAGCTAGCTGGGAAAAGGTTCTGTTGGGTTTTTTTCTTGTTCTTTTCTTCCCCTTCCCCTTGCCTCACTGCCTCCCTTCCCTCCCCGCCGGTCCGAGGAGCCTGCGGGTGGCCCTGCCTGGTCCAAGCCCGTGTGTCTGTTCCGTCTCTGGGAATTTGTTGTATTTTGAGATGGATTTTTTTATCCTGTCCTACCCTGTTTTGTTGGGTGTTAATAAACAGTTTGGGGTTTTTCCACTTTCACTTGCTGTAACCCACTTGTCCTATTGGTTGAGGAGAAGGGGAGGCCCTTTTTCCTTTGGAGGGGACACTCACTCTGGAGTGTTTCCTCCTGAAGTTTTGTCTCCAAAACTGAGACAAGGAAAAAAGCTTGAATAGTTCAAGGGATGGCTTAGAAAAAAAGATGTTCTGTACTTGATCACAATGCAAAATATATTTAATTCCTTATATGCTACAGACTTCATGCAACTTGAATTGATTCAGGCATTTATTACAGAACTGTAAATGGCCAGCTGGGGTTAATGGAGTTTTGTTTCTTTCCTGGTCTCCTCCCAGCTGGTGAGAAACTATAGATGAGATTTGTATTCTGTTCACAACTTATATATATACCTGCTCCAGGCACAGACATTATTCCAAACTCAATTTGGGTTGCCTGTGCCATTTTCAAAGGGAGGATATTTGGCTATTGATGCAACACAGTGTACGGTCACCTGGAACCCTGCCCCTCTGCTGTTCCCTGAGAGCCTGCTGCAAGCCCTGCTGCCTCCCCCTCTGGGAGTCACTTCTGTCTTTTGCCTCTTAAACCCCTTTTGGACTTCCCTTTCTGCTGGCCAATAGATGGGGCATCTCTCAGCCTGGGGTGCTTCATGCAGCCAGGAGGGCTGATCACCTCTGAGTATTTGGTGGCTTTTTTTTTATTGCTGGTGGTGGGTGTTCGTTGTTCATTCACTTCTTTTAAAACAAAGCAAACATAGTGTGCCATGACTGCTTGTTGTCAAAAAGTATTTCCACATTGCATGTACAGACATATGGACAGGCACACAGAATCAGACCTACCAGTCACTCCTGCTCATTGGGAAACCACCTGTGACTCAGGAGTGTTTTGCAAATGCCCCAGTGCAGAAACAAAACATTTATTTTATGTTACTCTGAGTGGGGTTTTTTTTGAGTTTTCAGCCCTTCCTATTGCTCTAACTAAAGCTGGTTTGGGGGACCCACATCCAGAAATGGATGTGCGTCCATTGGTTTATGTTGCAAGACCTGTTGGCAAGCGGGGGCTTTCTAGGTGGCTGTATGGTTCTGGTGGCCAGTGAGAGGTGTCTAAACCTGGAGACATTTTTCTATAGTATTTCAGTGTTCTGATTGATACCTGCCACAAGCATTTAACTTTTACTTTAAAGCATTACCTCGCATTGAATTGTTATCAACTCCCCCATTTTTGTATTACAATGTGTTGCCCTCACCTCAGCTATGCCTGCCCTAGTGTTGGTTGCAGTAAATTGTATCCAAAAAGTGACCTGGGTTTGAAAAACAAGTGAAAACCAAGCAAAGAACCAAACCAAACTATTCCCCAGGTACCCATATTTAGTTTCCAAACTAAATCAAGTTCCCTATGCAGTGCTCTGGAAAGCAGAATGAGTCAGTCCAAGGTGTTGGAGCATCTAGAAGGGATGGAATGTGCTGAAGGTGACTATCAAAAGATGTGTATAAAATAATTGAGGATTTGTCATTTTATGAGATACAGATTGGGGCAGTGAGGTGTGTGAGAGAGGCTGCTGCCCTGGCTTCTTCTCTTCTACCTCCCCAGTTGTGCTACTTGGAAGTTAATGAGGCCATGCTGGAAAATACATGGCTTACACTGTGGTTTGAAACCGGCCCTTTTCCTATGGAGCAAAGCCAAAGAGCTGCTTCAGTGAAGTTTGCACAGGAGGGTTTTGTGGTGTTGGGCCAGTTGAGCAGTTCTTGAGCTGAGCTTGGTCTGACTCTGCTCTTTGTCTCTTGTTTCCTCTCCAGAATTGGCCGGCTTTTTGATGGCACAGAGCCCATTGTCCTCGACAGTCTCAAGCAGCATTATTTCATCGACAGAGATGGGCAGATGTTCAGATATATCTTGAATTTCTTAAGGACATCAAAACTCCTCATTCCTGATGATTTCAAGGTGAGATTTCAAGGGATTTGGGTTTTTGCATGTACTTTGGTTAAGCTGTTATCTGGTGTGTAGTCAAAACAGAGCCCTGAATAGAGAAGGGGGACTTGAAGGGTATGGTGTTTGATTTCAGGTATATGACAAAAGTAAGAATGGGATTGCTAAAGTGGTGTCTTCCTTTCCTAGAGTGGCATCAATATTAAACTTTCCCCTCCTGGCTACAGTGGTAATGAAGCAACCTTGCCAGGTTTGACCTAGAGAAGTTAAATAGTGTAGGATAATGATGGAAATAGAAGCAATGTTACGATCTGCAACTGACTGCTTGTGAGCTTTGCTGATTACTTGTCCTCTCATCCATTTTTATGCTTCCCCAGTGATTGCAGCAGCTCCCGTTTCCACTCCCACACTAAAATTCAGAAAATGGTGTGTGAATCACAATATTGACAAAATAAACTGCACACATTGTTATATTTGGGAATTAAGTCATAGAATCTTTTCTCCCTCAGACTCTTGAATGCATGCTGCAAGTTTAATTTTGGAGTTTTGGAGAAGTCAGGAATGAACAATTCTATGTTTATTATTTAAACTTTAATAAAGAGCCTGCTATTTTTTCTTAGTTTTTAGTAACAAGTTGAATTAGTGGTAGTTCACTGTCAGACAAAGCCTACAGAGGCAGAGCTTTAGAATCCATGTGATGTTTGTCCGGTAGTAGGTATAAGGATGTATGTGTGGTGTCGGCAATCAGAACAGATCCTTGTCTGTACTTAATGATCACACATCAGTGCACCTGGTTCACTGCAGGAAATGCAGCAAGTGGGATTGACCAGGAGAGGTGATGGGTGATGAGGCAGGAGTGGAGCAGCTCACACTGCTATGCTGTCCTTTGCCTCTCATAGCTGAGACAGTTTTTCGGGCATTTGGGGCATAATAGCAGTGAGGTTTTGTTCAAGAGCTGTATTTCAGCAGCCTTTCAATCATCTGCTGTAGACACATCCTTGCTGCTCCCATACGTGACAAGGGTAGATCTCCCTGAATAATGTGGGAGTTTGGAGCTAACAGATAAGCATCATTTCCTGCTTTTGAAGCCTTAGCATGTGCTTTGTGCTGCTCTCAAGCACTTGTCCTGCAGGTAATCAGAAATACAGGAAAAGGAAAAGCCACCTTTCATGCAATATTAAGAAATTACATATGTAGAGCCCTTTAAACACATAAATATACTGTAGCTGTGCTGAAATTAAAAATGTAACTCCTGGCAAGTTCACCCAACTGTGATGTTCAAAGGGGTGTCCTCCCCAGTTATGCTTTAAGGTGTACAAAAAAACCCAGTGATTAAAATGCACAGTGTTTCTTGTTTCTTAGAAATACATAGATTACATTACTTTTTTGTTACACAAGAAATGTCAACAGTATTTTTACCATGATTTAGGTGTCCTCATCAAGTATTTGGTTTCTAGTTCAAATTCAGGACCATACTGACTGTTAGCAGGCTTCTCTTGTTGTCATTCAGTTTCTCTCTCTTCCCTAATTCTCATGTATCTCTTTTCTCTGTATAAATATTTTCCAAATGGTTTAATGCTCTTACACCTACAAAAACAAGATTTTTTAAAATGTTTTTTTAAATTTAAAAAATGGCAGTAGGCAGACTCCACATCATCAGTTCTAAATTACTTCTGCACTGGCTATGCCTAGAAATGCATTCCCTGTGCTCTGGCATTTGAGATGATGTAGTAAACAATACTAGTGGCAAAATAGGGAAGTATTAAAAAATACTTAATTTTTAAAATGCACTAATATGTGCAAACATTATGCAAATATCTGAATCATTTTACACTAACAACCATTGCAGGCTCCCTCATTTACATTCTTCTACCTGTTACAATGCCTTCTAGTATTGCTGTAAGATGCAATGGATCCTAGTGATGAATTTTCTGAATCCTGATTGAATTCTGTTCCATCTGTTCAATGAGATCATTATTATATGACATCACTGTGGGGATAAAATATGGGGAAAAGTGGGATTTTTTTTGCAGTAGGGAATTGAGCAAGCATAGCCTTTCCCTACCCTTACAATCGCTGCTATAGTCAGTCTGTTTCAGGTGGCTGATAGTTACTTTTTGCTTGTACTGTTGTTTTATTACACCTTCCTACACAGTAATTAGGAGCTCTGTCTGAAGCGTTCCAGACCTAGAGCAGCGTTGGCCTGAATAACCATCCACCTTAAGCACCACATCAGCAATGCCTCTCTTAACTGTGCACAGTAATGTATGTGTCTTCCAGGACTACAGCTTGTTATATGAAGAAGCAAAATATTTCCAGCTCCAGCCCATGCTAGGAGAGATGGAACGGTGGAAACAGGACCGGGAGAGTGGCCGCTTCTCAAAGTCCTGCGAGTGCCTGGTGGTGCGAGTTGCCCCAGATCTTGGCGAGAGGATTACACTGAGTGGAGATAAGTCATTGATAGAGGAAGTGTTCCCAGAGATCGGTGATGTGATGTGTAATTCTGTCAACGCCGGCTGGAACCACGACTCCACACACGTCATCCGATTTCCGCTGAACGGATACTGTCACCTCAACTCAGTTCAGGTAGGAAGTCACATGTGCATTTTTTGAAAGGAAGCTCTTGGCCAGGTGCCAGTGGGCTGACCCTCTTCCATGTCACTGGAGTGTTTTAGTGAGCAGAATCAGCTGGAGGCTTCAAGGAAATTATTTACTTCTGTATGTCAGGTTGTCTTTCTCTGTTTAATTCACGCATCACCAAATCTCTTTGCAAACAAACTACAGTAGCGTTAGAATTTTCTGTGGTCTCAGGGAAGACCCTTCACTTTAACTTTCAGTGTTTTTTCCTAGTTTTTTGTGGCATAGTAGAGGCCTGTTGTGATCGATAGGGCAAGGGGTAATGATTTTAAACTCAAATAGGGCAGATTTGTACTAGATAAAAGGAGGAAAATTTTTCAGTGAGGGTGGTGAAACACTGGAACAGGTTGCCCAGAGAGGTGGTGGATGCCCCAGCCATGGAAATATTCAAAGGTCAGGCTAGATAGGGCTCTGAGCAGCCTGATTTAATGAAAGATGTCCCTGCCCATTGCAGGGGGCTTGAACTAAATGCTCTTTAAAGGTCCCTTTCAACCCAAAGTATTCCATGATTCAATGTAGCAATATCTAAAATCCGTAGCTGTTATGAAATAAGTAAGAAAAAATCTGTGAGACAAATGCAGGTAGTTCCAGGAATAATTATAAAAACTTCAGTGTTGATGTTATGTTTTATCCTTTGTTGGTTAAAAGCAACCAACCTCAGACACCTGCCTGCACCTAGTTAGCACATCCTGCATAGCCAGCATTTCCCATATGGAATCATCAATAGCACAATTGATGCTGTTTGGTTTAAAAACACCTACTAAATGCTGCAGGCTCATGGGTGAATTCTTACACAGAACAGGCTTGCAAGCTGAGCTTGGCATCTCTTCATCTGCCAGGTCCCACTGTCCAGGTAGAGAATCACAGAGTCATTAAGGCTGGAAAAGATCTCTAAGATCACTGAGTTCAGCCTTTGATCAAACACCACCACATCAATGAAACCACAGCACTATGTGCACATCTAGTCATTTCTTGAACATTTCCAGGGATGGTGACTCCACCACTGCCCTGGGTAGTCCATTCCAATGCTTAACCACCCTCAGAAATTCTTTCTGATGTCCAACCTGAATGTCCCCTGGTGCATCTTGAGGCCATTTCCTCTTGTCCTCTCACTGGTTTCCTGGTAGAAGAACACATCACTCACCTTGCTACAGCCTCCTTTCAGGTAGTTGTAAAGGTCACCCTGAGCCTCTTTTTCTCCAGATGAAGCAAGCTGAGCACCGGGGGCACGTACTGAAGGCTGGCCAGGCACTTCACTTGTGCTAGCACTTAACACAAGGGTCCAGACAGACCTATCTAGACCTATCTAACCCATGTTATGCTTGGACAATTGTCCATGACCAGCTTTGACTGTCATGCTGAAACATCAAAATTGTTTTGTCATAGAGATTAATGCAAATTTAGGACAGCCTTAGATGTCAGATTACAGCTGAAAAAGAGTTTCAAGGACAGTTATTTAGCCACATCATATGATAGCTATCAAGGCAGTTGCATCCTTCAGCACTTTGTCACTTACTCTGATGCTTACATTTTTGTCGCACAAAGAAGAATTACAAAGCATATTTATTGATGTGAAAAACCTGAGTCAGAGTGGCAAAATATGTCACGCTTCGAGAGTGGTAATGATCCCACACTGAAAATGGGAAGACATCTCCCAGTACTAATAAAAATGGGAGACAGGACTAGGACTACCCAGAGACCTGAAGAGTGAGGTACCAACTAAATGGTTTGTCCAGAGCTGAGCATTTCCAGAGCTGCTATCACCACATTTTTCTCAGGACCCAAGTTCTCCTGTTCTGTTTTTCAGTTGCTTGCACCAAGACACTTGGGCAGGGGATTTTGGCATATAGTTAAAGATCAGGGTAAACAAAAATTGCACATGTGTTTTGATCACTGTTTCCAAGTCTCTTTTCCTACCCTTTCCTTTTTGACACGTCTGATGTGCAATTAACCATGCTCAGGTACTTTAGAAAGACATTTGCCGACCTGAAGCATTTTATGTAGAGACGTGGCATGTCTTCTTTGAAGCATTTTTAAACCTCAGCTTGCTTCTCCCCTCACTCTAGTCCTTTGCAGCTTACTGCTGTTCTGCTTGCCAGTGTTGTCCCAGCACCCATGCAAACCAATTTGACAACTGGTGAAATAGCTGGGAAAGCTTTGGTAGGGACCTGATTCCAGCACAACCCTTGTGAGGTCTGGTCATGCTGAATGGACAATCCCACATCCTCTGGGGTCCAGGAGCATCAGCCCCTTCCTTGGGGCTGGTGGCTGTCAGTCTGACCCTGGTAAATCCCAGGAAGAATCTCCTTCACAGGTGAGGCAAAGGAAGCCCAGAACAGATGAAGATGATGATAAAAGTAACAAAGAGTTAGTTTTTAAGTCTCTAGTAAATATCACGGTAGGTTTTCTGAATTTATGACCCTGTTATCTACATTGTCACCATTTAGTTGAGGTGTTTTCTCAGCATCTGCTGTGCAATCCTGTATTTGCCCTTTTGTATTGTAAATTCTGTGAAGCAGAGAATGTGTTTTTCTAGTCATGCTTCTGTGGCCAGACAAAGGCTGGATTTGTTGGCACTACTAAAAAAAATAAAATAAATTTTTCTTCATTTTTCTCTTTTCCACTGCTCAGTGGCCATAGTCAGCAGAAATCAATCCAGTGCAGTTAATCTGTGTAACCATCTTTTTTTTTCCCTAGCTGAATCCATTTGAAAACAGCAGTTATTGTCATTGGACAGCAAATAGTCTGTTTATTTACTTACACACTGGTGTTTGTTTCCTCTCTTTTGCAGGTACTTGAGAGGTTACAGCAAAGAGGGTTTGAGATTGTTGGCTCATGTGGAGGTGGGGTGGACTCTTCCCAATTCAGTGAATACGTACTGAGACGAGAACTCAGAAGGACATCTCGTGCACCCTCTGTCATTCGAATAAAGCAAGAGCCTCTGGACTAAAATGGACATGTTTCTTTATGCAAAAAAAAAAAAAAAAAAAAAAAAGAAAAAAAGAAAACAAAGAGGAAAGAAAAAAGGGGACATTTCATGTGCAGTTTGGACTCCAAACAAGTCCTGGAACTAAAATTGAATAAAAGACACATTTATATCAAATATAGAGACCACACCTGAATTCATATGGGAACACTTGGAATTGTAGTGAGAATAATAGTAACCTCAAGGTATAAAAGAAAACACACACACACATAAAAAAATATGTATGTATATGTATGTCTGTACATATATATATGTATGTATATGTCAAAGGGTAGGAAATGCAATGACAAAATGTGGTAGATGAGGTTGGTGCTGTGGTGGCCATTAAGTGTCCTAGGCCCTTCCTGGGCCCACTTAACGGTGTACAAGCCATTGTCAGGGGGGGATTCATAGGCTACTCTTCACCCATTTTCCACTGCCAAACAGCCATCCACTTTTTAATGTGTACACACCTTGACTCAACTTTATTTGCATATGGAGGTTTATGTCTGTCTTTTTTAGAGGTGGATGGACAGGTGTTCAGGAGACGACCATCCATGGCATTGGAAAGCTGAAATTTTAAATGTAGTTTGTACAGAAGTCGCACACTTTTTGTCTGCCCTCACAGATGTGAAAGGTTAACTTTTCTTTTGAATGAGTTTTTTTTTTGTTGTTTTGTTTTGTGTTTTTCAAAGGGGGCCAGAATAATTAATATTTGGTAGAGATGCTCTGGTTTGAATCTGCTGCTTTCCTACAATTTTTTCAAATTTTATAATGTATTAAATACAATAAACTCCTGTTTAAAGTATCAAGGGTCTGGTTTAAGCCAACAGAAGCAGAGAGGTGGGATTGCACTGCACTCCGCATGTGGAGGGGCAAAGCAGTGGGCAGGCAGTGCTGCATGCACAGAGTGGAGTGAGTTAAAGACAGCAGAGGCTGTAGAGGGATCTTCTGGTGTGGTGCACATGGCTGCTATTCCTTCAGCACTGTCCCTTTTAAGCTTTGTCCCAGCAGGAAGAGAAGCTGTTGGTCAGATGTGAAAATAACACCAGCTCAGCCCAGGGAAACACATCAAAAAATGACACCTGGTTCTGTAACCTTCACTGTAAGAGTGAATCCTTGCATAATTCCCTCTTGATTAAGGAGCTGGCAGCTTTGACTCTCCAAGCCCCTGCCTTGCTGAGCATTAGTCAGCCTGTTTGGTTTTCATGTTGCTCATTTCCCTCGTTTCAAGTCATTGTTCTTCTGCCTAGAGAGAGACATGGCCAGCCCCTTGGGTTACCCGCTGGCTGCGTGGCCCTTGGTGGCAGGCAGTAAATCCACATCCTGCATTACACGTCCTGCGAGCTGCTCTCTTGCAGAGTCACACTGAGGCCACCTCTGCAGGCACCGGCTCCAGGCCTGTGAGATTTTGCAGAGGCACCACATCCCGCTGACACTGCACGGACTGCTCACAGGTTGATGCACCAGCAACCACCACCTTTCCTCCAAAGTCTCTTTTTATGCACTGTTACAGAATATGACTGTGTGTTCATCCTAGTATGGAAATTTCTATCAATGCAATGGTGCTGGCGTTCCATTCATTTTGGTGACACTTTGCTATTTATTTAAGACAAGAAAAAAAAGAAACTGTTAGATACATGTAACAAGGTTTTTAATAGAGTCTGATAACTAAGAGAAGCAAGTTACATTTTTTCTGGTTTTTATTAAAAGATGTTAGAGGACATCTTTAAATAACTGGCAGCACATACCAATGGTTTGGAATTACTGAAATGTGAAAATGGGTGAGGGAGGGGGTGCTAAAAATTAAGGTTCATTAGTGGGTTATTAGATCTTCAATGTGATGCTGATCTGTCTATTCACAGTACTGAAACAGCTGCCTCATTGAAAATGCTTGTTTTCAATTAGCAGCAAGAAGTCCTCTTACAAAATAAACAAATGCTTGCTTACTGCCCACAATTTGGTTGTTAGTCTACATAGAAGTTGGAAAGCTAAAACCGGGGAAATAAATATTTTTAGTAGATCTTCAAACCGTCGGAAGTGATGAAATTTGTGATGGACAGAAAGACTCCAGTCCCCATGGGTTTGAGAGTACATGGGTGCCAGTGCAAGGTGATGTGATTCTTCAGAGACTGCTGCACAAATCCTCCCTGGGCATCCGGGTGAAGTTGCACTTTTGGGGGCCTCCACAATGTCCCTGGGGATGTGTCTGCACTCTGTTCAGCCCAAAGGTATTTGCACATCCAGACCTGCCCTGCTGGCATCCATCTGTGCATATGGGCTTATGCTCCAGTGCAGGCTGAAGCTGGGCAGGGGTGCAGCTCCTTTCCCTGCTGCTTGGCAAGCAGGCACCCCAAGTTTGCCTGGCCAGGAGCATCAGCAGCCCCAAAAGTGTCCCACCAGTGCTGGCAGGGCCCACACTGGCTGCAGCCTCTGCACAGGCTGGGTGTGGAGGTTGAGGTACTTTGCCACTGATGCTTTCCAACATGTGGTTCCCCAATGGTTTTGCTTGCTCAGTGTGTACCTTCCAAGTCAGTGACATTGAAGATACCGCTGGTGTCCTCCCAAATCCTCGACTGGCTGGTCACCCTTCCACCAAGCCTGATTTTGTTGTTCTTGGAGTCAAAAACCACTCTGAGGACCTGAATGTAAATGTCTCTGCAGTTACGATGTGGTCATGGAGTAAGAGGTCATGAATATTCAAAGTGATGGCTGATGAAAAATGTATGCAGGAATAAGCTAGCTGTAGATTTTTAGAGAGCAAATGAGATTAGTCTGGTTTGCAACTGAGGCTTATAACCGTGTGCTTTTAAAATGTTCTTTTGAAAAACTAATCAACAAACGAATGAGCAATATCTTCAGAAAAGTGGGGAGAGTGGGGAGAACCAAGAAGAACCAGATTACGGTCATCTTGTCTCTGGAGGTTAGTAATTTTGACATTTAAATTTATCTAATTTTTTGTAAGAAAGTGTTGACTCCATTTCATGCAATCAGTGGTGCTGTATTTAATAACAAGAGGCAGAGCTGCAGTGAGCAGTAGCTGCCAACGCTGCACTTCAGCAAGTTGGTTAAGCAGCTGCCAGGAGAACCCCTGCAGACATGCAGAGATTGCAGATGGCACCAACTCCCCTTCCCACAGTGAGACACAGGCAGAGGAACTTGGTCCTCGCCTTTTCTTCAGGTAACGAAAATGCTGGATTTCTGAAATAACCATCAAAACAAGGTTTAGTTCTTCCCCTGTTGCCTCCTTAATGTACCAAACCGCTGTGTAATGTAAGTATGGATCCTGGCTTGCTTGGATGAACCTTAAAATGGAGCGTCCAATTGAAGACTGAGCTAATTTACTCTGTGCTGGAGAAAGTGAAGTCCTGCTTTGTCACTGGGTTAATCTCTCTTTCCAGAAGCAGTACTGGTGAATAGGTGCTGCTAATTTATTCTCTCTCCAGGTGCTTATTTGGCCAGGCAGTCTGGCCCAATGAATGCTTTTCCTCTCCGTTGCCACATGTCTACAGAAGGAAGCTGATCATCTCAGTGCTCGACTGGCACAAGCATGTCGAGTTGAGGCATGTTTTACGATTGTTTCATGATTCCTGCTAGAATGCATAATGAAAACCAATGGGGAAAACTTAGTAAACTCTGAAAACATGAAAGTTGAGCCACCCATTCAATTATTTTCCTTTATGCTGAATAGGCACTGATTTCAATTTGAAGAGAGACATTTTGTTCATGAGCATAATTTTTTGCAGCAACTTTTAAAATTGATTTCTATACTAATTACAGGGTTTCTACTGCCACCCAAATGACTTGTCAAGTGAATTCTTCTTTAATGTTTCCACTGCATGACTTCGGGGGCAAGGGTTGGATTTTGGGGGGTGAGAAACGCACTTTTACTGACCAATGGTCAGTTTTTCAGAGAAATAAAAACATTTATTTCCATCTGTCATTTCTTCACTGTGGAATTCTATATTATGAATTATTTCTACGGACAACTGGTATTTGTATGTTGGCATTCAAGCTGCCTGAGGTTTATTTACAGTGGAAATGAAACCAAGACATCCTTAGGGCCTGTAGACCGGTTACTTTTTCTCAGACTTCAGTTTGAGTGGTTTATTATTTCTTGAGGGTCTGGAGGGATCGCCATCACCAAAAATCAATATGTTGCATCAGGTCCCTGTGTTGGCTTTGGCTGCTACCCCATTGATCTGGTTTTTGAAGACCCCAAAACTGACTTAGCCTATGGGATTCTCTCTTTGAGAATGAAATCATTAAAATCATATCCCTAACTCCTCTTAAAAGGAAAAAATGCAGGCACATAGTACACAAGTTCATCCTCTTGTAAGCTGAGCTGGCTCTGCTAGCTGGTAACCAGGATGTTTGCACTGATGCTGGGGGCAAACTCAAGTGCTAGCCTGCCGAAGCATCTTCTATTTGCACAAGTAAGACCACTGGAAATGGAGATGTCCTCTGACAGATGGAGAAAAGCCCACTTCTCCTTGAACCAATTTTTGTTTTTGTTTTTTGGGGTTTTTTTCACATTTCTTGACTAGGGACCTAATAGGAGTCCTGTGCCCCCTAAAATATTGAGGAGTGTCATATTTTTCAAGTGATGTTGGAGATTATGGGTGAGATCCCATCTTCTGCCCTCCATACTCATGGTGAACTTGCCTCACACTCCAGTCAGAAGCCAAAGGCCTGCAGTGTGGTCATGGGCTATCAGTGTCATTGTGTCCACAGCAATAGTATGTCATCTCTGTCACTACTAAAAATACAGTCTTTTCCACTGCGGGTCAGAGGAAGCATGGGTTGATCACATTCTTCTCTCTCAGCCTCATTAAAGCCCTATATACATGAGTTCTTCTCTCTGGAGAGGCTGTCACTGGCGTGAGCAGTCTGGATTTGTGCTTCTGGGGGAGCATGGGGTGCTGGTGCCCTAGCCAAGGCATTGAGTCCTGTCCTGTGGTCCTCAGAGCACAGCTCTAACTTGATGGTCTGAGGAGAGATGGAGAGAGGGAGATTTGTCTCTGTGCTCTGGAGTTTGGACTGATAAATGATCTCATCTACAACCCTAAATGGTCTTGTGGCTTCTGTTATGTAGCTTGTCAGTGTTGTTATTAATTTCCCTGAGGAAAATGCGAAGCATGGGATGACTGGCCTTGCCTTCTTACCATTAGGATGCAGTCTAAAAGACAGGGTGACATTGTCTTAAAAACTGTGTCTGCTGAAGTCCCCTAAACTCATGTACTGTATTCATTCTGACTTCAGGTCAAACCAGAGGGCTTAGCGAGGCTCACCAGTGGAAGTTTGATACTTCATTTGATTAACTGCCAAGAAATTGCAAAAACAAAAGGCAAAACAAGCAGAGCATGGATGCTTGTTCTGAAGATCTGGAGCCATGATTTCACTAATCCCTGCTGCTTCTGAAGAAATATTTCAGTTCTGGGCGGCTTACATTAAAACCAAAAGCAGCTGTGCATTTCTTTCCTTCGCTTTCTCCAGTTCAGGGGACTTGTTTTAATTCTGCTGGGGGCTATGCCTGGGCAGCTCAAGAGTAATAACTTTGGCCCTAATGCAGTGCTTAGTCTCTTCAAAGCTTTGTACATAACTTCAATTAAGCATCTCTCTACTTCTAAGGGAAGAAGGCAGCAATAAACTCACCTTGCAGCTGGGGAGGATAAAGAGGCTCGACTGTCACCCACCTGGGTGTCAAATCACACATCTGGAGTCCCACTTAGTTACCCTCTTCCAGAAGCCTTCTTGCAGTACAGAAAGAGGTGGAAATCAATGAGACACTGTGACACATTTCTTTTTCTAAGTTGAATCTATTCAAGCATCTAGAAGGCATTGCTGGGATGTCTGAATAGGCTTAAAATGTAGCACTACAACCATGTTAGGCTTGACGCACCTTCTGATTTCTTTTTCTAATTCTTTCCAAAGTGAGAGAAAAATAAACTAAATTAAATAAAATTTCCTTTACCTTACATGTTTCAAGTGAAGTCTACTGATGTTCTACTTCACTTCCTTTCTCTGGCTCAGCTTTTCAGTAGGGGCTATCATTTTCTGTTTATGTTTACATTCCTTAACACAGAATTCAGGCATTAAAACGGGAGGAAGGGAAAGCTCCAGTGAGTTTGTGAAAGAGCTTTGTTTGCTGATATAGTGGTCACAACAAAATCCTGCTGCATGCCAGGATGGCAGGAATATTTTTCTGGTGTGGTAGTTGAGATGGGGCAAGGGATGGCTGGCTCCCAGCTTCAAATGCTCCACAATAAAAATGACAACAGTGGTAAACTAGGGCTCAAACCCTCATGGATTATCTTCCTCCTTAAGCATCTGCTCATCTTTCTCACAGTTGTAGCCTTTAGATGAGTAGTTTAAAAGCTGTGCTCTCATCTCTGCTGTAACCAGTGCAGCTATTCCAGAAGAAAGCTGCTTGGCTCAGGGACAGCTGTTCTGCAGAAAAATTCTCTTCTGATGCATTATTGATAGATGTAAGTTAAAGCCATAAAGCTTGCAGCTTTATCGGGCAATATCTACTAAATCCTGGAAGCATGTAAGATAACCTAAATGTAATCTACTGCATACCAGCTTCTTCAGTGATGGATAGCACAACAAAAGCAGGACTAATGAAAAATTAATGAAAACAGTTACTTCCATAAGAAAAATGATCTGTTTTCTCCCACCTTTGTATTGATTTTAACTGGCCCTGTAATTGGAAGTGTATAATTTTTTCCTAAGGTAAAGAAGATTGAGGGAGAGGGAGAGTGAGTGTATAATTCTATTCATGTTTGTGACATACTTTCAGGCTACAAAAACAAAGCATTTTCCTTAGGATGTTGAAAATGCCTGTGAATGCCGACTTCAAGCATATTTTCTCAGCTCAGGCAAACTGCCATGCTGGTTTGCCTGAAACCAGATATTGCATGAGCAGAGTATTTGGCATACTTTGAAGGCTAGCAAGTAAGTACAAAGAAACAATGTTTAAGGAAAACCAAACACAGTGCATGTATCTCAATGGGTTTAACATGTTTCATGCATTTAAGTTCACTCCTGATTGATCTGCTCCTTGGTGAAAGGAAAAATCCTCCCTGCTCTTTGGAGAGGGAAGGAATGCCAGGGTCTGAGGAAGGACTTCTCTTTAAGACTAAACCAATTGTACTATGATACTCATCTGCCAGTTTGACAGAGGTCACAGCCACATATAGTCTAGGCCTCTTCTCACTAACACATTCAAGCATAACTGTCTTTTTCTCTAAATTTAATAGAGCATTTCTGTCTTTTTCACCATCCTACAGCAGAATTCAGTGAGATCTGCAGCTGCAAAAAACTCAATTTTAAATTATTTTTTAGTCTTTACCTGCTTAATGTTAATATAGCCACTGAGCCTGAAGGGCAATGTTGAGATAATAAATCAATCAGAACAGCATACAGTTTGTTTTGCTAGGGTAAAAAAGTGTTTAGGAAATGCTACCTTCCTGCTCGCTGTTGTATATGCTATGGGTCCTTTTCTAATCTCTTCCATCAAAGACATGAAATGGGGCCGTAGCGTGATGAGGACCAGGATTCTCCTACACATTAGCAGTAAAGGTTACTCTTTATATTTGGGGATGATTTTTTAGCTAATATGTCTTCATTTAAAAAGTACATGTTTTTTTCAACTGGAGAGATTTAGCCAAATCTTTGATTGTTGCTTTTGTTCCTTGCTTTTTTTATTGGCCTGGTAACAGCTGCAATACAAGATGAACCATCCCTTTTCGGTGTATGTCTTTAAAAATTAGGGCATTTACTCATCCTCAGTGTTTGCATTGGCTTTGTTTTTGTCTCAGCAGCCTGCTCTGGTCCAGCCTCAGCTGGTGCTCCACACAGCAGATGTGGTGACTGCTTGGCATTGGTGACCATGGATGGTGTGGTGTCCTCCCCAGCTCATGGGGCCGTGCTGTGACAGTGAGAGCTGCAAGAGCAGCACCACTGATGAGAAACCACCCAAAAAATGTCACAGCTGTAACTGTACAGCAGCGAGAGGGGGTACAGCCCAGGGCAGTGCCTGGGTTCACTGTTGGAGCTGGTGGAGGTGCTGCTGGCAGCCAGGGGTCCTGTGTGCTCAGCATCCTGTTCCACCATCAGGCAAATCCTCTGGGTCCCCTGGAGACTGAAAGCCATCTGGACACAGTCCTGGGCAACTGGCTCAGCTTGTGCCGGATAGGAGGGAACAAGATGATCTCTAGAGGGCCCTTCCAATCTCAGACATTCTGTGTTTTCTGTCATTTCCAAGAGGACTGGACTGACTAAGATGTAAAAAGTTCCTCAGGGAGCATGAAATGTGGCCCTACCTCTTTGCTTGGTGCCATTGTTATATTATCTGGAGTTTTAATTCTGTCCTCTCTTTCTTTTCAATCAAGAGAGATTTTTGACTTTTTTTTTTTTTCAGTAGGGAGCAGAATGGCAAGTCTTTCTTTATAGGATCTGAAAGCCATTGGGTGCAAGTGCCAGGCTTAATGTAATAAACTATATTTAAAGTGTTACTCACAGAAATTCTGTGAACAGTGAAACTGCATCTCATAATTACATGTCACTGTTGCTGAAGAACAAAGAAAGAAGAGCTTCCAGAAAGGCAGATGCAGAGCTCCTTCACATCTTCCTTGTCGGGTTCTGATTTGGAGAGGCATTGCAGGAGGCCCTTAGCTTTTGGTACAGTAGAATTTTGGTCTTCATTTCACAGGACACTCAGTACTGACACTGTGTTTGTATTTCCATACCTCACCAAGTTAAGACACAGAGGGGTAAGAATACACCAGAGAAAGCTTCCCCAAGTTCTTTCTTCCAGTCTTTTTTGTTTGTTTGTTTTACTTATTGTAGGGCTAAATATTGATTTTTCAGCTCTGAAAAACTGAAGACATAGCATCTTCTTCTGCGACATTCTCAGTATGCTTAAAATGAAAAAAGCAGTCCATGACCACATTTTCCCCTACAAAAATGTGAGCAATTAGCACAGCAGGTTCTCAGTTCAATATGTATATTTTATTGTAAAATGTATATAATTGGTTTGGCAGACAGCAAAAGCACCAACATAAGCATAAACCTTTTTATGAATCCATATGTAATACTGGATGTTGATGGATTATTACTACTGCAAGATGTCATGTTAAATAACTGATGCAGATGTACAGTAGCGAATTAGCAGTTTTGCCATTTTCATTAAAAAAGGAAATAAACAGAAAAAAAAATTCACATCATTATTTATTGAAGTTGGGTTTTTTTTTTATACACTCACTGCTGGAGCATCTGGGTGTATTAAACAGCTGAATTCAATATCACATTAAGCTAAATTGCCCACAATGGGCAGCTGCCTCATTTTACTCTTCTTGAAAGTCCAAAATGTGTTTTCTGAACCTGAGGCATTTGTCTTCTTGCCAAAGTGGTGTGCTGGTTAGTATTTCACCAAAGGGAGGGAGAAGCAGCAGGGGAGCATGTCCTTCTGCTGCTGAGACCCTGGCCAAAACATTCTCAGTGCAAGAGAGAGGACAGGGATAGGAGGAGTTGTCAAAACAGTGCTCCCAGGTTTGTTTGCATGGCCATGTTTTAGAACCTGGTAGGCAGGGAGCATCATGTGCTGTCACTGTGGGGATGGGTCTGTGGGAAGAGCCACCCTCCTGAGCAAGCTCAGAAGTCTTTTAAGTCCTCTGGTTCCCAAATATCTATGTGACATGTAGGGGTGTAGAACAGCACACTCCTTCTCAGGTCATGAGTAGCCCCCAAGTGCTGGATTGTGGGCTGGGAGCAGCAGGGTGGTGCAAAGAGGGGTGTGTGGGGGCTGTGTATGTCTGGGCAGGGGGATGTCCTGGAGGAGCCACCTGGGTTTGCCTTGCTTACCACTTGCAGCACATCTCTGACCTGGGTTTCTCAGTCTTGCAGGAAACCCTGAAGCCCCTCAGGAAAAAACAGGAGCTCCTGCAGCATGTGTCCAGGCTTGGTCTCTGGGGAGTGACCAGCAAGGTGGTCAAGACAAGGGGACCCCGCTCTTTTTCTTCCTTGCTCCATTTTCCCCTATGTCTTTTTCCATAGAGAGCACAAAGAGCTCAGACATTTTCCAGCCCCTCTGGAGGCGTCTGTACTCCTTCTTAGTGTCTCTTCCTGTCATCTGTGAGGCCCAGACCCATACGTCAAGGCCCTTATATCCATGCCTACATCCAGAACTACCTGTGTTTCACACCAACCTTCCTACACTTGTGTCCTCCTTCTACATCTTCCTTGGCTGCTCTCATCATCCCCAAGTGGATTTTCCCATTCATTTCCCACCTTTTATATCTTCCTCCTCCCTTAGCCCATTTTTCATCATCTCTTTCCAGTTGTCTGTTTTCTTTCTTCTCCTATAATCCTGTACATTTGGATAATTTTTATTTGGACTGTTTAACATAACCACCGGATTTGTGTTTTAGCCTTGTTTAGCAGGTTGGAGGCTGCTTTTTCCATCTTATATTCTGCATTTTCTTCTCCCTCTTAATATGTCAGCATTACCAGACTTGGGATCCAGCTTCACTTCAGTGGGAAGTTTCACCAGTGATTTCCATAGGAGAAGAGGGAGAACATTCAAAATGAGAGGCTAAACCCAAGTGTCTGGGTTTGTCTACTGCCAGATTTCCCAAGCTTCTCCATGTTTCCAGCATCTCCCAGCTCCAAAAGGGTCTTAGAAGTGGAACAACATTTCTGCAAAGCAGGCCACATTTCCTTAAGTTACAGATGATGGAGGCAGCATCCTACCTGGTTTGAGCCAATGTGTCAGAGCAGGGACGTTATCCCCATCATGTCCCTGCTAGGCCTGGTTCTGCCATGTTTATATGTGATATTTGATATTTGATATTTGAAAAGAAGAAAGGAGAAAATCTTTTTTTGCCTTCCAGCTTCTTTCCAGGGTAGCTTGAAGAGGCTCATATGTTTCAAACAAGCCAGAAATCGCTGTCCCATCCCCCAGTTTACCCAGTCATACGTTGTGGTTGTGGTGCTGCCCCACAGCAGTGTTCTGAACATGCCTATCCTGCAGACCTGCCGTGGCCATCCCTAACCAACTGCTGGGATTGGTGAAGTCACTCATCCACATAGATAATCTAACAAAACCACCAGTAATGTACATTCAGTGATATGCTAGAAAATACAGTTTTGCTGGCAGGATTTATTCCATGACCCTGCTCTCTTCAGTGACCAAAGCAGGGAGAGATGTGAGGGATGCCAGCAGGAAGCCTGCCCAACCTCTGCATAGCCTGGGATGGCTGCGCTGGCAAAGCACTGCTAATGCAGCCCTAGGAATAGGCCGCCCTGGTGCTGTCAGCCTTGGCGTGTAGAAAGATTCCCACATTTTACTCTGATCACATTCAGGTGGGTTTTATTCTGCAGTTGCAAAACACCTCACAAAAAGAATCCAAACTGATCTCAGGAGTGAAAGAAAAATGGGGGGGCAGCTGGTTTTGAGTGAGGCTCTTTTATCAAACGGTGTCTGTTCCAACCCCTTCTGTTCAGGAACAGTCCCACTAGAAAAAGCCCCCCTTTCCAGTTTATCCTTTCTGCAGCTGTCACTGAGCTGCTCATTGCTTGTGAAGTTACTAGCACCTGTGTCTCCCGATGCAATCTAGAGGCTCCCACTGTTTATTTCAATGTAAATATTTTTTTTGTTGAGAAACAAAAGGGGCTGGAAAAAGGGAGGTTATGGGAATATTCAGGATGAGATAAGGAATCTGAGGCAGAAAAGAACACACCAATTACCTCAGCTCACACGCTCATCTGCCAGATGAAACCAGTTTTACCGGCTGTTGCCCAAAGGCAAAACACCACAGGGCTTCTGATGTCATGTTGGCCTTTGGTTATGAGCCCGGGTAAATGGGTACCTGGCAGCAGAGAGAGAAAAAGGGCTGTGCTGCTTAATGCCAGCTTCATCTATTTATGTTCCTCTAGCATCAATTAAAAATATCTGTCTCATTCTGCCTGCCTGCCTGCTACTGTGGTATTTGTTTTCTTTCCATAGCACTGCAGATTGCCTTGCCTTACAGTTTACAACAGTGAGAGCTGGCACTTGCCTCTGGCAGGGAAGAGGATGAGAAACCATTTTACTTTTCCTCCACTCTGTCTTCGTGTGGAGCTGCAAAGGTGTTTGATGTGCTGGTTGTTGTGAAGGGGTGATGTACAAGGCCAGGGCTGTTGTTAATTTGCAGTGCTTCAATAGCATTAGCTTTTTCCTTAGGATTTCAATTGAATTGGTGGCATTGCTGGGACAATACAGTGCTGTAGTTCTGAAGTGTGTTCTGTATACTCATCTTTCTTTTTTTCTTTATTATATTAACCTTCCTTTTCTTCCTCTTTTTTTTTTTTTTTGCCTTATTTATATCACCAAGACCCAGTGAAGCAGATTTTATGTTGTAATAATTCTGCATGTTTTGGTTATAAATATCCCAAAGCAAAGTTAAGGGTTTTTTCATATGACTATCAAAGCAAGTGTCTCCTTCAGCCCAAATTGAAAGGGACGTTTTACACATAAAAGTTCATCAGTGGGTGGTAAACAGCTTCTGTCCTAATACATATTGCAAATATTCTGCTGCAGCACAGACTGACAGCTTTGGTGAAACTGGTAGTATCTGAGTGAGACGCAACAGCTCCCTGTGCTAGCT
This sequence comes from Lanius collurio, assembly GCA_020086605.1. Lineage (NCBI taxonomy): Eukaryota > Metazoa > Chordata > Aves > Passeriformes > Laniidae > Lanius > Lanius collurio. Next base: position 21,382,201 of record JACBWW010000003.1, on the reverse strand, counting down.
GCTATCCCTTAACCAGAAACTTAACCAGGGTCTGAGCATCCAAGAAATCCCAGGAAAATCAAGTCTTTTGCCCATAGCAATATAAAAGATGCTTCCAGTCTCCAGTTTCTCCTTGCATTCCTAGCTGTCTCTTTGAGAGCAAATAATGCCGCAAAGTAATTTAAAAACAGAGGAGGTAAAAATCAGTAACTTCAGCAATAGTAGCACAGACAGTTTCCTCCATCACAATCTCCCATCTAGATTTTCCAAGCAGACTTGCAATTTCAGTGATTGTCTTGGCAGGTGCCCAGCATGATACGCCTGAAAGCAGCCAGGCTGTCTGACAGCAAACACACAATGATTTTAAAAACTCAGGGTTCTTCAAGAGTTCTCAAGTTGATAATCCAAAACTACTAAATATTTCTCATTTTTCTTTTTCCTCAGAGTTGCACAACCTCAGAACAGCAAATGCTTCGTGATCTGAAGCCAACACAACAGCATTGGTGTATCACTGGCTTGCAACAACATCTATTTGAAGGGATGTTTTAAAACAGTCTGCAGTGCTGGAAGGCGGCTTTTTCTGTATTGCTTCTAGCTAGGATGTGCTGATCTGAGCACTCGGCAGCATAATTTATTTATTAGGACTTCATACCATTTTTTTCCCCATTGACACAGGATTAAAATTAAACATCCCTAACTTCACAAGATGAAAGTATATCTTAGCTCATTCAGGTACGTCCGCATTAGATCCGTGTGTAAGCGATTACTCCCCGCTAGCTGGATCTTGCTTTCGTGTATAGGCAAAACTCCCCCGAGATGACTCACCCAAGTCGGATGTTTAGCTGAACCCTGACTGTGCCCAGAGGTGGCAGTGACTGGAACAGACCAGGGCAAACCTATAGCTGCCATTGATAGTAAAGGGGCTGTCATTAGAGCTGAGATCCTTGGGAATGCATCGATTTCTCGGCCCCATAATTGCACCTGCCAAGCCTGCACAAACATGCAGTGAAGCTCAGTAAGTCACCTCTTCAGGAGCTGCTGGAGACGAGATGTGTTCCCAAGTCAGGCAGCTGCCTGGCTGTTAAGTGCTGGAGGCACAAGACAGCCACCATCACCATGGCCTGTGGTCACTTGAGCTGATTCCACTTCACTTTAAGACTTTGCCCATACCAGTTACCAAGTCTGAGGTTAAGAGGAATGGTGGTACCTTGTAGCGGTCTCATCTCTTGACGCTGCGTCTCCCAGAGACAGCTCAGGCAGACAGAAAATGTATGGCTGAGTGTCCTGCTGCCAGTCAGTGCACAGCAACACCACATAGGGTGGCATTGTGGGAAGCCAAAATGCTAAGAGCAGCCCTTGAGATCCACAGAACCCAAGAGAGGGAAAGGAAAATCATTCCCCACTGAAGGTCCATTGTCAGGGAGGCAGTGCTGGCTGCTTTGGGTACTGGGAAAAGATCAGGTGCACGCAAAAACCCAGCTGGCAGGGAAGGCATCAGATGCAGAGTAAAAGGTCTCCCTGCATCCAGCCACTGCCATGGCGTTGACCCAGCCCTGAAAAACCCTGCTAGGCCAGATCCCACTCCTGCAAGCAGGCTGCATTCTGACTTTCCATCACTAAAGTTTCTCCTGCTCCACCCAGTTTCTGGGCTGACAGGCATGAATTTGGGGTTCCAACAGGACTGATGGGGAAAAAGGACTTCAAAAGATACCATCAGCTTTTCAAGGAAGGGGTTTGCCTGCACATCTTCTTCCCTTAGGGTCTCTGCTGCCCTTGCACCTGAGGGAAGAGCGGTGGGAAGTCATCACCCAGCCTGGCCATGGGGCAAGGGGCCTGCTGGTCCTCTGCTGGTGGATGTGCTACAGAGAAGTCCAAGTCAGGAAGCCGATTTGGTAGTTTCCGGCATACTAGGACCATGCATGGTGCAGACTTGCTTGAACTGAGTGAACTCTGTAAGGGCATTGTCAGGGATGCAAAGGGTTTTTTCAGAAGAAAAGTGTTGCCTATGAGGGTCCCTAAGCTTTGCAAAGCCTGGAAGTGAGCACAGTGCTCTGAAAGGGGTGGGATGGACTGTGGTGGAATGGACTAATCCACCACCGCAGATACAGGCTTCCAGGGGAAACAGCCTAGTGTTATCTAAAAGCCAAATGTTTCCCTGGGAAGGATCATGAAGGAGAAATGAAATATATCTGGAAGATCATTGCTAGAAATATCCCTGAATGCACAACTTGTTGCCTTTTACACTAGCTACTTTGAAACACAACCTCATCGTGCAAGGTCTGCTTTGTCCTTCAGACTGCCGAGTGTTCCTCATTTTGTGATAAGCAACGTTTCTGTTATTTTGTCCATTGCTCCCTGTGCATACATTATGTGGTGACATATGATGTGGTGATGACACTGAAACCACCCGTTGATTGTCCAAGGTTTGAAAAGGTGGCCTGGAATGTAAATTATTGTCACAAAGACCTTCACACATGGGTAGGTTGGTTAGTTGGTGATTACAGACTATGAAGGGAGGAGCAAGTACAGCCTGGGCAGATTTGCTGCAAACACTGTGGTCCAAAGTTATGCTGTAGATGTTGGGGCGTCCTCATTCATAGAGATTAAAGCACACTATAGGATAAGCTGCCATGTTAGTAATGCTTGCAGAAGCATAATATATATGAAAGTACTTCCAGTGCTTCCATCTCCCCAGAAGTAAACAGAAATTAAAATGTACTCTAAGTTTGCGCACACAGAATCATTAACTTTGTATGGTTAGGGACTAGAGAAAGGGAGGGAAGGGGGATTTTTGGTAAGGTTTTTTTCTTTTTTTTTAATTTTGCCCTGGGCAAAATTTTCAACATTAACTAATTAATGTTTATAAAGCACTTTGCATATATAGTGCCTTTCATCAGGGGATCTCCAAGTATTAGATTATATTATCTTGAAGGCCCCAGGCCTGTGCATACTAGCCCTATAAAGTATTAGCCTTATAAACTTTAGTAATTCACTTTGGGTTTTTTCCTGGGGTTTTTTTTTTTTTGGTTGGGTTTTTAATCTTCCCTCTTCTGAAAATGTGCCGAGCATTTTGGCTGTGTATGTAAAAAGGTGGTAAAAAAGCGTGGTGTCAGCCAGAATGACCATATGAAAACTCAGGGCTCCATAATGAACTTCTCAAATCCTCTAATTGCCAGAAGTGGGGAGCAGCAACTGTGCCAAATTAAAATTCAACTATTCAGGTAGGGGTCAGGAGGAGGCATCATCACTGGTGGGAGAAGCAGTTCTGACATTTACTCTGGTAATGATGGTGGGGATAAGGAAAAAAAGGGGAAGAAAGGGAAACCTCTGATCTCTAGCAGCATCAGGAGACAAAGCCCTTGCTATGCCTTAGGGACAAGCTGGTGGCTCTTCTGTATTGCATTAAATTTCTGTTACTGATGGCTGGAGGCTGGGAAGGCAAGGATGGGCATGAAAACAGCTACATTTAGCCCATCTGGAGTGTCTCCATTGCTGCCATCCTCCTGAGCAGAGGCAGGAGGTAGAGTACCCCAAAGCCATGCCAACAGTAGTGAATCTCCTATGTGCTAAATCTGAAAAGCCAGCTTGGGTGTGGGCTCAGTGGATGACTCAATTACTTAACAATAGCTGCTTTCGTGAGCTGGCAGGGATGAAGCCAGGTTCACAATGGAAAAAATGTGTGGGCATCTCGGCTTTAGCGAAACACATGGGGAGCAGACTTGCTGCTGCATGCAGGAACTACCAACAGAGAAAGCAAGGCCTTGGGGAGCAGAAACTTGACAGGGACAAGGCAAAGGATGTCTTTGCCCTTACTTGCACATCTTACAGGTGGAATTCCCCCAGCTGAATTTAGCTGGATAAGGGCTGCTACTCTGAGGGAAAGACTGAGCAGCAAATCCAGGCTTTTGAAGAGTCAGCGGTATTCAGAAGTCCAGAACAGAGCCATCCTTTGTGAGGCCATCTTGTCCAGACTAAAGTTCTCTTTCATGAGTGAAAGTTCACAGCAAGAATGAGAAACCCCTCCCCTTTCAAAGGAGAAGAGAGTTCAGCAGGGTGATGGCACATGTAGCTACAACCAGACAGGTACTCCTCCATAGAAACAATCTGATAGCTCTTCAGAGCCTGCACACACTGATGGACTTTATGGGCAGCTTGGAACAGGTAAAAGTTCTTGCTTGCTACTTGTGGACTGACATTCCAAATTTCAAAATATCCACTCTGCATGTGACTCCCAAGAGAGAGACAGCTGGGAGAAGTTTGCAAGGGGGCTGTGGGGAATGACTCTCCAGATGGGTTGTGGGCAGCATCTGGACATGGAAAAACATACCAGGAAACCTAGCAAGTAGGAATCATGCACCAGGTTTGCAACATGGATAAGAACCTGGTATGCTAAGCCTTGCATGCTGCACTGTGCACTCCTGGTCCTGAGGAAGAGTGGGAACTCCACAGAGATCTGGAGGGTGCTCACTGTGTTGACTTAGAGCAGCATTCAGATGGAGATGCAACTATAGCAGAGCTCTTGCTGGCAGGGAGCAGACAGAGACATCTTTGTCTTGTCCACATGCTTTATCCCTGGAGCCAGAGCTGTGGGACAGCAGGAGGCCCAAGTCTTGGGTTGGCAGATGTCCTAGGAAGCATGGCCCACATAGATTGCTCTGTTGTTGTAAACAAGAGAGGGCTGTGAGGGCCAACTGTACATTGAGAGTGAGGAGAGAGTGAACTTTCCTCCTTTGGAGACACCACAGTGCAGAGAGTTGGCCTGGGAACAGCCAAAGGTCCCATCAGCTTGCTCCAACCATCCGAGTGGGCTGATGTACTCTGTGTGATTGCAGTGAGCATTGAGAGGCACTTCTGGTTTTTTGTCTCCCCTTCAGGCAGCCGTGGTTATAAAGAGATCCAGTGGTGCTCTTCTCCTGGCATTGCTGTGTGTGCTGGACGCATTTTGCTCTCCCAGCCTCTCCAGTGCTTTACACACTGTATTTGACTCCTGCTGGCAAGTGTGTATTTATACTGGCAAATGAATCCATCTACCAGATAAAGGGCCTCTAATGAGGCAAGCAGGCACAGTTAGAAAGGGTCGCTGCCATGAGCTGTCCACGTACATGTTACTCTCACCTCTTTGTTGATGCAGACACTTAATTACAGGTCGGGCTAATATGTCTGGTCCTTCAGGCCAGGATACTACCGCACTTGATATGCAGCAGAAGGGAGTGCTTGGTGCTATTGGTATTACCTCCAACCTAGGGCAAGCATAGATTAATCCACACTCGTCAACAGGGAGCAAGACACATTTTCCCTTTTACTGAACTCAGGAAGCAGACGATGCTGCACCACGCGCTGGGGAGCTCGGAGCCAGGCATGACGACTCTCAGGTAATCACAGATGGGCTGTGAGTCATTCCTGCCCTGGAAACCGACCAGCTTCTGCTCATCAGCTACCATTGCAAGAGCTGCAGCTCCTGTTAAATGTGAGTGGTTTCGCTGCCTGCTGGTTGCTGTCCATCCATTTGGAAGTCACCTGTACTCCTCTTCCACAGGTGGGTGGTACAAGTGCTTTGGAGTAAAATATGATGCTTGGCTTTGAAGGAGAAAGGCTGTGAGGTTTACCCATTGCACAGCCACAGCTCCACCCATCACCAAAGCAGGTGCACTGCCAACTGCAGTCTTCAGCCTCAGCAGATCTGGGAGAACTGGGGCTCTTTGGTTGCTCTTCCCATTTGCATACAATTCCCTCTAACTCCTGAATCCTCTCCCTGCGACAGGTAATTTGCCTACCTGACAGGAGCTCAGGAAGCACCATGCAGCCTGGGATTTCCCCACATTTCACACCAAGGAGTCCTGACTGGTGCCTGCTGAGATGTAAGAACAACAAGGAGGCAACATACAAGGATAAGAGCGGCTTCTGCTAAAACAGAAGAGGTGTTGATCCAGCACAGGGAAGCAACACTACCATGCTGGGCTTGGGTAGACCATCATGCTGCTGTGTAGCTAGTCATCTAGGGAGTCCTCTCCCATGGAGGTCATGCTGCTCCTTTGGTAGGGACAGCTGTAGCTGAGCAGTTGCAGCATGACTAAAGAGCTTGTAAGGACCCACACTGAGGCACTGGTGGTAGCTGAGGGACTGCAGAGGGAGACAAGAAAGGACTTGCAGCAAAGCTGACTCTGCAAGTCCGAGTTGGGCAATTGCAGTTTAGATCAGTTATAGATCTAGAGGCCCTCAAGTGAGGTAGGAGACAGAGGAAGCCTCCCTCTCCTGCCAGCACATCCATATTTGGAGCTGTGGGTGAAGGTTGCTCCCTGCCTGGGGGCTCAGGTGCCAACAAATTGGGCCACTAAGTCTAGTACAGAGAAAGTTTGCCACAGCACTCTTCTTCTCAGGTTTTTGGGGAGGAGGAGAGGGGGATTGGGTAGCTTTGGGGGAGGAGGCATTAATTTGTACCCCCAGATAAAAAAGTTTCAGCTCTGTCTTAAAGCAAGCTCCAGCACAGTACGGAAAACCATTCATGTCCTTCCAGAACAGGTGTTGCGGGCAACTCTCCCTGCCTCAGGCAGTGCTGAGCTGGTTTTATGGCCCTGGCTAGTCCATCTTTGGACTATTCAAAGCTGCGTCTCTCTCTTATTAAAGTCTGAGGACTAAACAGAGATTCCTCTTCCTCACCACTTATCCACAGGGAGGAGAATAACCTTGGTGCAAGCAGCTGTTGTTCCCCACTGCGGCAAGACAGGCACTGGGGCTCAGCCACCCTTCCAGGCAGTTCATCAGAGAAATGAGGGAGCAGCAGCAATGCCCCACAGTGGGGGAGACAACTGCAACGAGGCAGGCTTAGGGGATTTGGAGGGCATGATGACCATCTCAGGTTCCAGCACAGGAAGGATGGATTTATAAGCATGTGTAAGCCTCAACTCCAGCCCACCAACACTCTCTCCCCAAGGGAGGGCATACAGCTTCCCCTAGAGCACTGAAAACACGGAGGGAAATACCCTTCAGAAACTGCCCAGATTTCATACTTGGAATTCAGACCACCAGTCTTGTGATTCCTGGAGATCTGATTCATGCTTTTTGAACATGTGGGTTTGGCAATCCTGTGCTTACACTTACAGCCATTTCCCAACCCCTTATTTTCCCCAGAGGTGTTCTTACTTTTCCCTTTTTTACTCTTGTACACATGAAATAAACTGCTTGGGGGTTAGGGGGGTTGTTACTGATAGCAAAACTCATCTATTAAATTCACAGTGAGTTGCTCACTAAATAACACCAAAAAAAATCCCCCACAGTTTTATAGTCTAAACCAACCACAGCAGGTTGGAGCTACTCCTCATGGCTTTTGCTTTGCCTTGGGGCAGGATATACTGGGCAAGGGTTTTTCTCTCCAAGGAGTAGCAGGAAAATGCTGTCCCACCACTGCAGCCATGATGGGGGTGGCAGACAAGCTCTGTACCATCCTGGTGGACATGACCTGTCTGTCCCCACTGTTTTTGTGGGAAAGGTGAGCTCCTGCCCCATCCCAGCTGCTCATGGGAAGGAGGTCTGGGTACATGCAGGCAAGAAAGACCCTAGAAGAGCATCTAAGGGCTTTTCCTGGGGTCATGAAAATAGGATGGTTTTGTTCTGGGAGATTTAATGTGAGAGTTTTGGACCCACATTAACTTGGACCAGAAAAAATCCCACTTTGGACCAGAAAAAATCTCACTTTTTCCTCCCACATATGGGGTTTTTTTGTGCAGTCCTAGAAAGGACCATATCTTTATCACTGTAGATATAAACCAGGGGCATAAGTAATACCTCAGCTCAAAGAAACAGTATTAATTATCCAAACCCTCTGCTAAGCCTGCTGCTGGCACAATGGAAGGCAAAACCATGAACCCATGGGAGTGGAGACTGTTTTCCATTTGCTCTGAGAGCTCCCTGCCCATTTGAAGATAGAGCAGAATCAGAAAGCAAAAGGGTGAGGGAGAGGGATTGCAAAGTGCCAGCCCCAAAGTGGTGCCACACACTCAGAGGTGTTACAAGATGTGACCTTTCAGTCAGTTTAGGATTCGCAGCTAATTTCAGGAAAAGGCTTTGTTGTGGTAAATCTTAGGAAGGTATAATATAATGCTGTCTTTGGTCTACATTGCCTCAAGCAGTGGGCCATGGACATCCACAGAGGATGGCACATTAGGAAAGGGAACTACCAAAAACTAGATTGAGGGAAATCCCCAATGCAGAGTTTCAGCTGCTGAGAAGTGAGTGTTTCCTTCTCATGGCAGTCTCTGTGATGCTACAGAAGCCTAACACCAGCAAGTTTTTATTGGCATCACAGCAAAGTCCAACTTGAACAAGACATCTGAAACAGCTTAATAGCTGAAAAGCACTGCAGCTGCCTGGGACAGCCTGCCTTCTTTCTGCATGTGGGGAATACAGAAATCTAGAAAAGGAAAACTGCTCCACCCCGGCCATCCTTCCCTGGAGAAAAGGGAATGTGCCTCTCTGATACCTTGGGAAGGCAGAAATGACAGCAGACTTTTGTAGCCAGCACTCCTCAAGGCTCTCAAGAAGTTAACATTCAAGGTTTTGAAGCTCTCGAGATCACAAGTACAACAGGACTGACTTGCCTACTTATTAACAAAATAACGGGAGAGAAAGTAACTGAGCCCTATTTTAGCGATGTTCAAATTGATTTAATGTCTCAACATGTCCACAGGGACCCCCAAGTGCTCACAATTCCTGCCTGGACAATCTTTGTGAGCTGTCAGCTCGGACAAGGGGCAGCTGAGGAGTTGCTTGAGCAGGAGGTATCTCCTATGGAAGGCAATCAAAGAGCAAGCCTGAAGACAGCTGAGAAGCAATGGTAGTCATCCAAGGGAAACAAATTATTTGAGGGATGGGGAGGAGAATCAGAGCAACCATGGAAGCTGAAGAGGAAGGCAGGATTTTAGGCAGAGCAGAGGTGCCCAAAAGATGTGAAAGATGAAGGTGGAAGCACTTGGTCTGGGTGTTGCTGGTCTACGAGCATTTCACTTGGGTTTTGCCTGAGCACAGAAGTTAAAGCCAGGCTGCAGGATTCCTGGATGAAGCAGATAGTTCCCTTCCAGTTCAGAATTCATAGAATGAGCATAATGGAGTAGAGGGGCTGAATCACTTTCCTTAATCATCTGACCACACTGCTTTTGATGCGACCCAGGACACATTTGGTTTTCCAGGCTGCAAGTACATGTTGCCTGCTCATGTCCAGCCTCTCACCCACCAGCACCCCCAAGTCCTTCTCAGCAGGGCTGCTCTCAGTGACTTCTCCCAGTCTGTACTCATGTCTGGGGTTGCCCCAACCCAGGTGCAGAACTTGCACTTGCTCTTGTTAAACCTCATGAGACTCCCCTGTGCCCACTTCTTGAGCCTGTCCAGGTGTGGATGGCATCCCATCCTTCAGGTGTGCCAACCACATCACTCAGCTTGCTGTCATCTGCAAACTTGAAGGTGCACTTGATCCTTCTGTCTAGGTCAATAATGAAGATGTTAAATAACATCAGTCCCAATACGGACCCCTGATACGGGCACCACTTGTCACTGATATCCTTCAGGGTTCTGAGCCATTGACCACTATCCTCCACATGTGACCATCCTACCAATTTCTTATACATCTAACAGTCCATCCATCAAATCCATCTCTCTCTAATTTAGACAGAAGATGTTTTGGATATCATGTCAAAGGCTTTACACAAATCCAGTTAGATGATATCTGTGGCCCTTCCCTTGTCCACTGATGTCACTCCATCATAGAAGGCCCCTAGGTTGGTCAGGCAGGACTTGCTCCTGGGGCAAACTGTGATGGCTATCCCAAATCTTCTCTCCATCCTTCATGTGCCTTAGTATAGCTTCTGGGAGGATCTGTTCCATGATCTTTCCAGGCACGGAGCTGAGGCTGACAGGTCAGTAGTTCCCAGGGTCCTCCATTCTACCCTTTCAAAAGATGAGTATAATGTTTCTCTTTTTCCACTCACCTGGGAATTCAGTTGAGTGGCATGAGTTTTCAAATATCATGGAGAGTGGCTTGACAACTACATTAGCTAATTCTCTCAGGACTCTGGGATGCATCTCATTGAGTCCCACAGACTTATGTACATCAGGTTCCTCAGATGGTCATGCTTACACAATGGGAAACACTTTGCTCCCTATCCTGCTGTCTGTCTTCTTGAGAGATATGGAAGAGAGGTTGCCATTGAAGACTGAAGCCAAAAAATTGTTGAGTATCTCAGCCTTTTCCTCATCTGCTGTCACCACTATCCCAGCATTGTTTATTAGTGGGGGTACACCTTCTTACACCTTCAAAACATCATTCCCAGGACTTAAAACACTAAGAAAGGGCAGTGGCCAGGGAGACCAGCAAGGGAAAGCCAGCAGTGCTACAGTAGGTTTGTGCAAGGCACAAGCAGAGGGGCAAGATGCAAAACTAAGGCAGCTGTGGGGGTAACAAAGAGGTGGGAAGCAGATTCAACACCACAGAAAACAGGTGGAGGGGACAAGAGTGAGAAAGAGGAGCTGCGCCACTGCACTTCAGTCAGTCGTGCCTGGGGATGTTTGTTCAAAGAGCCAGGGAGTGTTTGTGCCGCATCCCGATGTGAGGAACTCGAGCCCCTGACGTGTGGCTTACTGCCCGCGATGCAGACTGGTTTCTCAAGGAGACCTCCTCAGTGAGGGACGTGCCTGCGGAGGCTGGTGCCATGTCAGATCAAGGAGCACCCAGAAAATCAGCCCGTTGGTTCAGCGAGGGCTCAAAGCCCCCACACCCAGGCCTCCCAGCCGCCCTCTGGCCGAGAGCCGCCGGCCCCCAGCCCAGCGCTCCGAGGGGACGGGCCTTCCCCACGGGCAGGGCCTTGCCCAGGGGCTGGGCCGGGCCGCGCTGGGCAGGCCCGGCGGCCCTGGGGCAGCAGGGTGGTGCTGGCTCCTCTGGGCGCAGAGCCAAGCAGGAGCTTTCTCAAGGCAGCCTCCGCCAGCGCAGCCTCTCCGCCCTTGCCGGGGCTGGGTCCCCGTGTAGGAGCTGCGGGCGGGTCAGCGCCAGCTCCCGCCACCCATCGCCCTGTGCCACCCACCCTGCCCCAACCCTGTGCTGCTTCGGCTTCTGCCATGTGGCAGGTGCCGCCCAAGGCGGGTGACAGCCAAGCAGGAATTTTAAATGTCTTCTTGCTCCCTTCTTTAAATCATCCGTGTGTTTCTGGGGGAGGGGAAGAATCACCGAAAGAGGCAGCACCCTAATCCTTCCACTCTGCGAAGGTTGGGTGGCACCTCCCCGGCTTTTTTCCCTGGGGGATGCTGCACCTGGGGTCAGCTCGGCTTCCCCGCTCCCAGGCGTGGCTCAGGACTGCAGAAAGTTGAGGCTGTTAAGGAGAAAAAGCCTGAAAAGGCAGACGTCTAGCTCAGGAGGTGGAGAAGCCTCACCCAGGTACAGGGAGGTCTGGAAGAGTCGGGTCTCTACGAAGTTTTCATCCCCAGAAAATTTTTACTTGATCAGGACTACAGAGGAAAAAAAAAAAAAAAAAAGAAAGAAAAATAAGGCTCCTGACTCACTCTCTTCCCAAGACTGCCCTAGCCCAGGGCATTTTCCCTGCCTTGGGAAGTGTTGCAAAATTTGAGCTTGCCCTGGAGGTATCTCTCACTAATTACTGGATATCCTGGTTTTGTGTAAGGACATAGGCAGAACCTTCCCACAGGTTCTTCTTTACCGCATGGGAAAAAAAACTCGAAACGCTGATTTCTGTTTCAGCATCCCCAGCAGACTGCTGTGAAGGCCTGATTGCACACTTGAGGGGATCTTTTTCTGGAGCCATCCTCCCCAGCTCTGGGGCATCACTCACCAACAGTTTCTAAGAAGTATGGAATTTCAAAGGCAGAAACAAGCTTACTTTTAATATTTGCCCTCTGTACCTGAAGTTTGGGTCACTTTCAATTTCTTTTCCCCTGTAATAAAGAAGGCTAAAGCTTTCAAATTAGAGACAAAGATAGAGCTGTGTGAGATGAGGCCTCTTTGAGTTCGCACACCCGCCAGCCGGTCTGCAAAGGGCTAAGGAATGGGCTGGTGAAAGGCAGGGTGCAGAAAATTACAGACGTGGCCCTGACAAGAGGTAGCACAAGCCTGATTACCACCTCAGCTTGATACAAGGCAGACGCTCACAGGGACTATAAGCCTCCAACTGTGGTTTATTCACATCAGTAGAGGAAAACCTACGAGATGATGAGTAGTCCACACTGGATCTACCCATCTCCTGATATGTCTAATATAGCTACACATCTTCTGCTTATTCCAGCTTCTTCTTTCAGTGTCAGGCCACTGACTCCCATGGACAGCATGTGGCCCCCATCCTGCATCCCACACTGGCTCAGTTCTGTGCTGGTAATAGTCCTTGCCACTCCTTCAAAGACAGATGAGGTGATGAGAGAGGCATTTTCCAAATTTTAAGAGACATGAAGTTAAAAATGAAAACTGCTTTGAGCAGGAAGCAACAATATAAGGATTTGTCGGTGAGTCTGCTTCATTAAATACACAGCCTGCCTACACATACTCACCTACTTTGTTTCTAGAAAGGTCCTTTTCTGTCTTTTCTCTAAAAGAAAGCCTCTGCCAGAATGCCTGTAAATGTATCACTGAAGCTCCTGAAGAGAGGAGTGAGCTCTGTTTTCGATCCTCTGTATGCATCTTCCTGTTCCACCCTTCTTGAGACTTCCCGCTGATCAGCTTTTCAAGGGAGTCTTTATTCTCTGCCCAATTTTGCACAAAGGTATCAAAGGATTTTAACACATTAAAACTTGAAACCTCTTAAAGAAAGAAGATAATTTATCTCCCTCCTCCCTCTCTCCCTGTTCCTGGAGTTTCACACCTGGGAGCTGTTACAACTCAGTCTTTACAAAAAGTAGAGTATTTCTTTTTAAAAGTTACTCAGCCATCCTTATACACACAGAGTACATGTATATTCACACATAATTACTTGAAAAAAAATACTTCCATCCTCCCTTCCAGCTTCTACAAACAGAAATAAGAAACACCTTAAAATAACTGTAAATAATAAACCCCGTCACGCTAAACACTTCAAAGTGGAAGAGCAAATATCTCAAGAAGCTTGGGGAACTACATGTAATTATGAATTAGTTCTCAAAAACAGATACAGATGATCTGTCAGATAATTTTTCATTTCAAATAGATTTAATAATACTATTCCCTGTGATCTGGTAGAGACAGTAACTGCTTACTGATAAGTGCAGAGCACTTATAAAGCAAAACCTGTGGAGTGGGAGCATGGCATACTGAGTAGCTGAGATGGACTTTTTGCCTGAGCAGTACCTATGCAGGAGACTCCCATCTTTGCTCCCTCCCACCAGGGCACAGCCCCAGATAAGGTAGTCTTTCAGTGGCACTACAAATGGTCAGAACTCTGCTGAAACACATACTGGTCAGCCTCTGGGGCCTCAGTGTGGGTCCTAACACCACTCATTGTCCACCTGAATCACACAAAACAGGCTCTGTACCCCTTGCCACTTCTGAGACAGACACAGGCTGACAATGAGACACATAGAAGGGCTGTGGGACTGTGATATGGGGTTGGGGAAAAGAATGGATGACCATCTCTGATAGGGTGTCCAGCAGGAACTTTGGATGGCTCTGCCAGGGAAATATCCCTTGGAAGATGGGAGGTACCTACTGCTATAAGGACCCTGTAAAAAATCTTTGACTGAAGTAGGACTTGATGGTAGAAGTCTTAAGCCACCATGAAGCACCAACTTCCTGCAAAAATCTTCCCGGCACAGAAAGTAGCAGCCTCAGGGCTGTGAGCTGACCTGTGCCACCATCTCCTTCCACTCCAGAAAAACCATTCAAATCCAGGATGAAAACCCTCCTTTTCCTCCCTCTTTTGCAGCAAAAACCCTTTCAAAACCAGGCTCCCCAGAGGGAAACTGTGAGGAAGGGGATCATGAGGAGAGACTGGGTAGCAAAGTTATCAGCTACCATGCCAGAATATCTGCAGAGAGTGGGCAATGAGTGAGTAGCTCATGCCTGTAATAGAAGAAGAAAGAAGAGGCCCTAGGAACAAGGACTAATACATCTGGAAGGAAAAGATTATGTTTATTGCTTATTCCTTCAGTGTTACAAAGCCAGAGGGGGTGCTCATCTAGGTTACAGAAGGCCTGCACCAAGTGAAAGACTGGCATTGTGGCCCGCAGACAAGCAGCCTTTGGATCCAAAGGGGGTGAGATAAGGCACTGACACATGGTAATGAGCCCAGAACCCAAACTGGCAAAACAGACAGGTCTAGTGTGCTGTGCTCTGCAGGCTTGGTACTCAACTTTGCACCCCACAAAGGAGGAAAGCCTTCACTAGACACTGTAGTTATTTCCAGAGCTACAGCCATGGGACTTGGGATAACAATGGCTGCATCCAGCTTTCAGAGCACAAGTAGACACCATGTGCTATGTGCAGACGGAAGAGTGTGAAGCGCTTGGCCTCAGAAACCCAGCAGCCCTCATCTGAAAAGCTGCTGGGAACAAACCTGTTTCACCAAGTCCAATCACTTGGACTGTCTGCCCCTTCAGGACATCCTCACTTGCTTTAGTCTTTCTCTCTTCACACCAGTGATTACAAACGAAGAGGAAAGCAAAGAACAGAGCAAAGAGATGAACCTGGAGAACAGCTGACAGCACTTTTGCTCAGCATAGTGCACTCACATGGCAGGACACAGGTGCCTACAAAGAGAGGGGGCCGAGAACAACTTGATGCAAACAGTAGCCTTAAGCTACTCATGTCAAAGTGTCCAAGAGAGTGCAATGGCTTTGAGGAATCATCCAGCAATGTCTCATGGTCCCCTGCTACCTTCCTCATTAAACCTCGAACAAAGCTGCAGGGTGTGTTAGTGCACTCCAGCTAGGCTTTCCCAGGGGGAGAAGGGAAAAGCAGGAGTCAAAGACAGTGCAAAGGGCTGGATTCAGTGCTAAGACTTGAAAATGGCAATAAAAGGAAAAAGCGGCAGTTGGAGGAGAAACAGTACAGGTCCCCTTTTGTCACCAAGTAACTCATAAAATTTGGCATAGAATGCTGCTGAGATAGTAGTAAAGAGCAAGCAACAACAGCTTTTCCCCCCATCTGTATATGCCCTTTTCTCTACAGGTTGACTACTTCAGTGGCAGGGATAGTTGCCCAGCCAGCTCAGTGCACCAGAAACAGCCACTAGGGTAGCAGGCCAGCTGGAAAGCAGGAAGTGCCTGAAGCAAGCTTTGGAGCCCTCCCAGCACTGGTGGCACAGAGGGTTCCCCTAGGCTCCCAAGCTTGAACATGACCATACTGAGAAATAAAACACAAGGGAGCATGATAGCAGGTTTTGTCCTCATCACCTTATGACTGGGATTTTAGTATTCCCATAAAGGGCAGGAAGAGTGGGGAAAAGCATAGAAATGAACCCCTGGTGATCTCTCCTTTAATTCCTGATGAAGCTGAGCAAAGCCCACATATGTCCTAAATGCCACTTTAGAGGACACTTCTCGGAAGCAAATCCGAGCTGAAATAGGAGGCAGGATAAACCCTTGGCAGGGAGATGAGTATTTTCAGTTTTTGCACCAAGGACAAAGCTGTCCCTGCCTGAAATTAGGCCTAAAGACCTGCTGAAAAGCCTTTCTGAACATCTGCTTCTCCTTACAGTAAAACTTTTGAATTTGAGGGGTCTTTCTTTTGGGAGTGGGGTAGATGTGGACACGACACACGGGGCAAGAGGCAGAACACAGGGAGAATCTACTGGTGAGAGAGAACTTGCTCTGACAGCAACAAAACCATGTGAACTGCATCACAGGCAGGCCATAAAAACACCTGAATCATCCATCATCCTTTAGATATATCTATTTATCAATTATTTTCTCCAACCTATTTTACTTTATTACCGCATTGGTTGAAAGAAACAAAAGAGGCAGGCCAATATGCAGATGTTCTTTGTGGTTCTCCAGCTTGCACTTAATTAACTGTGAGTTGCTTTAAAAATAATATAGGACAGTGCTTCCACAGCACATTGCTGAAGTCTGACACAGTTCATGCTTTTGCTTCCCAGAACATGTGCAAAGCTCTCACCTCTGCCCAGCTGTTAACAAAAATCCCACAACCCAGTCTCTGTGCTGACTGAGGGGAGGAAATCACACACGAGAGGTTGCTTTTTCTCCATGCCCACCACTCCCATTTCAAGCAATCCTTTGCTCTGTCACCTACTTCTGTTTAAAACTGCTTCAAATAGAGATGTTCTTAGTTAATATGTCACGTGAGGAAACCGTGCCAGCTCCTGCGATGGGCAGACAGCTGGGGCTCACTCTTGGAGTCACACCATTAGTCATGGTGCTGACAGCTTTAGATGCTGAACTTCTCACGTAAGGAAACAAAGTTGCCAATTTATTATTTTTAATAAAATAATTGCTTTAATGCAGTATTTAAAATAATCTTTAACATCTGATCAATAAGATACAGTACACAAATATGGAAAATGCTGCACTTTACATAAAAAGTAAAGCTAAGCATTTAATTATACAAAACAATTTTGCCCGATGCCATCAATATCTTGCAAACTATAGTCCAAGTACTGCTTTTCTTATATATATATATATATGCTATATATACATATATAAATAATTTACAGCATTCATTTACTAGATTTGTTTACTACTGCTCCAACAAAACCAACATAACCGATTCGCAACTTAGTGAATTTGGTAACCATCTGCAGTGGTTCTGACAGTGGAGGATGTGTGAATAGTTGCTTCAAGTTTTGAAGCAGCATGCCAAGTAACCATGGGAAGCTTGTTCTTTCAAAGAAAAAAAAATTCAGCAGGAAGCCATTCAATAGTTGGTTAGAGCATGGTGCTAATAATGTTCTGTGTTTGATCCCTGTGCAGGCCATTCACTTAAGAGTTGGATTTGATCCTGGGAGGGTCCCCTCCAACTCAGGATATTCTGTGATTCCATGAATGGAGTCCGTGCCTTTCCCACCAGTCCTGGGAAACAGCCATGCTACACAGTGCTGTGTCATGGAAGGCAACACGTTTGGAGGCTGGGGAGAAGGGTCACCCAGAGGGTTTTCCTTCCACCACAAAGCAGTCTTTATCAGCAAGTAGACAATCTTTGAATCTGTTCTAACAGTCTTTATAACCCAGAGTCCTTCTCCTCCTCACTGAATGGAAACAAAGCAACTGTCTAAATACTTTCTATCTGAGAAGTTTCCCTGTTACACCACATTAAAGTATTAAATCAATATTCTAAAGCAGTGAATCCTGTGCCTTGCAAACACTCTTCCTCTCCAAGGAGAGTCTTCAGCTCCAGAGTTACAATGCATCTCAACTTTTCTTTTCCCTTTTTTGTAGTCAGAACAGGTTGTTTCTGTTAATATCTTTCCACATCTATGCTCAAGTTCAATGCTATTTTTTGTATCCACAGAAAAATAGTTTCTTCTGTTTACTCTCCCTTTTTAGGATCTTTCACTCCTTGTATTTTTAGTAACTCCAAATTTTCCATGAACATCCAAGTATACCCAAACTACACTGTATGACGTATTTCAATCACAGGAATGACTGATTTGTCCTCCTTCCCCCAGTCAGTTTCTCAGAGGAAAGGCTGAAGGCAGTTGAGGCAAAGTGTGGGGTAGAAAGGACCCCTCATTCATTTTGCTTGCTACTTTGATCTCCACAAATAAGCATCCAGTAGTGATTCTAGACCCAGAAAACCTAAGAAGAGGTTGAGTCAGACAGGCATGTTTACTGACAGCTGGTTTATGATTAAATACAGTTGCCATGCTATGCTGTGCCATTATAGCAATACTTGTTTCCCTAAAGAAGGTTGAATTGGAAGGTGGCACTACACACAGAACAGATGTTGCAGACTCTGGAGTACTGAAGCAAGTGACATACATAAACTAGGGACACTCATCAAGGCCTCAGAGCTTGTATGACAGTTAAACACAAGCAGGTAGGTGCTTATGTGTGCAGCTCAGTGTTTTCACTGGTTTACAGACTGATTTAAGCCAAATATTATTAAAAACCTTACAGGTGCTAAGTTAGGTATTTAATAAAAATGTTTATCTGTAAACAAGAGTTATCCTTACAACGGATCATTTTCCAGAAACTGGAATTTCAAGACAGTGCAACAATGCTTCAGTGTTTTCTTTGGCAGTAGACAGCAAGGTGAAATGCAAGATTCAAATCACTTCAGAAGAGCACGGTACAAGCGCAGAGAATGCTTCATCTCCTTCTCTTGTTCCATGCAGAATATCAAGTCCCTGAGACAGACACGGGTTACTCTTGGACAGAGCATCTGCTTCGTAAGGCTAAAACCTGATGATCCACGAGCAATTCCATTGCTATTCAAACCCTAAATGGGGGAGAGAGGAAGAAAAAAACCCATCAGAAACATTAGAATTTTATGTAAATACAAGTTTTAACTAAACTGGTTGGATTATACTGCCTACTTGTATAAAACTAGCCCACTGACGTTCAGCAATCCAAAAGTCCTTTCACATTAGATACTGAAAAAGAGAAAGCAAGCACTTGCTAGCTGATGGTTTGTTTCAGTCAAAGGAACCACAAAGCTATTTCTTTCTTTAAAATTATATTAATATGGTAAGATAAATAACTGCCATTTCACTCAAGTCTGCTAAACAGACTTGCACTGAGAAATACAAGTCATCTGTAAGGAAGGTACTAGCACAGTACCTATGTGGAGCCCCAGGTGGGCACAGCTCTTACTACTGCTTGCTCCAGAGGTTTCCATCTCTTCATGAAGAAAACCATCACTGAGAGTGTGCCCTAGCTGTGGAACATGGCCAGGAGAAACTCTCATCCTGGCCATCATCTGTGCTCTGTCCTTTAAGGGAGCAACAAATACTCAGTGAAAGCACCCAGATATTCAGAGCACTGTATCTGAGCCTATCCACCTCAGTCAGCTGCCTTGCTTGGTTATGAAAATACAATTGGTAGGAGATGATGATGTTCAGTAGTTTTACATTCAAGCTACTGGAACGAGCAACCCCCATGCTTTCCAAAATGCATTTTATTATTAGGGGTGGGGAAGAGGAAGATTACCATGAGCTACACAATAGACTGGCTACTTATCTTGGAGCCAATCTGTGCTGCACAGCCAGTCTCTTATCACCACTGGAGGGTTCTTGGTAATGAATGTAATTTGTACAAATACGAGTGCTCAGTCTCTGTAACTTCAGCAAGGCAATGCCTGCCAGCATCAACACCACTTAGAGATGGTGTTGCTTGGATGCAGTGTTAACTGTATCAACTCTTACCCTAACGCTCTCTACAAGACTTCAGCAAAATGACTTTGCCTACTTTGCTTAGAGAAATCTGTATAAACCCTCCCCATTTATTAGGAATTAATACTAGTGCTGGACTACATATACCAGTGAATGCTACTGGTGTTAGGGTGGAAGCACTGAAATTTATTAAAAATATAAAGAGATTCACCAGAGAGCACACGCTAGCCACAGAAAACCCAGGGCACATTGCCGAAATGGAAGCTGTATTTTTTACAAGCAGCACGCAGGGTATTCAGCACCATTTCATTTGCTTTACAGTCAATACTATTAAACACTATGAAATGCCATCATTTGAAACTTTCAGTTTGTTAAATGGCTTGGAACAAATTCGTGCATGGGGAAGACTGCTGGCCACATTGCACAGAGGGCACTGCTGTCCTGGTAAGACACAAAAGGGTCACAGTTCAAGTTTGTCATATGACAACCCTGAAGGATTCAGGGAAAAGATAGCTCTGCAATGCAGCTGCCAGCACGGGTTGAAAAGGAGGTCAGTCCAACAGGATGCAGCAGAAGGCCTGAGGCAATGTTATAAATGAAACAAACCCCAAGGGTTTTCAGTAACCCAACAGCAATGTCCTTTATAATTCAAAGAACTTTATTGAGGTGAAAGTATTTTCTCTCTAAATAAGTCATTAGACTAGAAGTCTTACCCTTAAAAAGACACCAAACAAAGCCACCTCAATCCTGTTCACTCTTACAAAAAGGAGACAGACGGCACAAATCCCCCAGCCTGCTTTGGAAGCTGTTGTAGCTGCAAGATGCTACAACAGGGCAGAAGCACCAAGCTGCCTGTGTTTGAGACAGAGTTACGGATTTGTTTACTCTTAAATTCTTACCCATCATGCCCAGTGCAGAGACATAAAGCAGTATTATGCTGTAATACCACATCCAAAGCCAAAGCTTATCCTGGGCCCTTGTTTGCTAAGACAGCCAGTTCACAGTTCTAAGTTTCCCATAGCATCACTCTGCCTTATCACAGCTACCGCGTGCAGCATTTCAGGGGCCAGGACCTCTTCCACAACCAACAGCTGCTACCACAAGTTAAAAGAAAGGGTCCTTCTCTCAAAGTACATGGTTTAAAATTAAAGAAGCCAACAGATAGCCTAGATCATTCCAGTCCAGATAGGGACCATGTTGGGGACCCCACTTTAAGTATATTTATATAGTGCTGAGCACTATCTCCTTTTATCTACTGTCTTCCACAGTTGTATTGAAACACTGGTTTTTCATGGTTTTGTTTAAGAATTTGGACACAGCACTGGCCCAAGATCTGCACATCCCAAAGAACCATCACAGGCACCTCTGGTAATGTCCAAGACTTTACTTAAGAAATGCCCAACTCTGAGCTCTCAAGTTGACACAAGGACATGTTAGGGGAGGGTCCTCTGCTGCTCCACTTGAGCAAATTCCTATTAGGGAGGAGGTCGACCTTGTCTGGCCCTAGGCAACATCCTCTCCTTTAGAACTCACATACCCCTTCCTCAAAAGCACAAAGCTTTTGAGACCTGAAAACACCAGCCCACTCCTTGCTCCCAGACATCTCTATTATCTTCCTCCCATTTGGGCAGCAACCACTTGTGTCTTGCTATTTTGGGGGATTCTTCACTGCTGGTCTTCAGCATACCCCAAGACAGCTTTGTCTATTTTGAGGGGAAGTAAAAAGTGCTGCTTTTCAACCAGGTCACAGATAAGTACAAAGATAAGCAAATAGAAAATCCATCTTAGTAGAATCAATTCTAGCAAAGGGTACTGCAACCAGCCTGCATCCCCCTTCTGCAACATCTAATTACTAGTGCTCTAACTTGCAGCTTCTTTTTTTCTCTCTCTTTTTTTTTGTTACCCTAAAGTTCCTGCCTTTCACTGAACCCTCACCACCCTGCCTTCCCTTCCAGAAGAGAAATGACACAGAGACACGCAGCCCAGGAGGGCTGACTACCAGTCAGCCTGGGTATCACAGCTGACAGACCCTATTTGTAAGCCAGGTAAGGCACTGCAGCTGTGTAACTGCACCACTGTAAACCCCTCCTTCCCAGTACCAAGACCACCAGCCAGCTTAAAATCAGCCCCAGGAGGTCACAACAGCAGCAGTCCTGCTTTTGAACTATGCTCAGAATTGAGCGCCATCAGCAACTTTTCCACAGCAGCACTGTGTCACCCTTAGAGCCTTTTATAGACACCTGACAGAGATCAATTACACTCACTGGTCTTGACAGCAGAACACATTGTGGAGCTCCTGCTGTAGTCCCAAGCTGGTGAGCAGCCAGTTTTGTTCAGAGGTTGCTCTGGAAACCTGTTTTAAGATCTCTGGAGCTCTCTCCAGTGGCTGGATGGAGAATTAAATACCAACTCTCTGAAAAGCCAAGAAGGAAGTTAATACACAGCCACAATTACCACATTGCTTCTAGTCTGCAAGGTATCTGGAGCATGGCATCTGCAAGTTCGGATCATGGATACTGACAAGGATTCCAAAACTGCTCAGAGCTATTCCACAGGCTCTGACACAAAGCTCAGAGAGGTCTGCAGACACCTTCCTCCCCACCAAGTTCTTGTTAGGTTCAGTGGGCTGCTCCTGGTGGAGTACATGCTCCCTTCCCAAATTCAATGACTTCACACCAACCAAAATTCAAAATTTTAAACTCTTGTGAGGGAGGCACTTTAAGGGAGAAAAGTGTTCAGTCAAATGTTAAAAGTCAAGCCAAGAGTTCTCACTGTGGCATAAACACATCACAGTCCCAGAGCCAAGATCCCAAGTGAGCAAACTGTTACTGCAGCTCTGCTGAACATTATAAAAATACCACCAGCAGAAAGAAGCAAAGTCAGGAGACACTTTTGAATGACATCTCTAAACAATGAAAAATGACAGCTGTGTGCAGCAGAGTTGTTGCTGAAAGGTAGTAAGAACACCTAGGGAATTGAAGCAAAAGCATCCAGGTTCAACCCCCATCTCTGTCACGTGTGGTCACACTGAGGTAAGTGATACATAGTGTATGCTGTACTTGTTTTCCCAGCTGTAAAACAGAACACATTTCTGTCTCATAAGAGGAAACAAGGATTAAAAAACCATTAACACATTGTTTTCAAGCACTTACTGAGTCTCCCTCAGCAGCCAGGGGGAAAGGAACAGACCCTGTCAAAATTGTGACATTTTTGCCCGTACAAACAAGTCCCTAGTCTAGGCCAGAGAAAACAAAGTGAAAGAAGCTGACAGTAGTTTTGTGACAAGCCAGCCTACAGATGCTGCCTATAATTCTAACAAACCTTGGTCTGACAGAAATACTCCCACATTTACAACACTAAAATACTACATGAGCCAATATTTATATGATTTTTTTTTTCAAATTAAGTTGGTTGTGTTAGGTTGGAGTCTGGAGATTTTATTTTATTTTTAACCTTATAAACCATTAGAGTAGCTCAAACCAATGGTTGAAAGACTCAGGTCTCTATATCCAGGCTGCTTCTTGTGCAGCTGAAAACAAATGTGTATTTATGATGTTTTCTGCAGCCTACAAAAAAGCCTCATGAAGCTGTCAGATCTATATAATAGAAAACTCCATTCAACTACACATTTTTCTTCAGATTTCACTGCAACATTCCTACAAGTCCTTTCAAATGTAGGCAACAACATGTTTTACATAGTGAAACAAATTACTGTGAATGCAATGTCAGTTTATTCACTATTATGCCCACGATTCATGTACGCATGTCACTTCGTATGGGTACATCAGATGCTTAATCTGTACCTGGAGGTAATGAATACTATACAAATATGTCATGTTAGTTAATAGACAATTATTAAGCTGAAATTTTCTGGCTCTTTGCCACAGCTTTTTAAGCAATGTATTGTCAACTAAATTATAAATCTCTTGACCCTTCACATGTCATCAACATTTGTGCGTTACCAATATGTTCAGCCTAAAGCTACAATGCAATTAGTCATTTAAATTGCAGATATCTTTCACATATAAGAAGAATTAAGTTCATCTCTAGCACACAGAAGGCACGATATGGGCCAATGAACTGTATTTCTGAAGTGTGTGAATGACAGTTGAGAATATTTTTGCCTGTTTACATGGGGAAAAAATTCAGATCAAGTGTATGGCCTGGACTGACAGGAGCCAGGAAATGCAGCACAGA
Organism: Lanius collurio; assembly: GCA_020086605.1. Taxonomy (NCBI): domain Eukaryota; kingdom Metazoa; phylum Chordata; class Aves; order Passeriformes; family Laniidae; genus Lanius; species Lanius collurio. Next base: position 21,358,778 of record JACBWW010000003.1, on the reverse strand, counting down.
AACTGAAACTCTCGCTGACTGAGCTGTGCTTAGTTAGGTCTTGAAACAGATAACTAAGATGCTGAAGACATTTTATAATTGCAGTAACTTTTAGCTTCCTTCTTCCCCCAAGGTATGACCATGTCACAGGCACTTCAGTTGTCCAAGAGCTTAAATATGAACCAGAAATTGAAATCAAGAGTATGCATACATTAAGCATACACGAAGTAGAAAAAACCTCACCCTCCAGTATCACTTTAGACCTGTGGGCTGGAAAAAGGGGTGACAGAGACAGAAAAAGACACTGAGATAGTGAGGGAAACCGCTGAAGTATAGAAACAGATTTTGTAGCCTGGTTAGGAACACCTACTTATATATAAGTAGTCCAATTTGAAGTGATTGCTTTCAAATTAAGTTTATGCAGCTTCAAGAAAATACTCAAGTATGCAGACTATCATGTACCAATGCCAAAGACCAGGCAGTGTCCTCATTGCACAGGGAGCAGCAAACCTATCATTTGCTACAAAGCCAATTCATGCCTTTAAATTCACACTTAGACACAGTCATGCCCTTAACACTCATACTGAAGCTGATGAATTATGCTAGTGTGTTCCCTCATCAGAACAGCTTATGGCCAAAAAGGTGGCAGTAGCTTCTACAGTTACCACTTATAAGAGCATAAATTTATATATTCCTTAACTATACACATCCCTTCTGCAAATGCAAAGTAAAAATAAAAGCCATTTGATTGTTACACATCAGAAAAAACAAATCATGTCTCTTCCCCAGTCACTTGGAAGAGCTGGGTTTACTTCCATCCTGTGAAACCACTTGTTGCTCAAAGGCTTAGTTCTTCTTTGGTCAACTTAAAGAACATTTCCAAAGCTTAAATAAGCACCATGTACAGAATGCATTTAATCAACATGCATACCAGCATCCCAAAGCTGTAAAGCAAGAAGAGTAAGTTTAAGTTCTGTTAACAATGATCAGATATGGCAGACACAAGAGAAGATGACAAGCTCATTTCCTCCACCCACAGTCAATAACAAAAATGGAACAATGACCACTGTGGTAAACAAGGCACTTCTCCCATTTTTGCTTGCCAAGCTTCTTCACAAAAGCAGAATGCAACCTTATGTGCGGACTGCTGTATTAGATGTGCATAACCCTGGAAATATCACATTATTTTAAGTATGTTGGCCAGGGCTAGGAGTTTTACAGAAAGGAAGTACTTGAATGACAATGACTCTGCACAGACCAGATGCATGATTCACTTATGTAGCAACTACTTGCAGTAGCTGAAATTTCCACAGCAAAGCCAGACTATCTGTGACAAGGCAAGACCCACATTTACTAACAGATCAGCCAGTCTTGGCAGGGGACAGAACAGACACAAGCAGTGTCTGGAAGGAGGAATTTCCTTTGCCACTGGATCTGGCAAAAAGAAAGAAAAGACACGAGATGTATGCCCCCAAGTCAGTCAGTGGAACCAGCCTGGAAGAAAGCAAGGGGAAAACACAGCACCAACAGCACTTTGAGGCAGGAAAGACTGCATCAATTCCAAGTACTTAATGTGTTATGGAGCCAGAAAATTAATACAAAGCAAGTAGTCTACCCCAAAAAATTACACAGAAGTACAAGCATCCAACTAAGTTTTCCTGTACAAAGTAGAAGAAGGGCCCAACCACAGTATTCATACAATGACCGTAACAGGCAGTCTTCTGAGTCTACTTTCAGAAACATCTTTTTTCCTCCCTGTTGCATGATTCTGCACAAACACACAGCTCTCAGTTCAAGGCCAAAGATGACCTTGCACCAAGATACCTCTGAAGAGAAGGAAAGAAAATTTAAGGACTCAGAACTGTAGTCTTCAAATTTCTAAGCTTCCAGTTACAGTGGGAATGAGACAAAGCTGTTTCCAAAATGGCTTTGTCAAACAAAAAGCAGTAAAACTTAACAAAAAATAGAAAAAATCCTTCTCTATTTATCAGCATTGAAAATATTATGGGGCATGTTACCAACCAATAAAAGCTATGAAACAGAACAAAGAATTGGGAAAATGAGTCTGTGGTTTCAAGTTTACTTATTTCTTATTTGTTTTAGAAGTGTCCTCCCTTCCCAAGATGAGTTAGTTTTCAATTCTTCCTACCCTTTAGTTCATTACTGTTTACCACATGCTGCCCTCAAACTAGGGGAGGAGGAGAGGTGGATAACAAATGCACAAACCCCAAGACACATATAAATCAAATCCAAAGGCCTCTCTCCCTCATTGTATCCAAGAGTGTCCAGAGGGATAAGAATGAGAGAGATGAAGATATTGCCACCTCTGGATTGCAAGTAGCACCAATTAACACATTTTCACAATAGAGGGATTTTCTTACCAGGGCTTTCTTAAATTACTCTTTCTGAACAATACCATTCAAATGTTAAGTCACAGTGAAGAGAACATGCAAGACTCAAACTAGTGTTTGCAGCAAGAAAGGAAAAAGAATTCTCATTATACTGAGAATGCCTTTTCTTTTTCTTTTTTTTTTTTTTTAATTAGGCCTAGAGCATTAGCCTTATTTTTTCATTCCATGATCATCATGGATTTGTCTCTACTGCTATTTCAACTTTAGAGATACATAAGCAATCGTGGCAAGATATAGTTTATTCTTTTTATATTGCTTTTAGGTCCAAATTAGTTGACAGGCACTCTTCTGGACAAGAGCCTCTTTCTGTACTTGTTACACTATGAGGTGATGAGGCTGCTGACAAGCAGGCTTCTATCTGGAAAGCACATGATTGTGTCACCACATGTTCTAGTTATCCCATTAAAATGACCCATAATAGGTCTCCTGGAAAGACCAAGGAAAGAAAGCCCAATTTCAGAGATCAAAATTAAATGAATGTGCAGGAATCGTGTACTCAACTATCCTGGGAAAAACACTTTTCAGAAGAGGTGCAAAGCCAGGTGCCAGAGTGTGGAGAAATAGAAAACCTCGAGCTGAAGAATCATCCCAGTTAAACACAGATACTTTTTTGTGGATAAGTTAGCATACCACGCTCCCTAAAACACTGTTTTTAGACTTCACATTTATTGCAACAGTAGGCAGAAGATCCAACCAGCCCAGTCTGCTGAACTGAACTTTCCCAGTATCCATTAGGTTTTGGTACTGAATAAAGAAAGGCAAATATATGACAAATTTGCTTACAGAGTTTCACTTTTTAAATACATATTGTAACTGACTGTTTTTTCCCTGTCTGCCCAAACACCTTAGGGCTTCAGTTTGCGCCAATAATTGCTTGAAACCATACCTTTCCTTTAATTACTGCAGGAGGCAACCATAAAAAGAAGCTGTACAGAGCTAAAATGGCCATAAGAGACACAAACATTGCACAAAGAATATTATCCAAAGAAAGTTGAAATCTTAGTTAAAAATCTTAACCCAGTTAGCATCAGTGATTTCACACAATAATGTTAAATATCGTTCATATTCAGGAATAACTTCTTCCATCATACCTATCTACCAAGTTATTAGGCTTTAAAAATAATGAAGGTCACAGGAGTACTATACACAGATTTACTCCTTGCCATTGCACAGTCTAGAAGTTCTGACATTTAAGATTATTTGAGAGTAAAGCTGTCTGTATTTTGTCTGTATTTGCAACTTGAAATGAGAAAGCACATCCTGCCTGTTTAAATTATTCTCAGACAGGTTGCCCAAAAAGATGATTTTAAAGATGCCCAAATGTGTATCAGCCTAAGGCCATATTGTACTTGCTTTCAGTTTCAAAGACCTCCTTTCATCTCTGAAGAATGGAATGTTGTTTACTGCTCAGGATGTTTTGCCATGTTATCATGAATGTATTACAAATGTTCTGCTTCTTGAACTAGAGAGTGTTTGTCAAAACCATTCTTTATTCTACATAAGAAGTCTTAAGCCTTTTATAAATCCTGCTCAGATATATTGGGACACTTAAAACATTTGAATCTAAACATCCTTCTCAAGGATTGCTATCCTGCATAATTTCACAAAACAGAAAAAAAAAAGCAGAGAAATGCTTTCCGGTAGCACGAAGCCTAAGTACTAGGCACTGGAATGTGAGCTTGCATGCAAGAAACAAAAATAGTTTCACTGTCAGAATTAGTTTCACCTACTGCCCTTACAATTCAGCCTAATATGGCAACCTATGCTTAAAATACAGCAGGTAAATTTGTGACAATGAAATGCTATCAAGGTTTATGGCCAGTTTTAGGTGTGTTGTGTCCACGTTCTTTTAAAATGGCCATGTAAACAAATGGATCACCAGCTTTCAACAGCAACACTGTTATCTATCTCACTTTGGCATAATCTCATGAAGCTTTTAATAAAGCAGACATATCTCAAATGATGAGAAATAACAGAAAAGTACTGAACAGGCAGACTTGTAAATATTCAGAAATAAATCTGGCGATAATTACAGAAAACCACTACGAAGAACAGGAATAGTTACTTGATAGAAGCTTGGGGGAAGATGAGAAGAGGATGGGGAAAACTGTTTTTGTGCTAGACTGATTTTTTCAAGTTCTTCCAGTGGTATTATAAAAAAAAAAATAACCATACATTTAGCTTCATGTGAAAGTGTATTAAAAAACTTCAAAGAAGAGAAGAAAAGCTGCTCAAAAGCTGTGAACACTGCTTTCTGCAGCTTGTTTAGAGACAGATTACTTCCCTTCACTTGTGGTTAACAGGGAGTATTCAAAGACCTAATTCAGTATCCATGTCAGAGAAAAAATAAATTAAAGATTCACTGAAACAAGTCTATCTCACCTGCTTAGTGAGGCCTCTTGTCACAGTCCAGATAAAGAAAACAACTACAGGACAGGTGCCACCACCGTCTCAGTTACACTGCATATAACTGAGGACAAGGTCCTCCCAGACTCCGCTATGCAAAAATGACAGAGTATTTTCAATCCTAACATCTATTTAAGCGTCCCAGACAAAAAGAATGAAAAACAGTTAAGGTTCATGAGACAGGACAACTTTACCACCACTGCCTCTACACTGGAGTTACTTTGAAGGCTCCTGCTCACTGTGATTATGTCAGGCCATCCAGCCTTTTACTTGAGCAATATCCAGGCTTCATAAAGAGGGACAAAACTGGCAGCAACACTAACTTCTCCCATCTCCAGCAAAGATGATGACCTCTAACAGAAGTAGGCTGTCTCCTCAGAATGGATTTCTGCAGCCACAAAAGCTTCCCAGGTAACAGAAACAGGTACTCTCCAGCACATTACGAGATCTGCTCAAAAAAGATTTGTTAAAAGCACTTTCAATATTCACCATGAGCCAGAGATGACGATCTGGCTCATTGCAGGAAGTGAATGGTCCAGCTTTACTGATTTATTTACTGCTTTTTGGGAGAACCTAGCCAAGGTGAACTCAGCTATTTGAGAAGAGTCCCTATGCATTGTGCATGGATAAATGTTCACAGTCAAATGTCAAATCAAGGTCCATTTCAAAAGCCATGCAAACCAGCCACTGTGAGTTCAGCTGAGGGCCATGACAACTACCCTCTGTGGAAGGCCACCACAGCTTGGCTACCTTCCACTGCAGATGGGAACTTCTCTGAGTCATCCTTTCATTCAGTCCTTTATGCAGTCTTTCCTTTAACATACAATTAGACACACCCATCAGTCCTCTTGAGCACCTAACACACAAACCAGGCTTCTTACAGAATGCAACAAACTATTTTGTGTGAGAGAATTCTCATTTCTTCCTACAGGAAGAGATAAATGTAGTTCAGGATGAAGACATAACATCATCCAAGTCATTGCAAGCCACAGCTGTACCTCAAGCCCAGATCCAACGTTTGATGAATCCAATGGTCTTTTCTTCCTCGGTCCAATGGCTGCCAAAGCTGTGAGGTTGGCTTCTCTTTGTTGCATCTGTGCTAATTCCAACTGCTGCCTCTAATTTAAAAAGAAAACACCAACATTAATTATGATATACATTATCCTAAAGGACTTCTTGTCTTTATAGGAGATAGCTCTGTAGTTCCTACCTAAACAATGTGTTTCACAGCATCTTTCCCTTTCTAGACACTTTCACAAATTCCAGTATTCAGTCATGCTTGGAGCCCTGTGGATAGCCCTGTGTAAGTAAAACCTTATACAGAGACCACACTGTGGTATCAACGCAGCCTTAACAGAAGCCTTGCAGCTGGTTCCTTACTTCATAAGCTTTGTTGTTTCTGATTAACAGAAAATCTTGATCTAGTTTATGACGCTGGAGTAGTATGAAAAATTGAAGTTAACAGGTTCTGTGACCTGGGCATGTCTTTAATTCAAATTCTCAATTCCTTACCGCAAAAGATACCCAATTTACTCATACTGTATCACCTGAACCCACCACTCAATATTGCCACCGTGATTTATTGTCCTACTCATCTTAACAGTACGCTCCCAGTTGACTGTCTTTTACCAGTACGTATTTGGATGTTCAGGAAACATCTGAAGCAAGGTAGAGATACACTGCATGTTTATTTTCATTCACCTCCAAAACTGCTGAACACTAAGAAATAGAAACAACCTTCACCTGGGTTAGGTAAACTTGGGATGGGATAGAAACCCACAGTAAAGAGGAATAGAATCGAATAGAATTGAATAGAATCAAATAGAATTGAATAGAAATAAAACAAAATAAAATAAAATAGTTTTATTCCTGTATTTTGAGATGCATTCTATTCAGTGATTATAGATGCCAGCTGCTCTGGAGTTCAACCCAGTCAAGTCTGCTGACAGACTCACTATCTTGGATCAGCCACCTTGCTAATACAACCACACTGCTTCCAGATCCACCAGCTGTCCAACTTGGAGCATGGGTGGAGAAGGAAGGTTTTCCAAACAAAAACCTCTGGTTTGATGTCAACCCTTGGATGATTTGACTTGCAACTAGTATAGCTCTTTAGCTATACTATATATACACTGTATATATATACACATACTATATAATATGCTTTCCCTAGTCCCAGGACTTAGAAGATTGTTTAGATGGGGATTCTCTGCATGGATGTGTGTGCATGTCTTAAAAAAATTAAAGTACAACCCTACCATGGGTAGGAAAGCATCCAAATCTCCTCCCCTCCCCCATCATAAACCCAATGAATTACTTGGACTTCCTCACCCAGTAATACAGGTATCTTGCTTACCAGGCTTGCAACACTCTATGATTTTGCTTGCTTTTCAGCTCTCAGAGATCCCACTTGGAGAGGAGAGGAGCAACTGATAACAACTGAGCTTGCAGCACCCACAGGGTGTAAGTTGCTACCAATTACATAAAGATGAATCCACAACAAAGAAATACTTTGGGGTTTGGGGGGAGTGTTTGGGGAAGAGAGCTTTTGGCTGGGTGGTTTCTGGGTGGTTGTTGTTACAAGCCTTATTTTACTTTATATAGATAGACTTTAGTGATGGTGGCACCTTCACATCAAGTACTGCAGTGACTAGGCTATCTAAATAAAAACAGTATTTCAGGGAAAGATTCCTAAAAGGACAATGTTCCCTGGAAGACTCAAACTCTTCACATGCTCAAGGTTTTTCAGCAGAATTCAGGAAAAGCAAGATTTTAACAAATATGTGGAGAATAGAGGTTTTGGGGGGTTTGTTGGCTTTTGGGTTTTTTTAGGGTGAGACAAATGTTTCAGTTTGGAAAATAATACTATTTGCAAGTCAGCTTTGATCACCCTATGGAGGCTTTTGTTGTAGAAACACAGTAGTACTTCTTCACTTACCACACACTCTATTCTTGCTTTTGTGTGCAGTGTAAACACTTAAAACCTTATTTATCAAAATTCACTCAATTCATTCAGCTTGGTTTTTTCCAAGTATACAGTACTGCTTTCAAGAATACTTTACAGACTATCAACTTTCAAGCTACTAGTATTTTGCAATTGTTTGAGGTTAACTCCAGCCAGCCTACTTGCATAAAATGTTCAAGATACACCCTGCTCTAATCTCAGTCTTGAAAATGTATCTTTATATTCAGGAACACACTGCAGCCAGTTGGAGATGGGGGAGAGTGAAACTTAATCAAAAAATGGCTTGAAACTTCACAAACTATGAAAGATTGAGGCCTAGAAACTACTTAAGCAGGAGCAATAAAATGCTTAGAATAAGCATTAAATCTCAACAATAAAATGCTGAGATTTTTTGGCAGAGGCAGGTGCTGACTTCCAGCCTCAGCTGCCCAGGCCTCCAACACCTGGAGCCACCCCTCCTTACAGGCAGCCATGGAGCATCCCTGCAGAAGTGAAGTACTCCTTCCTGCCAGCGATGTAGCTCAGTCATCGTGATGGTCACATGTACACCAGAGTCTTCTTGCCATGAGAAGAGGCATTGCAACATGCCATGCACACAGCACCCCTCTGGGGAAAGATTAAATTCCTAAAGGCTCTAGTGAAAAAGAAAACCAGATGGGGAAAGATGATTTGCTTTAATTTAAGAACCATTACACTTAAAGTAAAAGGACTTTTAAAACCATTAAACTTAAGACAAAGCAAAACAAAACAGAAGCCTTTTTTAGTCTAGCCTTGTGCTTCCATCCCTGGGAATCACTAGAAACACATCTCCCTTCTCTCAATAAATAACATCAACCAGCTTTACTGCAGTTAGACTTGCCAGAAACATGTGGCTGCTGAACACCTCTGGCTTGAGGCAGCATGAAATAAGCCCCTCTCTCCTTTTTTACAGCTGCTGTTGATGGGCAGCCATGGTCAAGTGTGAGGACAAGAGGCACAGCTATGAATTACATACCCAGAGGGCTTGGGGTTGGCATCAGCACGGGGTGGAAGGGACTGGGCGGGTTGAGGCTCTCCTGGTGGAGCACCAGGATGCTGCTCTGGTTGAGGACTGGGCAGTGCCTTGGCACCATCACCATTTACCCCATGGAATTAAAGCAGACCAAGCGTGCTGCTGGCACAGACACATTGCAGAAGGGAGCACTGCTGCTGGAGGGCAGTGCTGGCAGAGAACCTACCAATAACAAAGGAAAGGATGACACTTGGGGCACTGTATGAGAAAGATGTGCTTTCTAGAAGCAGAAGTGGTGCATCTTTGACCAGACAGTTCTCAAGACAATGCTGGAATCACACGTCATTACCAACATCTGCTCTCTCCAGTACATTTTCCACCTCTTAGCTAGTCAAAGGATTTTTCAAATCATTCAGAATCTCACCAGGGGTTTGGAGCAAAAGAAAAAAAAAAAAAATCATAGTCTTGTTGCATTCTACACATCTCAGGGATTTTTCTGAGAACATAATTAAGACAAATGAATTTAAACATTCAATTTTGGTAATGGACTCAACAGATCCCCATTAAGCGATATAGGCAGGCATCCAAATTACCCTGATGAAGCCAGCAAAATCATCTTTTCATCAAGTTTTGTTCCATTAAAAATTGCAGATTAAATGTCTAAACATTGTGTGAGTGGTTAAAAGTACAGGATAAAGAGAAGACCAGCAGATAATGTCAAGGGATAGCCGAGGATACTGGCTAGCTAACTACTGCCAGATTTTCCTAAATGAGATTAGGGCAGAGCAAGAGGTGACTATGTGGAGTCAACTTTTCCTTAACAGTTAGTTTTGTAGCACGTAAGTTAGGGAAGAAAGATCACTGCAGCAAGGGACAGTAAAAGTAGTATATACACTTTATTAAAATATAACATAGAGAAGTTGCATAGTTTCCCTTCCAGAGGTCAGTTTTATTAACATTGATGTCTGAGTAAAATAGGGTACAAAGAGAAAGTGTCACACCCAGGTGAAATCACACCATCAAACCTATTTTGACAACAGATGAATCTTTTTCCTTGAAGACAGAAGCGTGTGATGGCAATTCCAGAGGAGCAGGGGGAAGCTGCACCATACATCAGCCCCCCAAACTAGCAGGCTGCCCCTCAACCTCACCTACTTCATCTGCTGAAAGATGCTGCTGTTCCATCACAACAGAAGAAGCCAATACATGCTCTATTCAAAATTTCTTCCCCAAGGAGGGCATTAAGAGGGGATGGGTTCCAGGCAAATGGCAAATGAATGTTCATGCTTCTTTTCCCCCCTTTCCGATTTTCATATATGCTAAGAATTGCAGTACAAAGAGTTCTAAAACCCTGTGTATAAAGATCAAATTGCTATGAAAACGTCTCAGAACTTGTAAAATAGTCTTTGTTGCTGCTGGCCTTTTTAATAATAAAAATAGGGTTTAAAGTCTGGTCTTGCAGCAAGCAAGAATCTCTAGGGTGACACAATAACCATTTTAGTTAATCTGACCTGCAGCAGAAATCAGGAAATAGGGTATGTTTTAAAGTCCTTCCTTATAGTGAAATGGCATTTGCAGCATGGCTGTAATCACACAAAATGAAAGGTTTCAAAATTGACCTCTCTGTTCTTCACTCGATCCTCTGAGAAAAATATTTCTTTTCCTGCTCACAGAAATTCTCTCACTTACGCCTCATACCCCACACTTCAGAAAATACATAAAATCTATTTTTACTGTTACACCGACATTTTTGAGGCAGTTTAATATTAAAAAATAAATTTCAAGTTGTATAAGAAGACAAGAAATGCTTCGGCTATGAGATGCTGAAACTTTTACTTAAAGCAATACTGCAGATTGGTTTTTAAACTCTTTTGGTTACAAAATACATGATAATGGGGTTGCCTGCCTTATCAGAACCTCAATAATGCAAGTTATGCAGATCTCGAAGTTTGCCCTAAGGAAGAACAATCCCTTAAACACAACTGATGAAAAGTATACACTGATAGAAATAAAGTCAACTAACTCACAGCAGCTAATCCATGATGTGTATAGCAAAGGGTGGCTGCATCATCAAAGCTGGGGGAAAAAGAGTGTTACCTAGCTTGGAAAAGGAGTAACACCTTGGAAAAGGAGTAAATGAAAGGCTTCGTGTCTGGTCACAAAGTATCCCAGCACAGGATTCAGGTATTTGGTATAAGCTTTCATAAAAGTACATGAAACATTTACTTAAATACATTTACTCCTCAAAAAAAACCATTTTACCAGGGAAGGTTTTTCTACAGGGAGAGATGAGATCACCTGCCTTAGCAAGGGCTCACAGAGCAGTAACAGGACCGAGGTTAAAGGAAAGCCAGACAGGTGGCCCTTGTCCAGCAGATGACGTGCCAGCATCGTGCTGGCACGAGAAATTCATACCCCTGTCTGTTCTGCAGGCACTTCAACATACAGAGTACTATGAAACAAATCTGAGGAGCAGGGAAAAGAAATCTCTCTTCATTTGAATGCTAGGAACTTATGCTTAGGAAAAAAAAAAAGCCAAGAAATTGTCTTGGCAATGCAATAACAAATAAATACAGCCCCATGGATGTAAATGAGCTCAGAAGAAATGCTGGCAAGACAGATGTGGCTAAACACCACATTCCTGGACTTGGTTATAATTAATACAAGGGAAAGACTTATAAATATATGTACAATACATATATATATATATATATACTGAGTTTAGTATTAAGTAAGAAGCAAGGATGTCTCCACATATGACATTACAGGCAGATAGAGTACAGGACAGATTAAATATTTAAACTAACAGAAGAACTGGCAGGAAAGGAAACCAGGGAAGGCTGAAGACAACTTAATGTATGCCTAAGGGTTATGTGTGCTATCCAGCAATAAGTACATCAGGAGTAATAAAAGCACTAAAGTAGATGAACAAGAATTTGTATAAGACTTGCGGGGGAAAAAAAAAAAAAGAAAGGAATATAGGCATACAAAAGAGGCAGAAGCTCCCAATTCTATCAGCTTCCACAATAAAGAAACTAAATAATAAATTAACAAATAGTAAATTTCAAAGTAAGTCAAAGAAACTGTGGCAAAATTTCAATGTCTCCCTTTTTCTAGCTCGCATCTGTGAAAAAGAAACCTCAAGACTTATCTGAGCCTTTTATTGCCCTTTACTGTGTATTTTTAAAGAACTAAATACTGAAGTACCTTTTTAGTGGGGCCACTTATCCCACTGAAATGACTTTTCTCTTTTTGCTATCCATTCTCTTTTTCTGACTAGCTTTTCCAAGCAAGGTTTCACTGGGTTTCATTCATTGTGTCCTCTGTTTAGTACTTTGAAAGTTGTCTACTGCTTTCAGTCACTTCTCCCTTCATTGTCTTTGGAAGAAAGAACTGCAATTTTTTTCACACTCCCTTTAAGCATTTTAAGGAACATGAGAAGAAAATGAAAATTAAACCTTAAAAATCTGCTTTCAATCCCAAGCCTCTCACACTGGTTGTCATAAAACTCAATGAGCATTACTGCCTCCAGCCTTTACCTTTCCTATACAAAATTTTCTGCCCTACAGGTTGAATGCAGCTGAATAGAAGACTTCTCATATGGGGGGCATTCTCTGAGGAAAACTGACACTTGGAGGCTGCATATTTAAACATTTACCATAGTCTCCTCTTGCCTATAATGCAATTTCTCTTCTTGCAATTGCTTCCTTTCAAACTGTTTTAATTAGCCATACAATTAGTTTCCACTGACTTTTCCCTCTGTTGTAATTTAGATTTAACTGCAGAAAGGCAGAATAGCATGCACGGGTTGGAAAGGCAGTCCTGACTTATAATGGAGCTATGTGCAATATTGTAGATTTCTTTAAGGTTAATATTCCACAGACCTGCTTCAGTGGCAGAACAGGCCCTACAGGGGCTGTGTCCCCCAAGATCAGGTGCTTTGTCTGGCTAAAAGGGTGCAATGAAATGCTTTGGAGAACAACAGAACATTTTTGCAGGATAGCCACCAAGTAATCTACCCATAGGAGAAGGGAAAAAATCCTTCAGTTGATATTTGACATTTCCTAATATATAATTAACTCTACACAAGGAAAAAATCCAGGGCACCGTGACTTCCTGACTCCTTATTTTGCCCACTCTTGCTAAGCATTTCCTATGTGTTGGAGAGTGTATTGCCTTTTACCTTTTTTTTTTTTTTGTTTGCCTAAATATTATTGATACATTTCTGTTTTTCTAGGACACATGGAACATGCATTCCCCTGTGCAGTCCCATCATCTTGCCTTACTTTGAGGCCCAGGGCAGTTCTTGGGTGTCTGGCATCAAGCATCAAGCTCTCTAAGTGCTTTCAGACACTGCCTAGGCTAATTTTGCTGCAAGGACAAAAAATGGGCTATAGCACCACACTCCAAGGCAACCTATTCCCCCATAATATTTTGTTATTCTTATCCACAATAACGTTAATAATTTTGTTATCCTTATCCACAATAAGGTTTTGTTTTGGATGCTATCACTTAGGAGAAGGCTGTTCAATAACCATCAGCAGGCAGGTTTCTCTACCTCATCTTGCAGTCCACCCAACACTTCTTGGCAGAGAACTCTCCAGATCTTCATTACAATTTTCTTTTTGTACTTTCAGCCCTAAAATTTCCTCTGTTAGTAAGTTTCTAACCTAAGGCTGTACTTACAACTGGTTATATGTCCATTCTCTGTCTCTCAGACAAACTGAGAAAAAGCTATTTGTAAATGCAAGAACTCAATGGAGTTATGGGGGGCTGTTTTTCACCTAAGATAGTTATCATCTTTTAGCCAATGGTTTTAGGGTATTTGAGGCAGTGTCTCAGCTGCTTTTTTCTTACATTCCTTCAGAATGCCAATATGAGTGTCACAAAGAGGCATTTGGGTCGCTTTTTAGCTCACCCAATAATATAACACTTTGTGGAATTTCCATTCCTGACTTTCTTCAAGACTTGTAACGCACCAAATCTCTGATGATAGCCCTTTTTAATCTGCAAGGCTACATTGCAGCTAACAAAATTTATGTCTCTTTGATAATCATGGGGGGTATTTTTGTTTCTCAAAACATGCAGAAGCAGGTAAGAAACACTACAGAACAATAAAGATAATATAAATCAGGTAATTAAGCAGAAGCTCTTAGGATGTCACTGAAGGGTCATAAAAAAGCCAACTGATCACAATGAGGTCTTGTTTTGCTTGCAGCATCCCCTGCTTGCTTTTTTGAGAGATTCTGATTAACTTCTGCCCTGCCACAAGAGTGGTCTTAAATAATTTGAGCTACTGGGTCTCAAATAATTTGAACTTCATAGAGAAGCAGCATAAGAAGAACAAGAAAACAAACAGCTTGAAAATGTGAGTTGGAGGTGGTAGGGCAAGCAGTGAAGAATCAAGTTACAGTGACTCGTTACCTGAGAATGTGAGAGGAAATTAGGGAGTTAGGTTACATGAAACAGGGGAAGAAGATAATTGTTGAAAAGATACTACAGAAAAACTAAAATTCAGTCATTACTACATAAAACCCAGAACGCACTGGAATCATGCTGGCTCTTTGTTTGATGTTTTCAGTAGGGGCTGTTTTGTCCCTACAAAAACCATAGGGTTTGCTATTTTCCTCCCAGTCAGTTGATACTAAAGGTATTGAATTTTCTCAGAATCTCATCTACCACCATCTTGTACCTGTGTCAAAAAAAATGCACAAGTGTGTCAAGCAGGCTGGAACAAGGGAGTGGGAAGATCTGTGCAGTCACAAGTGAACAGAGCTGCTGACAGAGCAAGGAATGGGGCAGGCAGATCTGCTGTCCATCCAGGGCTGGCTCCACACACTCCTTGCCCCAGCTCAAGGTGCAGCTGCTCCCCTTTATCCACTGACAGATGCTACAAGGTGACAAAAGGTAAGAGCAGGGATAAGGGTGGCTACTATGGAAATAAGCAAGATGCTCTCATTAAAATACCTGTTCACCTGCTCAACCCCAAGCAGCAATCTTGCCCAGATACATTCTGAAAGGTTTGCCCAGGCTTCACCTTCAGCTTCCTGAAGCCATACTACAAAAGCACACTCACTTTTGAAGAGGATGGACAGAAATACAAAGAAATTAGGAAACATTCCTCCACCAAAAGGGTTGTCAAACATTTGAAAAGGCTGCCCTAGGAAGTAGCTGAGTCACCATCCTTGGAAGTATTAAAAAAATGTTTAGATGTGGCACTTAGGGAGAAGGTTTAGTGATGGACCAAGACTTGACACTGCTGGGTTAACAGTTAGACTCTATGACTTTAGAGGTCTTTTCCAACCTAAATGATTCTAAGGGATCATAGCTTATATTTAGAATTAGAGTATACACTGTTTAATACTGACACTTTTACAGGTCTTCTGGGATGCACTGTTCATATGCAGGCTTGCACATTTGACAGTATCCTACACCTACTCAGTTTAGGAAAGCTCATTTCAGAAAAGGGGATAAAGCCACAGATACAGCAACAAGAATCACATTGACTGAACATCCTCTTTGTAACTGGAAGCATTGTAGCAAGTAGAAGAGGAAATAGCAGAAACCACCTTAAAAAAGTTATGGTTTAATAGTGCAAACATCAGGGACAATGAGAGGACTGTATCCTCTCAGTTTGAAGAGACAGATAAGGCAGAATGAAAAACAGGGGTAATTTACCCAGACTGCAGGAATGCCACTGCACAAAGAGCTGGTCCATGAGGAGAGCAAGGACAAAATTCTTGAGTGCACAAAGCAGCAGCTTGGGGCAAGCCCTGCAGCTGTCTCAGAAAGAATGTGCACTTTCCATGGGCATTAAAATCTGCTGAAACAGGTGAAAGAGGGAAGTAACTACAGATTTAATTCATGGCAAGCTACATAGGCTAAGAATATAGGAAAGTAAATGATTTAGCATAGGGGAAGTTTGAGGCAATAGGTCATGCAAAAACGGATGAAAAGGTCACAGCAATTATGTATAGCCTTTTGGATAAAAGAATCCACTGCAGAGTCTCTGGATGTACTTCCAGCAATGTTAAAATGTTGCTTCCAGCTACAGGATGACAGCACATCCGGGATTTATAAGTATTCATTGTCAGGATGTACACCCTGCATTTTGGGAAACTACTTTAGAACATGCTACAGTGCCATTATCCCACATCCTCTCCCTTCTCCCAGGGGGTCACCATCAACATAGAAAAGACAGCTTTGAGGAAGGCAGGTCCACATTCATTCTTGAAGAACTATAAGCAGACAATCAGATCAAGCTTTCCGGCAGATAACCGACTGGAGTGACCTGGAAAGGATCTGATTCCAGCTGACAGAGGTATCAAAGTTTCCAAGTTTGGTTCCTTAGGAGCAGACTAGAACCACAACATGGTAAGACGGATAGACAAGCCATTTCAAGCCTTCATCCCAGGGTACACCACGCTTCTGGGTTATCAGTTCTAGTCTTGGGATATTTGTTGATTTTCATTTTGCTCTCACTCCAGTCCTATTCATGCTTGCATTTTTTCAGTGAAAATGTGTGCTGACCATTTTTTCTCCAAACTGTCAAAAAAGTGCTGAATTTTTCCAGCTGCATTTGCTCTCATTTCCACTCAATCTTGAGATGGTCTCAGATGAAAAAGCACCACTGGCACAGAAGGTGGGTGTCCTCATTCTCCATGTAAAGCTTGGAGAAACTTCTGGCTGCCTTATTCTCTAGCAAACAAAGCAGGATAGACGGCAAGTGAATACCAACACAAAGATCTATGTTACTCCAAGAGGCACATCTGCCTCCTCTTCTTTTGGTGGAGCAGTTGGAGACTGTCCCTCTGGGAGCAGCACAGCATGGAGAAATGTGCAGGACAAAGAGTGATGCAGGTTGTGTTAGTGTGGCACAAGGTGAGATGCACTGAAGGAGGGGAACTCGACATATTAGAACACCAAGCACTAAACTTAGACGCCTTTTCTGCTCTGTTGGCTCCTTTTTTTGTACACCACTACTCCACTTTTTACAAGATATCTCATGAACAATATCAGTGAATCTAACCTAACCTTCTTTGTGCTCTAAATATGCAAACCACAGAATATTTTTCATGATCTTAGACATTATCGTTCAGAAAACAAGAGAAAAGAAGCTGCATAAATGAATTACTTTGCAGTCTTTATTAAAAGAAAGTACATTTAGAAATGATCAGATGATGCAGAGGTAAAGTCACCTACAAAACAAGACAGATTAGCATCACCCACTGATTGTTGATCCTGGTAGCACTACAGGCAAACTGGGAAGGGCTTTAGTGCAACTTTGTACTCACAGATTGTAGGAATGAAGAAAGAGTTGTAAGCAGAAACAAAGAATTAAAAGATAGATAGTAAAGCAACTTTCTTCTCTCTCATTTTACAAATTTCCTCTACTATGGTGCAGATCCAGAGCATTGATTCGAATGCTATTTTACTGGATTTCCATTTGTTTTGCCTGGGCCCCTACATTAATCCAAACAATAAGGGCCTTTAAAGCATTCATAAATAACCTGCTGCTGCTGCTGGCACCTAGGAGCCAAGTGCAGCAATGTTAACCAACAACAAATTTCATAGTTCAAGAGGCACAGTTAAGGAAAAAGGTTGCTCAGAAAATCACTCTCATTTAGCACAAAGATCCTTAAAAATTGCATGAAATCAGTCAAGTAACTATAGAAACCAATTTCTTCAGCTCTGTATCACACGTCTCACACCTCAATTGTCTTTATTATCGTCTGCTGTCAGATCCTTAATCAGAAATGTGAACAGGCTTGATGATTTATTCAGCAGGGAAAAGAATCTGTAGGTCAAGTGAAAAATTTCACACACACATACACACGCACACACATCTTCAACCTTAGGTACTTTCATTTCATTCTGTTCCCAGTAGCTCTGGGGGCAACTCCAGTGAGATCCAATATTAAGGCTCAATTAAAATAAGCTCCAATTAGTGGAGCTTTTTTCTCTCAGGCTAGAAAAGTCAGGAAATGGATATTGGGAAATGTAAAAAGTCAGCTACTGAGAGGAGGCTGCAGACATAAATGAACTTATTTGTTGATTTCTACAGTTGCTATGCAGAGGCCTCTGGGAGTAAAAGCTTAACCAGTCTAAGCTATAAACTAAAACCCCTGCAGCTAAACATGAACTGTGTGAAACAAGGGCTCCATTCCAGAACAGAAAACTGCTGGGCCCAGAAAATTAAAAGCCAGAGGCATTTTCCATTTAAAACTAAATCCCAGTACCGCCTCCCAGCCAAAGAATTATAAGCAGTATCAGATTTACAAAACGAACAATTACCCTGGAAAAATGTAGCCTATTGTACAGTCCCAGATGCTAAATCTCAAAGTTTCTTTTTTTTTTTTTCTAATCCCACATTATATTCCTACCAAGTGTACTGCTGCAGTTTACAAAGGATTGTTTCTAGACAGGACTGAAATTGCAAAAATAAAATGTTAAAAAAAGAGAGCTCATAATTCATTGACCTCATTTGAAGCACTGCCCTTGCCTGTGGCAGTTCCTGTCCTTCCCCAAGGCCTCTGCAAATGGTATGCAGCAGCAAAATAAACCCTGACCTAATTGCCAGGACAGGGCTGGCAACCTTCTCTCAACACACAAAGGCAAGCATGGAATTGGAAAGTCCTACCTCTTTCGCTTTCTGCTTTAACCGCAGTTGCTCTGGATCTTCTTTATTGAAACGGCTCTACCAAAGGAAGAGGAAAAAGATTGAATAGAAATTACTGGCGTCCAAACACCATCCTAGCCGTTAAATATTTAATAAATGACAGTTTTCTCTGGTGATTGAAAGATTTAGCTCCAGGGGTGAATGCCTCAATCCAGACTGGCTTCCATCCCCCTCCACGCACATACGTGCACACCCCTCCTCATCTGTGCCGGCTGCCTCTGCTCTAGCCTGAGGCAAGATTAATCTGAAAATGATGCTAACACTGTCAGTCAGGTCCAGTCTAGGCATGATGTTGTTCATGTCAGCAGCAGACACTTAAAAAGACAGGAAGTATAGGAAAGAAAGGGAGTTGTATTCATGCAAGCACAACACAGTTCTTTCAACTCCAGATTAGGCTTCCACCCAAACGGCTCCAGAATTTGGCTTGAAACAAAAACAAAAGAAAAGAATAAACAGAAGATGGTCAAGTCTCAGCTGATGAAGCAACATCTACTGTTGTGTTTTTTGGGTTTTTTTTCTCCTCTTCTTGAGGTGAGGGAAGAGAGAAGAAACTTATTCTGTACTAGCAACAGCTCCATCAGGGGTTCATAGATGCTGTGGTACCAGCTCCAAGGCTAGCCTTCTGAACTTGACTACAGATGCACCTGCAAGGGCGGTGGGTTTCACCAGGTAGCTTTTTACTTCATTTTGATCAGTAGGAATAATCTCAAAAGAGGAGTTCACCCCACCACACATTTCAAAGAACTCTTGTGGACTTTTTTTTTAAATGTACGTAGGTTAAATCCTTTTTTCTATAGCCTCAATTGTCCTAAACATTATATATTTTCAGTGACAGGGTTAATGGTTACTATATTTAAAGCAGAAGTAGGAGAAACCTGAAGATGTTCACCAGTCTAGAGGACATCACTATTTCCTTGGAAAGCCAGAGTCTTACCTTGGCTGCTCGAAGCAGCATTTCACGTTCCTCTTCATCTTTTCTCTGCTTTTCTAGGTGATCAAGCTTTTCAAGAAATCTCAGTTGTGCTCTGGTGTCACTGCATACGATGTACTTATCACTGCCCTGGAAAAAAAGTTTGTTATAGACAACCAGGCTTTTATATCTATCACTAGAGCAAATAAACCTAATGGGAACAATCTGAAAAGAACAACAGTATTTTTCTAAGTTGAAAAGTGTAGGCTGTATTAGAAAGACTTCAGGTGGTAGGTAGTCATTTAGTCATCTCCTCTCCACTGAAGCATGTTTTCAGGTGACTAGTAAGAAGTTATTAAACAAATGCCATTAACAACATTCAGTCTATACTGACTTTAACAACAGAAGTCTTTCCTAACCTTAGACTAAAGACTGAAATTTTGTTTTAAACCAGCAATCCCATATCCAGTAAACACGTTAGCAAAAAAAACCCAGGAATTGTAAAGCAGCAGGGCATAATATCTTTTCTCCTTTGAAAAGAGAAAAAAAAGTAGAATTTGACATTTTAAGATTGTGGTGTTTTCTGTTCTAGTTTCAGCCACTCAATGCAGAAGTTGAAACAAGCATCACCTGACTTTCCCAAAAAGAAGTTTTATGTATCAGAGGGGTGGTTTAGAGCCAGTTATAATGAATCTTAAGCACAAAGAAGGTGAAATACATTATACACAGTTTACTATAGCTTTAAGAATACGTATTTTTGCCTCAGTGAATGCATTCAAGTCACAGAATAGCTGAAAGGTAATGTGGGGAAGTAATCTGGTCCAGCCACCTGTACAAAGCTGGGCCAGTGAATATTAATGATCAGTTCCAACAATCTCTAGACACACAGGCATTGAAACAGGACTGAGGTCCTTTTGGTCTAAACAACAGCCATCAGTAGTTTATTTTACATTCTATGTAAATTGAAAGCCTGAGTTGACATTTACTTTAGCTCAGAAAGGCAGAGAAAGGAAAGATCCAAAACATGGTCAACTGGCAATGAAAAGCTTGGTTTCAGAACTCTGCTCTTCCAAAGACAGGCTTCTTGAGCCATGAGTTGGCCAGAAGGCATTTAGGCAACACAAGAAAAGGAGCCCATTCTAGATGAGGCATGTCTGTGCCACCTGTTTGTACCATATTTTAGTGCATGTCCTACAGTTGTCTTCTTTCTCAGCTACTTTGTGGACTCTTTTTTTTTTTTTTCCTGAGAAATCTATCCTGGGGCTTTTATCAGCCAAATACAGTATGTACTTTCAGCAACTCTTCATTCTACCCTACCCCAATCTCACACTGCAGGGAAACAACTCTGACCACAACTATTCTGAAGTAAGCACAAGATATTTTACAGCTGTATTTTAGGCAAGGTTCTATGTTAAGTATATGGACTATTAGTAGCTTCAGTTGCTCAGTTCTTAGTTTTCAAGGATGCTATACTCAGACTCTTCTTCCCACATCCAGTTGTACACTATGAAAAGATGGAAAGAAAGGAGTTTTCTTGTGGGGCACTGTTGTCTCTGAATTTTCACAACTGAGTCAGAGCATGAAATCAATCCCTTTTCTGGTATGATGTTTGGTCCATTTCAATCAGCCACCTCAACAACATGTATGAACTGTGGCTCAAAACACACCATATGCTGCAACCAGAGACTTTCCCAAGCAGCATCTGTGGCTCTGCAAAAAAGTCCAGCAAACCTTTTCCCTCCTCTTCTATCACTGCTCAAGCATTTTTAAACAGCTCCCCACAAAGCACATGCTATTCTTGAGTAACTCTCAGTACATCAGTACAACTTGTTTTGAAGCAGCAGTTTATTATAATCCACCACCATGTCACAATCCTTTTAAAAGGACAAAGAAGAAAGCTGTAGTACTAGAAGATTATTTTTTCCAAAGTTTAGAACTGTTTCACTTTGGAATACCCAGATATTTACACATTTTAAGACAAATCCATGACCCTATACCACCCAGCAATGTAAGTCTCTCAACCATAAGCTCCCCAATGCACTACCATGAGTTTCTATGGGACAAGAAATAGGTGCATCCATAACAGTATTTCAGCTCATCACACGTTTAAAGACAGCTTATTTCAGGAGTTTTAAAAGAGGAACCCCTGAAGTTATATTTTGTCCTACTCCATAAACTTCTCTGTGGTCATTTAGCAGGGAATTGCTGAGACAGAAAACATTACATTGTGCCCCTGCTCATGACTCATAGCCAGGGCTGCCATGATGAAGCATTATCACCCACATCCTATGGCCCTACAGACAATGCAGTTTAGGGTTGTGGCGTTTCAGGGCATGAGGGGGAAACGTTTTATGGAGTGTTCTTTTTGCTCAGCACCATACCATGCCTCTTGGAGCCATGAGCTCAGGGGCTCCAACCACAGGAGCATGGCAGCTGTTTCATGCTGGGATGAACCCACATAAAAACCCTTTCCCTTTATGGTCTTACAAAGGCTCTAATACGAGCATGGCAACAAGAGCTGCATCACAGAGAGCAGCTCACAACCACCTGAAAGGCTATAACTACTTCCCATAAAGAGACCACCATCACAGTTTCATCCCTATTAAGTTAGTTACTTCCAATTATATTGTTTTTTCTTAAATTTCTCAAAAAAACCCAAAAGTTTACAAGCCTACATGATGGCATGGCATGAAGCTTTTACCCTGCCAATTCACCCTCTCTGCAGGGTGGGCTATCAGATGACAGCTTCTAAGCATGAGCTGAGCAAACTGGGAAGATGAGTTTCCTGAGTATGATCCCATGAATTATTGGCCTTTCTACACCAACTCCTACCCTAACAACAGCCACCTTGGTTTCACCACACCTATCTCTACCACTATCTTTTTGTAATGAAGATAGGTCAATACAAAGCCTTATGGAGCAACCACTCGACCCTCCTGGAAAGGCTCTGGGAATTTATGTGACAGACAAGCAACCCACATGGTGCAGGGGTACCCATCAGTAGCCATGACAGAAAAGGGAACAGGGGGTAAGCACTGGGGGAGATGGAACACAGGGCTGTATAAATACCTATATTAATACACAATGGGACTCCAACACCCTGCAGTGTTCTCTTCTTGAACTTAAGATTTCTAAAAGCCTGTCAGCGTCTCTCACAAGAGCGTTACTCACAAAGGTAATCCTGCAGGACACTCCTCTGTCGCATAACACCATCTTCCTAACAAAAGAGCCTCTCTGCACCTCCAAGATTATTGTGCCAGTTACTTTTGCTTTTTTTTGTTTGTGTTGCGTTTGAGAAAAGAGGAAAAGAAAGCCAGCTTATTGCAATCTTATAACCTTATCATTGCTTCTGGCAATTCAATCAGACAAAAACCTATCTGTTTTTCTATTGCTTTACTTCAATGGGAAAGAAACCAGCCCTATCCAGCCTACTGTCCAAAAACATTTCCTCTGTTCTCAATGTCTGCAAGACAGTAAGTCCTACTGGTTACTCGGGACTTCAGCTTCCTCCTCACTTGTGCTCACAAGCTCAACTGTACCTCCAACTTTGAAAAAATAACATACAGCATGTGCAGTTTTCTAAAGTCTTTTCATAAAAAACTCTACTTTTCCTGTATTGATTTTCTTTTCTATCACATCTTCTTCTGGCAAGAAACAGAATACTCCAACTGCTCCAGACAACACTGTAAATACTTAGAAATTTCCAGATAGCTGCTCCTCTTTACTGTTGCTGCTCCAGTACTGAAAAGCCTACAAAAAGTGTTCAGTACAAAAATAACTCCTATTCCATCAGTTGGTTGCTTTTGTTAAATTTCATTAAGTATCAAGTTCTTGTAAAAAAACTCAGACCTGAACAAACACGAACCTAAGAATTTACAGATACATTTGCTTCTAACTTCTCTTTTTTTTTTTCCTAAAACAGCTTCACAATGAAAGAATTAAGGATTAGTATCTTGTTATGGAATGACGAAAGAAAAAAAGAAAGAGTTGGTTCGGCCAGTAAATGATCACTTCCCATAGCTCACTGGGACACAATATACTTTATATTGAATGAAGTTAATACAAGATGGAGAAGAGGGAATATGAGGTATCATGGGGGCAAAAAAATATCTTAAGATGACAAAGGCCTCTGCCTTCACAAGAAGCACTTTCTAAAAGTAAAATAATCAATTTGGTTTCCCAAGGCTTTTTACTGAGCCAATACTGCAGCTCCACAAAGACTAAATGCATAAGGAAAACACAAGCCCCTAAATCCACACACCATCAAAAGCATTCAAAGTTAGCTTTGCATTTACATGTAAGAGACGTTGGGTAACAGCCACCACTGCTATGGAAGAGAAGAAACACATTTATTTAGGCTTATGCTGGGCTTTATGAGCACCTGTCCAACAAGTCAAATGAAACAGTTATTTGCTGGGCTAGAAACAGCTAAAACCAGCCCTTGGTAGATACTGAGAAGGCAAATGCTGCCTGTAATGTGCCCACACTTGGAAGAGGTTTACCTTCAAGGCTGCAAAGCAGGAAAACTTTGGTGCAAAACTTGCTAATGATTTCCTTTACCTTGTGGGTTGATACTCTGTGCCGAGCAATTACAGTTAGTTTTTCTAGGAGCCCTCGTAATCTCTCCTGTGTAGCATGGGAGATCAAGTTCACAACATCAGAGTTAAGTTCCATAATGTCATGCCTTTTACCTGTGGAAGCAGAGAAAATCCATTACGTGTTTTAGTAGTAGCTGATAATTGAAATAATTAGCACAGCAGGTACTCTGTTCCCCCTGGAAGTCATACCCATTATGAATAAAGGTTTGGAGATTATGATTTTCCTGGTAAAGTCACAACTTCAAAGATCTTAGACATTACATTAATAAAACTTAGCCTGGAGCTTCAGAAAATATAGACATTGTTTCACTTAGCCTCCAGAACCACTCTCCTTGCAAGGTCATTTATAGGACAAAGTTAATAAGAACACAAATCAAGCTTCATGTTCAGGGAGGGGGAGAAGCGGTAGCTGTAGAAATTAGTGCCATATTCTGTTAATTCCAGTAATTAAAAAAATACAGAATTACATTTTGCCCTGCTTGACACCGTGCTTGTTAACAACTCATGACATTTATTTGACGAGCAGGAATGGGTTCTGCAGCACACTCCAGGCACACGAGACCCTCCACACTGCCTTGACTGACCGACACGGGGCAGACAGACCCAACCAAGTCACGGCAGCCGCTCGGACAGCGCAGATTCCAGTCCAGCCGGGGTCATCCTGCCATCACCTTCAACCTTTTCTCTCGGGCTGCTGCTGATTCTCCGCGTTTCAGCAGCTGCGACCGAGGCTGGTGACAGCTCCAGGCAAGGCTGTGCTGGCCCTGCACCAGAGCTGGGCATCACCTCTGTAACCTTCCCATGGCTGCAGGCTGCCGACGGAGAAGCTTTCCTGTGGTTGACACCATCGATCACTCAACGCAGCTCTGTCCAGACACCTGGGCAGCAGTGACTTTTCCCTGGCAGGCACGGCAGGCAGCAGCTCCACATGCCTCATACGTTGTACCTGTCAGAAGCACTTTTCCTTGCCCTGCGCTGCATTTACGGCGGCTGTAATACTTTATGATGCAATATACAGCACGCCTTCAAAACCCATTTCAGTATTTACTGCCAAGTGAAGTGTTAAGAATGGATAAACAGCACACTGTAAAAAAACTAATCACCTATTTCATTTGCCTTCACTACAGTAACTGAAAATGAATGACAATCTCACAAGATAGGGAGAACACAGAATGTTTTCCCAGATACAATCAAAGCATCCCCCCGTTTGATCAGTAAGCATTGACCTGTAACTCAACTGAGTGCAAAGCTCATTTTGCTCAAGCACCTCTCAATACTTCCTCAGCAGCTTCTGACTAGACTATCAGATTACTAAAACATCAACTTAAAGACAAAATAAAAAAAAAATCTCCCTAAACCTCAAGACCTCCCTCCCCACACACACACACACTTCTTAATCCAAAGACGGCTCAGTTCACAAGCAGACATGCTCACTTTCTGAATTGCTCTACTCCCTGGCAGTATTCCTTTCCTTGCAAACAAGCACTTTTCATTTATGACACGAATTACTGCTATTATTATTATTACTATTATTAATTTGGAACAACTACCATTCTACCTATGAAACAGCCAGGCTTCTATTTTCTCTCTTTCAACAAATTGTCTTTACACCCACAACTAGCAAATTATTCTAGAAACAGTCTCCCTGTTTTTGCAGAGCTCTTTATTTTTCCTTATATCCACTTCCCACAAGTGACTGATTAATCCCCTACTGAATTTTGAGAAAATCTTCTAGGCACCAGTTCTGACGTGTATTTTCCCTTTACGACTAGAAACACAGCACTTACTATGCCCTCTACAGCTCGAGATGACACAGCTGGCTGAGCAGGGCAGCAGCACCAAGGTCGCAGGTAGCACTTGCAAGTTACACGCTTGTCACAGGCTTACTCTGAACTAAGAGCCACTTGTGTGTGCAAACAGAAAGACCTTGTGAACACGTGGTTAAGCCACTGTGACAGGATTGTGACTGCACATTCAGGCTTTCCTGGATGGTCAGCTGTAAAACTCAGTGTTCCAGTACAGCAAGTACCTGGCAGAGGGCACGAGCAAGGAGCTGAGCAACACACATTAAGTTTGCTGTTGACGGCAGTGGGACCAGCCAGTGCACACTCCCTGCTCTGACATAATACCACACTGCTAAGCAACAGTTATTATTTTGCTCAGAAGGTAACAGCTGAAATGACACCTACACTAGGAACTTCTTATAAGACAGGCATTCAACGTACATTCCACAGTAGTATTCACTGTACAGACAAAGAGCTTCAACATCTCTTTTGTATAAAATTAACAAAAGTTTTTTCCTTGGAGGGAGTCAAAAACAGGTCTGCTCTGCACGCATTGGAGTTTGAAACTTTTTCCTAATGTTAGTCAATGGAGTACATATAGCTGGACAGGCTGAGGAATGCAAAAACTGTTAGGGAAGTTTAATAGAGTGTAATACATCAAGTTAGAAACTGAGATAGAAAAGCACATTTAAGTGTTTTGACACTAGCATCTTTATAGTTGTTAAGTGTTGCATTAGGTTTAAAAGCAAGAAAGCTGCTCACTTCTCACATGTTAAAGTCACATTGCTTTCTTTTTCCTGGTTGAGCTTCAGACTGTTTCCATGTAAAGAAAACCTTAAAGGACAGTTGTTTCCTAGAAGGGAAAGTGAAAACCCAGTATTGTTTGGTAGAAACACATGAATTGAGATTATAGGTCTTAATAGTTCCAGGACTTTCTTCAAAGATTGGAAGCTGGCTGATGAAAGAGGCAAGGAAACACTACATCCATAATTTCTGCTATCTGTGCTTTGTTCTCACCTATGTTCAAGATCTTACTCTGAAGAGCTTCTGGAGAGAGAAATGGTTCATCTGCACAAGAGTGAATCACTTTACCAATGAGCTCAGAGTTTTCTGACAAAATGCACGCGTTCTCCTCATTGATATTAACTCCAGCCATAGAAGTCACATCATTTATGTCATCTTCATTTCTACAAAAGAGGAGACCAACATTTTATGCTTTGTTCAGAATAGACACAAAGAAAAAATCTTGACTATCAACAAGAAGCCACAATCACATATCCCTATATAAAACAGATGCTTAGTGTGGGTGTGGACAGGGAGCTCTCAAAAGCTCTCACACTTCTGCGAAGTGCCTCTGAAACATTAATTTGGCTAATGCCTCAGTTGCTAGGCATGCAAATCCTTTATATGAAACTCATATTTTGAGCAAGCTTGGAAACCTAGGACTGAGGTAAACCCAGACTAAAAGTTCCCACAACCCCTAACCCTGCACCACTACTCCTACAGTCTGAAATTTGTTCTAAAACTAATTCACCGGGTAGAACCAAGTGTGGAATGAAGTTGAACGTTGACTCACTGGACTATAAACAAGCCCATTTTCTAACCAAGATGCGTATCTTGCAAACTGAAGCTTAAAGCACAAGCTTATTAGCACAGACCTGATCTTCACTTTCTTTAGTGAGTTCCCTTAAAACGCAGGACACAAACACTCCTTGATTATAGACCAGAGCCAATCCAGACCTTGTCCTTTGGATCAGTCCTACCACACTTATGTACATAGCAGGGAAGATGCCACTGCTTCTGAAGCACCATGCCAGAGCTCCAGCTGATAACACCGTTAGTTGGATTCTCGTGGGACAGCTTTGGACTACATGTCCAAAATAAAAAACTCCAATCTCGCATATTTAGGGCGAACATCATGCAGACGAGCTATAATAGCCTGTGTGCTTCAGCTTAATGCTTTTTTAAAAGATCATTTAAGTTAAAATACTGAATGAATCTTATATGAGCAAAGTTTTTGCACTACTTTGGCAGTGAAACAATCCAAGTTATATCAAGTAAGTTTAGATCACCAAGAGAAAGCATTTCTACTTTACAGTGTGACAAAGGCCCTAATGGTGGCTTCAGGGATTTAGGAGCAATCCAAAACAAATGTCCACAGTATTAAGACAGATAGGTGAAATCACTCAATCTGAATGTCCTTCTATTTGGAAAACAAAGAAAACAAAACCAACACACACACCCCCCTTGAAAAGTATTCTCTGGCAAGGTTTGATAAAGTTCACTTTCAGAAAACACTGTGTGGCCTAAATAACTTTTGAACAAGGGGTTAGCCAGAAATTTCCTGTTCTAAGGTGAAATATTTCTTGGAGACTGTCTTTTGACTGACTAGAGGTAGAAGCTGAAATTATTAGAACATGAGTTGGGGTTGAGGTTGGGTGATACTCCAAAGACACAAGAAAATGTTGGGATATTTTTCTTAAATTACAGATAATATTTTCTCCTTTGGGCTTCAGTATGTTTCTATGGCACAATTCTTCTTCAAACTTCTGGAGAGAGACCTGGCCAGAAAAGGAGTCCAGCCTTGAGTCCAGTCTTCTACCCTTCCTTCCATTTGTGTGCCCTCATTGCTAGCAGTTCCTAGGCATGTGTGTTCAGGGAAAAGGAGACCCAGTAGATGCTCAAACCAGCTCTAGCTCTTTAAGTCTAACTAGCCACAACACCTTGCCAACTAGGTGTGTGCCCCAAATCCATCATGCCAAGGAAAGTGTTAAACCCCAGGACTGTCAGAACACCTGTCTCCACAGTTACAATTCAAAGCTGAAGCCAACAGTGCAGAACAGCTTCCCTCTTCCCTCCCCTTCACAACCAGCAACTGAGCAGCTCCAAGTGTATGCTCAGGCTCTACCAGTCTAACAGAGACCCTGAACTTTCAACAAGCGTGTCAATGAAGCTTCACAGGACAATAATTGAGTGCTAACTGATCTTCACAAGTACATTCCAGTTTCCTCTTCTTAGTGACCACTACAGAGAAGACTTTGCTGATGGCGGAGACAAGAATCCCACTGAAGCACAGCAACTGCCACAGATCTGCTGAAAAAATCAGCACAGCTAGCACCAGGAACACACATCACAAGCTATCAGTGCCCTCATTACCCCAGTGGAACTGTTTATGGACTCTCAGGAAGGATACTTGCATCCCAGGTACAACTGCATAGCATGCAGTTTCAGGAAATAAGTTTTGCTTTTAATCTGACCACATACTCCAAATGTTCACACAAAGAAAAGATAAATTTATATAATACACATCTATCCATTTTCCCACATAGAGAAGTTTCATTTCTCTATAACCTGCCTTTTTCAGGTTACTATTTTCTTGATTACTTCCATGCACGCAGTCACTCTGGTCTGTACAAGCATACAAGAGTTTATATGCAAGCATGTACTTTTCTTCAGGACCAGTTCTAGTTTTTTCACTGTGAGACATAAGTTTGCATTAAGTTCGGAGTCATTAGCTTTGACAAAAGATCTGAAAATACTGCTGCACTTATTTTACTTAACCCAAAGAAATTACCACTACATTTCCTTAAAAAAGTGCTCACTAAAGATTATTTAAAGTTTTAGAAGCCATGATAAGCTCATACTTTTTACTACTCTTTTTTGTCGTTCAAACAAATCTCAATCATTTTAAGTAAGGTATCATGTACTTTGAGTAAGCTATAGAAATCATTCTAATAAGGTGATAAATTTAAAATATTACATGAACGTGTTTCTGATGGATATCAACTTGCTTTCACTTTCAGAAATCTCTCCATAAAGCCCCTTTTCTGCACCACTTCCTTTAATGCTTTTTGCATTTGATCATGTCACACTCAGAAATCAACAGGAAAAACTCACCCAGCTGTTGTAAGTCTCCAGTGACTTAAGCTTAGTAAGACTGTGGAAAACAGAACTCAAGAATTCTGAGTGATACACTGCATGAAGTCAGGTTTGACATTTATACTGAATATTCACTGCAAAAGAAGCCCAAGCAATGCAGATGCACCTCACATCTACGAATTTGCCTCTGCTGCCTGAAAAGTGAGTCTGTGGCACCCTCTGGTGTCTGATGACCGCATTGGTCCTCTGAATCCTTCTACTCCATTTTATCCAAGAGTCAAAAACCAGAAAGGCACACTGAACTCAAACCTTTGGGCACCATCCCTAACAACTACCCAGGCCAGAACAATTCCAGACAAGCCAGAAAACTTTGGAGAACAACTCTATTAAACAGAATAAATTCAAACCAAATATTTGAAGATGAAATATGTGGCCTTTATTTTTTCCAGAGTGCTCCAGCATATACTTTACAGAAACATGTAGATCAGATTACAAAAAATCTTGATTTTTTAAAAACAAACTGTCTCTTTACGTGCCACAGTGCACTGTCCATGCTTAGCTGAAACGACATCTAGAAGGTGGGAATGCTTTGTGTTTTGTTGGGTTTTTTTTTCTGTTTGTTTGCTTGGGGCAGGAAATCACCACTTTTTCTACTGCCTATCTCAAGCAACCTAAACCAGCCCGTTAAAGAGCAGCCAAGGTCAAATTGAAGCTAATTAAGTACAACTTAGTGAGTAGTCTCAAATCCTAAAACCTAGTCACACAATGGCAGAGGGAGTCAGGCTCAATGACACACTGCAGTGCACAGTAAGAGAACTCTCATTAGTGCCATTGATGTACAGTCACAGCAATTACAAGACACACTCTCTGCTTGCAACAAATTCCATCACAGAACCTGAAAGCAGGCCATGGTGCCTCTCTCTGCCTCACATATGATCAGCAGTTGATGGATCATAGGTCAGAAAGTTTAATTATAGCAGTGAATAGAAGAAACACTGAGGGTGTATCCAAACACAAATTCTTCAGAGACACGAGACTCTACAAAGAAAATTTAATATGAGTTAGAGATTTCCTATCTAAATTCTCATGGACTTATGCTACTTTGGAAATTACAATCCAAAAGCAAGAAGAGAAATCTCTATTGGATCACATTGTAAAAGCAGTTTTTTTCCTATACTAAGAATTTACAATTCAGGGAACAACTTTCAAGAATTCAAATTTTTCATGTAAGACAGCTAATACATTCCATTTAGAAGATTACAGAAAAAATGTGGGGTTTTTTTATGTATGCGTTTGTTTGTTAGTAGCTCTTTTTTATTACAATATTTATGAAGGGTTTTTTTGTTTTTTTTTTAACATCACTACCCAAGATTACACCCCACATTATATTCTGAAGTGTATTTCATATGACCTTGAGGCAGCTGAGCAGAGCTATTGCTTTGACATAAGCTTTTGATTTCAAGTCCTGGCAACCACTGTTTTTAAGTGTTCACTGTATACTGTATGTTACTGTAAACAGCTGCAGCTCTCTGTCTACACCAGTGCTTTCAAAGCTGCAGCTTTCAAGAGATGATGAGTTAACTGGTCATAACTTAAAGGGGTCATCATGTCTGCTTTTTTCCCTTGGAAGAGCAATGTCAAACTTGCTCAGAAGTGGTAAGACTAATAATGCTTATGGGAGTCTGTATCTCTGTTCCAACATCACACTTCATAGCTGCAAAAGTAATTTCTGCTTTTGGAAAGTTAATCAGTTGCCAGAACTAAAAGCGTTAAGTCCTCTTGCCAATCTAAAGGCATAGAGAATATGCCAGAAATCATTATTAGAGATGTAGTGGAAGACTTTCACCCATACCAACAGAAACGAGCCTGTAAGAGGAACTAATAAAAGATTCTGATATGCAGCACAGAGTTTTAGACACGTTACAAGCAAGTCCAAGTAACAGTTCAGTGTTATCAGACCATGTGCAAAAGCAGAGGTCCTATCTGCTTTAATCCTATTGAGAGACTTTAATACAAGATAACTAGATTAGTAATTGTATTCATGTGTCTTTGGAGTAATATGCCTCCACTATGAGTGAAAAACTGACAAAATCTAACCTTTTCAGGACAGTTTTCTTACACTAAGAATAATTAACATCTGCTATGAGGTAGAAGTTTTAAGGTTACTCCCTGCCAATGAGTATTATAATGTTAAAAAAATGTATCAGAAAAACACTTCTGAAGAAAGTTGCTTTCAGTTTGGCTCCATTCCCACCTCTATATTTGTCTCTTCCTTTTGTTCCTTCCTATACTTAAGTTCTCATATTGTTCATTTCTACCTGAAGGATGTTGCTCCATTCTCCTTCATTTTCACTTTCTGAACAGGCGATGCTTGAAGCGACACAATTTTATTTCTTGGCAGTGTAATTTGTTTCAGAATGGAACCTAAAACAAAACAAAGAATATGCTGTAGTAGAGAGCAAAACGCTAAGACAAATGTTTAGTCAGTTCGTTCTCCTAGGTAAGGCTACTGCAGACTCAGTAACAACTAATTGGGTCCATCTGAAAACAGATTCTCTAGAATCTTACATGCCACAGGTTCTGTATGGCCCAAAGCCTCACCTACTCTCAGCAAACACCCTCCCCTCTGTGCTGACCAGGGAAATGGCTCAGTGAAAACTGGCTGGCTGAGACAAACTCTTATAGTGCATCAACAGCATTGAAGGAAAAAAAGCAAGGTCTCATGAAACAACTCTCAAAAGCATCAGCTTAGAGGAAGTTCACTGCAAGGAGCTCAGCCACAGTGTTTTAACAAGTACAAATGTTTGATTGACATGCTCTTCAAGTGCCAGAAGTCACTGTGACACAGATTTTCTCATCAGAGCTCCAAGCAGTAGAGCCATTCAACTTAACGTACAGAGCTGGTTGCTCCGGACAGACCATCACCTTCTTGCATTCCTACAATGTACCAACAGCCTGCACCTGCTTCTATACCCCAGCAATCCTCCCCCTTCTCCATTAAAGAGGCTCCACTTTACCTGAAGGAAACTGGTTGGTTTGAACAAGTGTATTCAGCAGCATCTTTTTCTCAGCAGATGTCTGTAGGGTGAGCACTGACGGCTGTGGGAGTGTGGATACTTGCTTTACAATGGTTCCTGATGGTTGCTGGACTACCTGGAAGTGGAATATCCAATATCAAGAGTGAGAAAAACTAAAAATATAGAGAAGTAAACAGTATCCATGTTTCCATTTAGCCGGAAGTGCCACTGGGCATGTATTCTTGTTTAGTTTTCAGTTTAAAGCAAACAGCATGCTCACAGAACTTTTTTTTTAACTTCACGTCAAGAAATCTTAACAAGTGGTGGTGAGTGCTAAGATCATTCAATGAGCTCTAACAGATACTTCACCCCTACTCTATACTGATAACTCCATTAGACAAGTTTCACTAATTATCACACAATCCATTGCACTGAGAGGTTTTCCTCTACATCAAGTATTGCTCAGCAGACTAACTATTAAACAGAGAGTCTGCCTACGAGTAACTTCAAAAGGACAGGGATCACAAACACCTAGTTAAAAGAGGAGAACACCAAAACAACTGCAGTCTGGCACAAAATACTATTTCTGCTAAGAGTTAAAGAGTACACACTACAAAATTACTGACGTGTTTTTGGAACTGCAACATCAATTGTAAATTGAGATGCTGAGTTTCAAAGCATTAAGCTAAAGTACACTGAACACACCAGTTACCAGGAACATGAAGTATGAAATAGCAACACCTTTAGCGAGTAGAGCCTCTACACAAAGACATCGGTACACAGCTGAAGGGTAAAAAGAAAGGCAGTTCATGGTTTTCTTTTTTTAGAGACTCTTCAAAGAAACAAAACCAGTCAGCAGGATGCCATCACAACAAAGACCTACAGGTACATCCCATAAATACTAATCCTTCCTCTTCAGGGGCAGCTATTAAATTGCAAGAAAGTAATAAAATTGCACCATCCCTAAAAATATCACTTCTAAGCCTCCTAGCTAGCAGAATGCGGGCTTCAGCTTGGATACCTCTTTTAAAAAGTTCTTGATTACAGGTAGTAGAAAGACGTTACTTTACCAAAGCATAACATGATCAATATCTTCAGACTGAATCCTACTTTTTTAGTAGCAAAAAACTAACATAAACAAAATGTCAGGGCCAAGAAGCCATTTTTCTCCTCTACTTCTTTTATTCTTACTTCAGAAAGTCTAAAGACTGCTTGTACAGCAAGACTGCACAAGTGTAATTAAAGAACTGACATTTACAATACTTCAGAAATTAGGCTCTCTCCTTCTGTCATCTAATTTTTCCTTTATTAATAAATATCAACATAAGCATGACACACTGTCTTGGTTTGAAAGACAGGTGTCTGCCAAGGAAAGCAGGAGCCTCCCTTGAAACAGAAAACACAACTCCCTTCTCTCTGAATTATTATAATTTTGAAATCAAGAGGCTTCTAGGCAAAGATATGAGAAATAAAAATAACAGTTCTTTACTATTAAACAACAATAACTATAGTGGTGACAGCAAACAGAACCACAAACCCAGCGCAGCCTCTCTCGGCTGTCAGGCCCTTTCCCCTCTGGTGCAGTTCCAGTCACAGCCGGCAGGGGCGCTGGCGGCTCCTGGTGAGCAGGGCAGGTGCGATGGTTCTCCCGCGGCTGCAGGGGGCGCTCCGGAGCGAGCTCGGGGAGCACGCAGTGATGGCGGATTAGATCTCGGGAAAAAGGGATGGAAGAAAGGCTTCACAAACCTCCCTGGGCAGCTGATCCTGGGGTCTGTCTGGACCCTTGGGAACAGCAGAGACGAGCACAAATCTCGGGTGGCAGACGAGATGGATCGAACTCCAAAGCTGCAGCAGAACCCCCAGGGGTCTCCGCAGGCAGGGTGTGCGGGGCTACAGAGTAGCAAAGGCTCGAAGCAGCAACAGGGGCAAGGAAAGGTGGGCTTGTGAACCTGAGGCACCTGAGCAGATGGTGAACAGGTCCCTCTTTTAGTAAGGTGAGGTGTCAGGGTCCCAGTGCAACAGCTGCTCCAGTGAGCAAGCTCCACTCATGGTAGAAGGAAGGCAGCCAAAAGCAGAAGCCGGCAGTGCTGACAAAATCCCTCCACAATGATGGCAGCCCCTCTCTCCCCGAACGTCCAGAGAAAACCAGCCAGCCAGGGGCTGTACCCAACCCATCTTTCCCAGTTCAAATCTCGCAGCATCCCCCACCCTACATGAGAAAACCCCAGGTGAAAGGGAGTAGCCAGTTGGACCCTTTCCCCTGCAGCCAGGTTGTTTGATTTTCTTAAGCACGAGCCCCTGGCAACATGTATGGGGAAAATTCTTTAAGAGAAAAAGAAAACAGGAGAACTCCTAAAACCCCAACACACACTCACAAAAAGAGGTATTTTGTGTATCAAAGAGTCAAGATACTCCCTCAACCATCTCTATATCGGTAGCACTAAGGCAGCAGTAACACAGAATAACTGATGTGAAAGTGGTATCTGAAAACCTGACAGTTCTGGAGAAGAAACAAAGATCCAGAGGAGGAAAGAACTACAGGAGTACAGGGACAGACTGCAAACAGAGGTGAGGCTCACATATGCAGCACGTCCTCATGGAGTACAACAGATGCTAACGTTTACTTCCATGTGTTTTTCCCAAAGCTTGGTTTGATCTCTCAGAAAGATCTGGCTTCCAAAGCTGCAAGTTGCGAACAACGTTTAACAGCGTCCTTTGTGTGTTCATATAATTAATGAGGAGCCAACCAGCTTGGACACAGCGCTCACAGGCTCCACTAGCACTGACACACACGTAGAGGTCCTCCTCACCACCAGGAAGAACAACACTTCATCTTCAGCATGCAAAACACTGGAACAGCACAGAGGAAACAAGCATTCCAGACTGAGGTATGGCAGACAAAAGAACAGAGATAGGCAATGTTACAACAATGCTCTAAGTGGAGACTGGGACGTAAGTCAAGTAACCGAGGAGGCTACACTGCCAAGAAACAGAAAGGATGTGTTGGCAGTACAGCCCATTCTCTGTTTGCCTTTCTAGCTCTAGACTAACAAAAGCTGGAAGTCCTTGGGAGTTGCAGTGGCAGAGAAAAACAATCCTGAAAATTTCAACAAGGATCCAATGCCAGAATGAAGCATCACAAAAATTGGTAATATCTGCGAGAAGGAGTTATTGCCCCTTTTCTTCAGGTTAGCAGCAAGAAGTAATAAAGAAAAGGGAGTGTTCCTTTGTGCCCTGTTAAGCAGGTTGATACATACATCAGAATAAAATCACCAACATTCTCAAGTAAAAAAAATGCAGCTGCATTCAGCTCTCTCAACAGAGAGACGGCTGCATGAGAGAGACTTTGATTAGCCTCACTTGGAACTGTTTTGGACTCATAAAACCAAGTCTGGAGATCAGCAGAGGGATGCTGAAGTATCATCACACACAAGCAGTATTGCTTCATGAAGGAAGCCTCACTAACTGAATGCAAAAGCAATATCCAGGACAAAAAAAGTAATGGAGGAGACTGTTCACAGAAGCTCAGCTCTGAGGGGACTTGACACTAACAACTCACTAAGAACAAGCAGTTGCAACAGCACGAACACTTCACTCCTTGATTCAATTGTAAATAATCTCCAGAGAGTGTCACTGGCAACTGTGGGGACTACACCATAAACCCCTTGCTGGTTATGCTTGACATAAAGCTGTAGTCTCATAGCAGCTTTCTCACCACTGGATGCCAGCAGCTGGTAATGTAAATTTTCATTTACTGTGCTTTAACAAGAGACAGAGCAATACCAGAGCAAGACAATCTATTTCTAAGATGAAACTTCTCTGTAAGCCAACGCCCTTAAATAAGGTAATATTAAGACAGTCCCAGGAGAAAATCCTTCAAAACATGCAATTCTCACAGCACAGGAGCGCAATCAATCCCAACAGCACCCGCGAAGAACAGGTCCCTCGATGTCCACACAGAGTTTTGGTAATCACGCTACAGAAATTAAAAGTTTCATGTTGCATCACTCCAGTCACAAATTTGATATTAAAATACAGCAGTGCTGCATTCTTGAGCAGCACCAACATTGCAGTGGATCTGGCACATGAAAGTTCACTTTAAATTCTCTCAAGCACAAGAGGCCAAAATTAGAAAGGGGCATGCAGAGGGAGTGTATGGCATCAGACATCCCTGTGGGCTGAAAAGGGAAAAAAATCACTGGCAGCATTGTATGGACAGATTTGCACAGCTGGCAATGTGCTTCCTTTTTCAGCTGGCAGTAGGACCCCTTCTGTTTAGGGAGGGCAGGTCCAGATTTGTTTTCTTATGGGAGAAAATAGACCCTCTGCCCTTTCAAGGAAAGGCATCAGGGAAGCCCTAGGAAATACAGCCACTTCTACTAACATGCCCTTTGTGCTAGTAAGTTGTCTGAACACCAAGCTCCTGATATGGCTAAGCTGTGAAGCAGTCAACTCAGTCCTTCAGCTGTATCTAAGAGTAAGTATTTTAATCACTGCCTGAGATCTACCCAAATGAGGATAAAAACATGTTTTGTATGCAATTCAATATATTGTAAGGCACAGGAAAGAAAAGCAATTGCAGCAGACTACCACACTGCAGCAGTGTAGAGGCAGAAGCCCTTTCTTGAGTTCACCAATATCAAATTCAAAAAGTGTTTTGACTCCCCTGTGTAGGGCTAAGCTTCCTCGCCTATTTGTACAGATGGTCAACCTTTCCCCTGGATTACAAGACTTGCTGTGTAGCCAACAAACTGCTCTCCTGCCTGTGTACTACCTAAGAAATTCTTTTCTTCTGGCTGGAATTTAAAACTAGTCCTCCAAGACAATATGAGTACCAACTCCTTTTCCAATTTGGCTTTAGCTACTACTAGCTGAGACTGTCAGTGCATATGCTTGATAACTCTCCTTTGGAGTTTTGGGGTTGAGGGTATTTTGCCTTTTTTTTTTTTTTTTAATCAAATCCACTCAGAAAAAGGACTCCTCATCCACCCTATACAGTTGAGTGTTTTGTTCTTTTTAAACAAGTCTGGAAAGGTGAAAAGCTCACGCTTATGGTAGCTTATGCTACCATAGCATAAACTCTTTATTTAGAATGCAGGATTCTTATATTACATCTACCTTATGACCTTTGAAAAGAAGGAAACTAAAAAACAAAAATATTTTAGATGTCTGAACACTGTTAAATCAAGTATACACAATATCCAAGCTAAAAAGAAAACACACAGCAGATGTCCTACTATATCTGTGGAAAGTAAATCTAGCTTCACAGGAAATCTAATGTTTTTCCCACTTTTGAAAGAAAAATAATCTTTACAATTAATACTTTTGCAAGAATTGAGTTCTATATCTGCCAGAGGGAGACTATTCTCTCAAAATACTTGAGAGCATTACTTACAGGTAGATCAGCTAGACACCAAGCTACTCAGTATCTTAAACACCTATAAGCCAAACCTAATTTACTTCACAAAGTTGCTCTTTCAAGTATACCTGCAATCCACAGTTTCTTGGTATTTAACATTAGCAAGAAGTTAACCTGTGCCAAGAATAAAAAACGTTAACACATTGCTTTTGAGGGTATTGTTTTAATAAGACAGTTATTCCTCCTGGAATTTGTTAGCTAATGAAATCTGATAGAAAAAACTCACTTTTGGACAACTTTGTAATTAACATGTCTTAGAGTAAATGTGGAGGTCAGAACTCTGCTTGAGAAAGCTCCTTGAGGTAGTTCATACATTTAAGGTAACATATCACTGAACATCATCAAGCCACCTGTGCCTGCAAAATACCCAGGGCAGGAACTACCAGGGAAGAAAGATTGGCATCCCTGGTGGCTGCCTGAGGCACA
The DNA here is from genome assembly GCA_020086605.1 of Lanius collurio. Taxonomy (NCBI): domain Eukaryota; kingdom Metazoa; phylum Chordata; class Aves; order Passeriformes; family Laniidae; genus Lanius; species Lanius collurio. The sequence continues at coordinate 21,320,314 of JACBWW010000003.1, read as the reverse complement.
GCCCTAACAGGGCACTGAACAGCAATTCATGTAAGCATCCCATCAGCAGTTTCTCCTTCTGACACTAGCATTTCCTACCTTTTCTTCCAGGTGCCAACCTACCATGGCTGTGTGCACAGTGGGGGTTAGACCTCATATTCCCTTGTGTCTCAAGATGGATGTTCAGTCTGGTGAAATGGTGGTTGACATATCTTGCAAGAGACCAAGGCGACAGCTTGGCTTTAGAGTCACCTTTCCAGCAACAGTTCAGTATTTCTAAGCTATGACAAACATAACTGATGAACTCAAGACAGACTAGCTTCATGGGCTAAAAGAAAGAACAAGCCAACAAAACAAAACAAAAAAACAGAGGTCCAAATTGGTATCCTCTTTACTAAAAGGCAAGGGTCGAAGTAAAGGAGCCTGGTTAGTTACAGAGAAGCAGAGAATCCATCTTACCAGCTGTTTCACTTTAACCACCTGCTGAGCACCCACTGACTGAGCAACACTGGAGTTGGGCTGCGAGATTTTAATACCAAGTGGCGTTCCAATGACTGGTTTCAGAGGCTGGAGAGGGGTTGTTGCTGAAGATGCCACAGTAGAGACCAGCACTGGCTTTGCAGACGGGAGAGAGGGCACCGGCACTGCAGAGGTGAAGACTGGCTTGCCAGGATGGACAGCGGTCATCCCAGATGATGCCATGGTTGTGGAGAGGACGGAAGCTGCGGGCCCAAGAGACACTGGCACCGCTGCAGAGGAAGGAACAGCCTTCATGGGCTGCACAGAAGCTGCTGTTGACGTGGTGGCAAGGACTGGGGTGATAACCAGAGGGGCTGGGACTGCTACAGAGGCAGGCACGGGTTTTACTGGAAGAGCAGTTGTTGCTACAGCCGAGGTTGCCACTCCTGTCGAAGGAGCTGGTACTGCAGAGGTGCAAGTTGAAATCACTTCTTGGGTTGGAGCTGGTTGCTCCATACACTGCTGGATAAAGCTCTGAGGATTAGGCATTAGTTGCCGTAAGGCAAGCACACTTTTCTAAAAGAAAAATGAGAAAAGGCTGTATGCAGTATCAGCAGAGTTTTCCACAATAATAATACATTTGTAACTGAATCCTCATTTCCCAATTAAATTTTTCATGTGACAATAAATGGCAAACAAGTTTTGCTAAATTTCAGGCATCCTTAAATTGATGACAGTCCTGTTCAGTGAAGATGACAAGAAACATCAAGACCAGAAGAGCAAAGGTCAACCATCACTACAGCTATACTACACACAGCAAATCCCATCTATGGGGAAACTCACATATAACTTTGTTCTTCTCTTTGGATTTTTAAATTTGGAATTTATGTTTCTGAGTAAGATGATTTTAACTGCTTTATTATCTCAAATAATTTTGTTTTGCCAAAAATACCCTGCTATATTGGAACAGCTGTGTTTATTTCATGGAGCCCATCTGACAGAGAACTACGAATCATCCAATAAAGTCAGAAACAAGCTCTGAAGACATGAACACTTCTATACCAATACAGCTGTTTCTACACTAGGGGGGGATACCACTTTAATAATGTCTGTAGAGCTGCAGCAACTCAACTTCAGCCAGCTACTTCTCGGCAACAGGAGAACAAAAGTAAAGGAATCTGGCAACTTCTCATTTTTACTACAGCTGTGTTTGAGAAGGTTAATGGACAGAATAATCTTCAAGCTCTCTACAGATTTTTCTCCTTGACTGCGTATAATCTGCTATGGCTCTGAACCAGGGGAAATCAGTTCTCCAGCTACTTGTATATTCTTGAAAATCCTTTTATTTTTTCCGCCCCCCTTAACAGTTGCTATAGCTTGTAACTCCTAACACAGTGCTGCTGCTTTGGACTTCATGCAGAAGGAGCATGTCTCACATGCTAGTGTACCAAACAATCATATTGTTTGCACAACCAGACTTTCTGCAGCCCATCTGTTTAACATTCACTTCTTTTTCTTTTAAAAGGCTGCTTAGCTCCTGATGCAATTTATGCACCAAAAGCATCCAGCAGACTTGAAAATCAAGCAGGCTTCACAGCCAAAGCCACTGTACTTTTCCACCTCTTGGCACAGACAGAACAAAAACACATGCACAACTTCATCAAAAACCTGCAGCTCAAAGATAAGAGACAACTCCAGAGAGTCCTCCCAAAAATTCCACTTCACCAGCTAAAAGTGGATTGGCAAAAAGCTGTATCACATTTCTTTCCAGACTCAAGCTGCAAACATTTCCCCCACAAACAAGGCCAGCACCAATCCCCTCAGCACCTTAGAGAAGTGCTCCTGAAGTCATCCTGCATTTGGAACTCAGTCCTGTCACAGCTGCTCAGAGTTACAGATCAACTTAATTGTGTGTATCAACCACACATCCTTACAGTGTTTCAGGAAAAGGCAATCTGGGTGCAAGATGCTTTAAAGGATTGGCAACACTGCAAAGACCGCTACCTTTGACCATGTGTGAACAACTCTTCTGAAGTCGCAGTGTATCTGTGTCAATAGAGCAGGGAGAGAGCACCATACCAAGGGTTATGTGGTATGGACTGTGCCCAAAATAGAGAAGCCTGGATGATACCAGTACCTGGCAGTATGCTGCAGAAGAAACATGCAAGGGCTCTGCTGTGACAGGTGAGGGTCTGACCCACGCTGATGAACCCAACCTAACCCCTGCAGAATTGCCTTGAGTTCTCTGCATCAAGTGTAGCAGCTCTTCACATTGTTGGATGGGTTCTTATAACAGCTGAGCACTTCTGAGCGCCAGTCACATTGACCTTGTACTCACATCATGGTCCTTCTGCAGCCAGAGCCACACTGGATGCAGAAAACCCATTCTCAGAGCTGTTTACTTCTCTGGCTTTTGCATGGGCATTTAAGAAGCCTCCATGAAATTAAACAGATAATAAATGACCAATTGGAAAATTTTATGTATCATAGAATCGTCAAGGTTGGAAGAGACCTTATACCTTTAAGACCATCATGTCCAACCATCAGCCCAGCATTACCACTGTAACCCCTGGACCACTAAACCTCATCACCCAGCACCAAATCCTCTTAAACACCTCCAGGGATGGTGACAGCACCACCTCCCTGGGCAACCTATTCCAGTGCCTGACCACCCTAACAGTGTATTTTTTTTTTCCAGTATCAAATCTGAATCTCCCATCTCAGCTTAAGGTCCTGCAGAGATGACTGTAGTCTTTCAGACTCATGGCAAACTTGCTAACAAAGCATTTAAAAGTTGCCACTGTAAAAAAAATTTTTATCCCACATTTGAGCAGATTAACACCAGCCATCTAGAGCAATATTAACACTCTCACATGCATTGTTATATGGCCTGTCAAATACCAAGGAAAAGGGCAAACTCCAGAAAAACTCTGTCCCAGCTTTACCACTTAACTATCTTCCTTTACTCTCCATCACGTCTATAACCAATGTATAGATCTAACAAGCCTAAGAGTACAGTGTACATTGCAATTTAGTAGATTTAACGTAATTTTCCATGTTTTCACTGGGATTTAATGCTTGCTGTACAGTTAATTTCTATTTTGTTAATACCATTATGATTAAAAGTCTCAAGGAAGCATTTTTTCCTTTATATGATTATTTGCTTGAATGGAAGTAGAGCTACTGGGATTCTTTTCCGAAGGTGCAGCAGTCTTGCCACACCCTTTGTGGAGAAAGGGGTAGAGATTTTTCCTGCCTCCAGCTAAACATAAACCAGCAGAAGATGAACAGCTTTATGCAGATTCTTTGACCTTTAACATGGCATAATCTGTGCATTGTCACTGTCGTTGCTTCTCTGGTGGATCAGCTACAATTTAGATGAAAAAGTAAGAGGTCATCTTAAAATAGCTGCTCTACTGTAGGTAGATGCACAGCTTCCAAAGCACTAGTCTGCACTAACACCTAGAGGGCAATTACTTTGGAGTATTAAGAACATAGCATAAATTACTCCTCAAGAATTCTCCTTCCCCTTAAAAATTGTCTTTCCAAGCATAACAGTCACACAGAGATATGTGAAGCACCATTCTTCAACTGACCTGAACAAATACCTATCTGAATGCCCCAACTCTTCTTTTCTAGTCCTCCTCCCTTCCCTCTTTAAATACCCAATATCCATAATCAGACACTTACCTTGAGGAAAGGAACTAAATACGGTTGTGGAGATGACTTAAGCTCTATGTACAGCTTTTTTGTAAATTCTTCTGGTTCAATTTTTGCTTCCTAAGAGGAAAATACAATTACAACAGTAAATTATAACTGAATCTACCACACTTTTTTTCCTAGATGTATCAAAAAGTTGTGGAAGTTTGTATTGTCACGACATTGTTCAATTTCAGTATGCAAATACTTTCTTCCTGCTTTACTTAGAAAAGAAAAAAAAAGGGAGTTAGGATAAAATAATATTGTAATTTTCATACAGGATTACCCAAGTTGTTTATGCTTTCTTCAGCTACAGGCAGTTATCACACCTAGGGATAGGTGTTCACACCCAGTCACTGAAGTGAATGAAGAGAAAAAGGTTTATAAACATCACTGATCCTTTTGAGTATCTCATTGTTATGTAGATGTATTCTAAATCAACTACTAGTACTTCTTTCAGTAAAGGCACTTTATCTGAATAAAAATAAACTTAGAGGCATCGAAGAAGACTAACGATAACTTAGCAGTTTTTGTAAGACAGTTCTAGACTAAGGTAAACACAGCGGTAATAGAACACTTAACACAGTCTTTCAAAAGCAATCAAAACATCGTTTCTGCATACCCCCACGGTCACAGTCCTCTGAATTGCAGAGTACCGCTTCCTTTCTTAATGCTGTCCACCCTGCCACAACACAAACACCTGACTCAAGGGCTTGGGAGGGTTAGACAGCTGCAGCAAACTTCTGAGACCCCCTCACTTGTACAACAGGGCTAAGCCCCAGACTCTGCTGCCCTCCCTCAATTTGAATCATCAAGAACATGACCTCCTCCCAAGAAGGTACAGACACACAAAGAGCAGCACCAATCTCTGCTTCTGCTGAGAAATTACTCCTCTCGGCCACATTCACCTCTGGAGCAATTATTCCAAGTTACTACATAACCAGAACAGGGATTTTAAAGATGGTGTATTTGCAGACAAACAGAGCTTACATAGCAGCTCTCCCATTTGGCCATTTGATCTGTTGCCTGTTAGATCTCACTGAGATGCAGATATGGGTCACAGAGGTCTCAATGATACAGATGCAAGTAGTTTGGCACACCAAGGCTCAGTACATACAGGGTGCTTGACACCCACTTCATGAAATGCTGCCTTAAGGATCATTTTACTGCCCAGCTGCAATTTACTCATTTCTCTCATACACACAAAATATCACTTTATTTTGCATTTAAATCATACCCATACCGGATGGCAGATTTTTAAACTACCACATAAAGCAAACAAGTGTGCAGTTAACAATGTATTAATGTCTCAAAAAAAAAAGTACTGTAAGCACAAGAAAGAACAACTCTATTTTTCAGAGCAAAGGTGGAGAAGGAAGGTGTATAGTCCAGCAGGGACAGAGGCTAAGGAATCAAATTTTTGCAAGCCTGCATCCTCAAACAATCTGCTCTCTGAAATTACACCTGTCTACATCACACCTTCCTAGGCTGAAAAGTCCTTTGGTACCATAAGGAAAGCCACCCCCCTCCACCAGCACACAGCCTTCTGCTACAGTGGAGCAACACCACAGCAGCAGCGGTCAAATGCCATGACAAGAAGTGGCAGGAGAAATCGTTACCAGGAAAACCCAGCTGTGCTGGGATACAGCATGAAGCACCATACAGAAGCCACCTGCAAAGAGAGAGAGGCTGGCAGCCACCACATTGTTTTCCCCATCCTACTGTTTAAAAGCTATTGATAATGTCATGCTTGTTCCACTGCTCAGTTCTGCCTTGGAGTAAAGCAGTAGTACGGACTTATCACTGCACTGCAACCTCCACATCAAATTTTTGCTACTAAGACTCAAAACTACACTAACATGAAAGAAAAGACCCAGAAGCTGTGGTAACAATACCAGCTCCTCCTGCTATCAATCACCTGTGTGCATAAAATGAAACAGAAATGTGAGGGGGAAAATAACACCGCATGGGATTCAGTTAAAATATGATTTATAATGTAAGATTTAACGGGGGTCAGATGTACTCAGCCAAAAATCCAACTCTTGAGCTGTTAAAAAAAAAGACAAGGAACAAAACCATGATAAAATAAATGTCAAAAATCTATACACAAATGATGCAGACGTTGTTTTGAAAAAGAAGTCTCACCAATAGATTTTGCACCAAATTCTTCACATTCTGCCCCATTTCAGGGGCTTGAGGTCCACTAGACGCCAATTTTATTAGTGTAGCAAGAAAATTCTTGCATTTCTTCACATTCTCTAGCATCTCCTAGTGTGGAAATAAAGAGAAGACTGTTAGATGTTGCACTGTCTCTTCAACCTCTGATGAACATACAGAATGTTAATTTTTAATTAAAAACTTTTTTTTCCTTACTGTAGAAGCGCTGGTCTGTGCTACTGTTGTGCCCTCTGCTTTCACAGAGACTGCCTTTTGGGAGATAGCTTGTGCAGGTGGTCCTGTAACTGGAAGTTTTACAGGTGTTCCAGTACTCAAAGGCTTTACAGCAGTAACTGTAGTAACACTAGCTGTTGCAGCTGCTGGCTGAAGAGAAAAATTAACACTTTTTAACCAAAGAACAACGTGACAAACATACTAGATTCTGCTAGCACATAAGGTAGCAACATCCCTCCACAGTACTATTTAAAACATAAAGAAACTATTTTTCTCTTTTGTTTTAGAGCTTAGATTCATTTGCTTTGCGAGGCTCTATTTAATACAGTAAGTGACAGTACCCTCACAGCCATGATTCTATTTATAAATCAAGGGTTGTGGGAAGAAATTACAAAGGCACATCCATACCAAAGCACTGCCTGGAACTTTGAAGGAAGAGAGAAAGGTAAGATTGTCTTGAAGAAACCAATATATTAACTTTGCCAGCTCCTACAGTCCGAGACTAATGGACAATGCTAAGGTAGGTGATACTATTCTGAAGACAAACAGAACCATAAGTGCTTATTTATCTTCCAGGCTTGCCCTGAAGCTCTTCTCCTAATTGCAACATCCCTTGCTTTTCCTATCACACACAGAGTAGGCAAAAGACGTCATGACCACTTTGGAAGGATGCATGTGCCAACAGAAGCAGCCAGCTCAGCAAACGGACCTAACAAGTTCTTCCTGCCTTTTCCTTGTGGGCAGCAATTTGGATCCCTTTCTCCTCTGCCCTGACGGAAACCCTCACAAAATTCAGTTATTTTGAGACCTCTTTTTAAAATCTCATTATAAGCTCCAGCAACAGGAGAGTAATTAAGGTTTAGGAAAAAACACCTCCCTTCTTTGCAAACCTGGCTAAACCTAAAACCTACTAAATTGAAGTATTTCTACTTCAGATTTTAAAGAGAACAAACAAACCATACCCCAAAAAACCAACAGCGCCCATTTGATACAACAGATTACAACACGAGTAAAGGACTGTGCCTATGCAAAAAAACACACTACTTTTGATTTCTCAGCTTAAAAACTGGAAAGCCAGAGGGAACCCACAGGTTACAGAAGAGCAAGAGCTCCAGGCTAACATCTGAAACCTAGAGCTCCGTGTCGACTTTCCTCTAAACCTCTAAAGTGGAAGGGAAAATCTGGTTTTGTATCCCAAATTCTAGGTTCAGATCTGCACAACGCTTTCACTGACTCTTAACACATTTAAGCACCCCAATTTAGTCCAACAGGCACAATTAATACCTGCTAATTGCATTAATCATAAGACAGTAAGACTGGAGTCTTAACTTGCCCTACCATGGATAGAACAAACACTAATCAAAAGTGGGACAGACATCATGTAGCATATCAAAGGACTTTTAAGTCTTTCAGGATAGGGAAAATTAATGAACAAACACTTAAAGCTAAAGCAAAACTGTAACACTTTTGTCATATATTTACAATCTTTTTTTCCTGGGTGGGTATCCTCCCCTCTCCAAGTTGCTGCCAGCTTGACATTAAAGCAGCAGGCAGCTACCAAAAAGCTTTCTAGCTTAGGTTCCCACTGTTGGTAACACTTTAATAGCTCTCTGCAGGATCTTTGCCACCACCACTGCCTCTTCCAAGGATGAGGCTCAACAGCTCTAAGACCATAGGGAGGCAAACTGGGCACAAGAATCCCACAAACAGATGGGCAGGAGGAAGACGGAAGGGGACACAGTGCAGATCTGCCAAGTTGCAATGCCCTGGGCTTTTAAAAGTCGAAAACAGGAGCTGATCTCTTGCAAATTCCAGCATGCTTACACATCAAGACTAGAACTGCATTTTATCAGCTGAGGGAGGAAACAACAGGAAGTCTGCTGGACCCTTTTCCCAGGAAAATGAATATATGGGAATTAACTTCTGTCATCTGCCATCAACCTTTTTCACTACTGACAATTCTCATTCTCACTTTGAGCAACAGAGTAACAGTCACCACAAAAAAATGGCATTAATCCTGCATATTTTGAAATCATTTCAAGAGAAGAAGTGCTCTGCATCTAAATGAAAGTGCCCAGCATGATACTAATTAGGCACTTTGCAGCTTCGTTACCCCATCTGGAAAACAGGAAAGTGTAAGAATGTGCAGGTAATTTTGTCTAACCTCAGAGCTCAAACATTCAGGATTGTCAAAAAAGGGAAATATTTTTGTTGATGAGGATAATAATCCTGCAGTCAGTACCCAGAGAGTTTTGCAGAGAGTGTTCCAAGATGTATGTCACGCACGATAGAAGACACACAACCAAGCCAAGGATCATTTCCTCTCCACTATCCACCACTTTCTGTGATGACAGCATTCTTGCACACCAACACTCCTCTCCTGTGACCTCAGAAAACTGTCCAGACTAAGATCAGCAAGTTCTTTTAAGACTGATGAATGAATTGCTGCTAAGGAAATCAGACCCAAGTGCTCTGCCTTCCTTTCTCCAGATGGTTCCATCAACTTTTTGCACTGACTCCCTTTTCAGCACTCCTCTTTTGCCCACCCCAGGGTGAGGAGCAAAGTGGCCATGGCATGGCAAGATGTATCCACACTGCATCTATTTACTCTTCATTGTACAAGGAGGTTGTGCAGAGGGCTTTACAATCCTCTGCAAAACATGGGGGCTTCAAGGAAGCCACTCCAAACAAAACAGCACTATTAATTTTTCCTAGAGTCATCACTCCTACTGTTTAAATCTAGCCCTACAGCTCATTACAAGTGTTCCAGTTTCCACAGCGGGAGGGAAAAAAAACCAGCTCCCCAAAAATACTCTGTGTCTATGTCTTTAAATATCTCAGAAGAACACAAGTTCAACAGACTACATCAACACTGAACTAAAAGTACAGAAGAACCAAGCCAAAGGCAGATGTAAATTTAAAAAAAGAGAAGTTAATAGAGTGATGAATCTCAGTGTTTACCCACATGAGAGTGTGCAGATGCATGCGACTTCATCCATCAGATGATGGATGACCTTCATCTCTTTTCCCCAGTGCAAGGGTAGTATAGTGGATGAGTATTGTTTTTATATCCTAAAGACCTCTACGCAGAGATCACAAGCACAGTGTTTGCAAGCTAGTGTTCCAAAATAAAAGTAAGGAATATCCATTACTGTTTTTAGACACAAAGCATACACTGTGTCCATTCTAAGCAAAATAGAAAATGTATTAAGAGAGGCCTCTGGGTTTCCCACTTTAGCCCCAACATTATGCATCTGTAGTGAGAGGGAAGTGAAAAAAGAGCACAAAGTGTGAGTAGTGGTCAGTTGCTGATACAGAAGAACAGAGGGAGGATGAACTAGTAAGTCAGACTGTTACCACTGTCAGCAAACACATCCCCTAATCAACAAACACCCCCAGGGTCGAGAACATCCATCCACAGCATGTTTTTTTGAATGATTGATCCTGCTCATTTACTGAGTGTTTTGTCAGCTGCTACAGCTCAGTCTCCTTCAAAATCCTATCACAAAATATAGGTACAAGCCAGACTTCTTCATGATTTCTCCTCCATATTATGAGAACAGAACGTATTACCTGCAGAAAAATGTACTTTTCATCCCACATGCTTATCCAGAAGTCTGGTCCCCAAAAACAGAGGATGAACCATACGTAGGAAAAGTCTCATACTCTACAGGTGACAAAAGCCTCTTCAGAAGAGGACTACAACATTTTTCTCTAGAAAAAGCAAAATAAGACCTAGGAAATAAGACAAAAATACTATCTGAAAATAATGAGGCATTTTCAACCACTGCCTAACTACAGTTGTACCTGTGGAACCCATCCTCCCATGCTCAATTAGAGAACAGGTCTTCACCTTCCTTCAGTTTATAATGAGGGAAAAAAATCATACACATGAAAAACAGCTTGACTGGTTCAGACAGCTCATTTTCCCCTCAACATCATCTCAGGTATACCTTCTTCCCCGCTAAGGAAACAGGGAACCCCAGCAGGAGCACATCTCCCAGAAAAGATTTACCAAGAGATTGAAGGAGCTCTGTCACAGTGTACAAAAGCACTGGAAATGGCCCTCTGAACTATCTATTTTATTCATTGCTTATGTGCTTTCTACTGTAGTGAGATCATCTTATCTGACACACACTGACAGAAGCCTAGTTAGATTATGCATTTAAAAAACAGATTTGGGAAATAATTTATTGTGAGGACAAAGGTTACCAATCTTACTGAAAACCAGATTACAGTTAGAAATAACAAGAATGCATCCATATTTTCTCCAGTTCTTTCTGTCACTTATTCCACCATACTGTAAAGCTTGCAAAGTACCTGTATTACAGCAGGTGTCTGAACAGTAGAAACCACAGCATTTGTTGTTTGAGATAACGTCTTCACAGGAGCAGCTGCTATTTTCCTTACTAACTGTGTGCCAGAATTCTTTGAAAAAATAAAAAAATAATTACACATGGTCAGAAAACAGTTGTCAGACAAGCCAGTGACAAAACAGACATTGAAGATGGGGTCAGATACAAACCAGGACACATCCTCTTACAGAACAATACAAGCATAATTCACACAGTCCATATACTTTAAACACTGCTCAACAAAGTTCTTTGTCTACTAGTTTAATATTCAACAATCAGTTCAGAGAAATTTAGAGACAATGCATAATCAGAATAAAATGGTTAAAGAAATACGTAAATTGTTACTTTCATGTACCTCTCTACTCTTACGTGCTGACAACACTACAAAAGATGGAAGCAAAAAGCCAGCAGAGGTCAGGAAAGGAGGAATGTCCTAGGGACATGGGAAAGGACCTCAGCTTTACTCAGCTTCAGAGAAATACCCTACCAGAGGATCACAAGGTTTTAGATACTAGCAGCAACCATTTAGGCAGTTTGGGCTGGAATTTTTTTTCTTAAAATGCTTTACATCATCATCAGAGAGGAGCTCATTAATTTGAACTTTATCATACGTAACAGCTAGCAAGCTTTGTGCCATGAGAAAGCAAAGCATATAGTCATGTTTATTGGTGCAACACCAAACACCATCACCCTGTTCAGAAAGGGTTCAAATGCTTATTTAAGCCTCCATAACTTACCTGCAAACCTTGTTATAACTACATAAACACACAGCTATGTCAAACTAAAGCTATGAGAGAAGTTACCTGCACAGCACATATTCTGACTGCAGGTGTGCTGGTCGGTACAGATGGTCTTGCACTTGTGTTATTTTGTGTCTGGTTCTGTGCTCGTGCTATTGCCTGTTGAGATACCAGCATTAGGTGGCCATTACTGCTTCTGATGAGAACAGTTCCTGTTGTAAAAAAACCCATTCAAACTGTTAGAATTTAAGTTATATTATTTCTTTCCTGTATTTCTATGGAAGAAATAACTAGACCATACTGATAATGTAATCTTGAGTTTATGACTCCAAGGAACAACTGCCAAGAAATATAAGAACTAAGTGCACATCATCTTTACTATGCATCTTAAGATTGAAAAGAATTCCTAAATTCAAGAGAAAAACTTAACCACTGGCCACATTAAAACACTGTGTGCATACAAGATACAAATTGCAAAGCAGTTCATCATTTGAGTCAGAAAGACATTTTGACCCTTAAAAAGACACACAACACACATACACACATCAGGATTACTTTAACATTCATTTTAAGCAGTTCTTCAACCTGCAAAATTCATCACCACTATCACAGTTGGCTGCCTCTTTAGTTTCTGAACATTTAGGCACATACCTAGAGGTGAAAACACAGCTTACAGAAAACTGCAGTGGGAACTGAAGCCTGATTAGTATGAGCTCGCCTGCCTGTATCAAAACCATCCTCCCCAGTCACGAGGACATTGGTCTCCCATGAAAATCAAGGCCACTGAGATATTTGAAGCTGTCACTCTGTCAAGAGTGGGTCCAAAAACATTAAAACACATGATTGTATTGAAGCAGTTTGCAGCCAAATAGGGAGATACCAATGGGAAAGAATTAAAAACAAAAAAAGAAAGGGAAGGGGGGGGGGGGAAATTCATTCAGCTACCAAGGCCTCCTCCCTCCTCCCCTAAGGGCTCATCTTGCAGAGGATTCAAAACAATCACAAATACAAAATGCCAGTAGGACACCTGGTCTATACCACATCAGATCCTTCATGGGAGCTACAGAGAACCCTACCTTTCTGGTGTCTCACCTCCCTTACCTCCAACAGCAGCTGCTGCAAAGCACACCACTGAAAACACCATCCTCAAACACCCTCACTTAACACGGACCTTTCGAATAAAAGGAAGGAGGAGGTACAGGAGAATCCAGAAATGTAAATAAGAATACCTCAGCATTTCTGGAGGACTGCATTAAACTTCCTTGCAAGTTATCCAATATATGAAATCCAGATCTTTTATGCACATTTATGATCTTTCCTAGTGTAAAACAAGACTGCAATGAAAGTCTTTACTACTTAGTCTGAAAGCTGTCAAAATATTGCCATACAATACATCCTAAAACACTGCTTCTGTCTGAGTTTAAGTGTATACAACAGGAAAAGCCACAAACTTCATGAGCTGTGCTTTGTTGGGTATGTTTTGGGGCTTTTTAAAAAACTGATCAAGCTATAACCACATGCTTAGAAACAGCTTTTCATCCTCCACATCTAAAAGCATAAGAGGATATTGCAAGACAACACAAATCCTGGTACAAAATTCTGTAACATCAACATATTGCCATTTACATAGCAGACACAAACTGAGAACTCCAAGAGCAGCATGTACATGGTTCCCCTCCTTTCTCAGGCAGCCTTCACTAGATGGGGCAGATGCACAAGGCAGTTGCATATTCAGAAAAATACTGTTACTCCATCTGACAACTCGGCTTTCTCCTCTTCAAATGATGACTTTAGTATAATTATATTTAGGTACAGATGGATCATTTAATTTAATCAGTGAATAACCGGAATTATAGAAAACATATTAGATTTCTCATTTTCTTTTCATGCCATCTTATTTAGACAGTGATTCATAGTAAACAATTTATCATCAGCCAGAAAAAGAGCAATTTTTTCCTTTTTCACACCACATGCTTATGCAGATTTCACTGAAAAAAAGAGAAAGCTGACCACATTGTGCTAGCAATAGCATTTCTCTCTGCTCTAGGTCTACATTCAGGATGGCAGAAGTGTTGCTACTGGAGATTTTAGGCTTTTCTTTTATAAGCCTGCTTTAAAACATCACTGATAGCTCTACACTTTAAGAAGGTGCATATAAACCTATAATTTCATTCCTTTAGAGGTTTGGAATGCATTAAGAGTTAGTTTTCATGTACTTGGATATTTTGTCACTACTCACTACATATGTCTATTAAGTCAAATTATCAGAAGCACATTTTCTTCTTCTGCATTTGAGAAACCACATTGATACCAGTCAACTTGACTACAAGGCTGGGACTGGTTTTGCACTACTGTTCTGATATTTCAGTTGGCATCATCAGAGATGGAGACCCTGATGGAAAAATATCCCATTCTCCAGTCACCTGAATGGGAGGAGTTTCCAGCACAGTCTACTTGCTTGACAGGAAATTACCTCAAGAGTGACACAGCTAGAAAGTTATGCAAGCACAATACCGTTCATATGCAAATTCATTAACATCTCCAAAAAAGAAAAGGTAAACAAAAAACAACTACCACGAATAGTAACAAGTCAAAGTAGCCCTTTACATTTGAGAAGGACAGCAGTGATCTGGAAAAGGATAACTTTCCCCCTAGCAACAGGATTAGGCAACACAAGGACTGAATCAGACCACTGTAAAATAACTTGATGAGAGCATCCACAGAAGAAGTTACCTAAGGCCACTCCAGTGGTCATAGCCTTGATTGGAACATTCAACTACGATAATGCCTGTTACTTGCATGTAAGTTAGAGTAAGAAATTGTTCCCCTTGGAACAAACAATAATTTCCCTATCTTCATTCCATTTAGCAGGATTTTTAATAAAGAATTGTAGCCTTTTTGTGGCAGCAGCTCTTTGTGACACTGGCAAAAGTATAACTCCAAACCAGTATTATGGTACTAACTTCTGCCTCTCTAGGCTTAATGCTGTAAATGCCTGATGCTGGCACAGATAAAGCTGAAGGCAAATTTGAAACAGCTACACTGAAGAGCCACATCTTGTCCAAGCACAAGAGACACAGTTCTGAGCAGTTACAACCTAATGTCACAAAGGGACAGTAAACTGACACATGGATTGCTTGAAACACTTTGAAAGCTGTTGAGAACAGCATTTATTTTTCACCTCTGGTTGCTGCAATTTAATTACAGTTTTTCACAACTTTGGTACTCCCTTTCTACCTGGAAACAAAAGCAATAATGCCATAGTGCAGCCAATAGCACAGACTCCAAGAGGTGGCACAGGAGGTCTCTTGTGCCAGAAGAGGTTCCATGGTTTTGAGAGTTCAAAACCAATGCCTGAAGTCTCATACACTTTATACAGCTGCACAAGTGTGAAATGAGGGAACAGCAGGTGATGGTAACCTTGAGGTTCCCCAGAAGAAAGGTCACATAAACAGACTTATGCAGCTACCAAGATGCTGCAATCAGAACTGACAAGTGCATGGATCCACATTCTTCACTTGGTGGGGGGAAGGATGGTACTTCTTATCAAGAGCTGCTGTCACATTCACTCGAAGTCAAATACTAACAAACTATATGTGAAAACAGATAATGTCTTGCAGTCACTGCAACTCCACAAGAAAATGGGGGGAAGGAAGAGACAACACACGAAACAACACAGGACCTCTGAACAGCTGAAACATGAAGCTTCAGCTAACACCACTCAGCACTGCATTTATAAACAGAAAAAGTATTGGCAGTCTGAGCAAAATATCAGCACGGATGCAGTAAATGAAGAGCAATAACATCCTCATAACACTAGAGGTGCCATCTTCTGGGCTGCACTTCCAAGAACACTCTGTTTAATAGTTTTACTGAAGTTGTGCCAGAGAACAGGAACGATTTTCTCACTATTCATGGAAGTGACAGTAAGAGCAAGGCACAAGCGCTTTGGGGCTACAAAACTGTTCCTATTTTCAAACCAAAGTGACCAGTTACCATCAGTGATTATTTCTTACATCCTTCACTGGAGGACTCAGACATTTCTTGCAGATAAAAAACCAGCCCTTTTTGCAATGAATTATGACTTCTGTCCTTAGATATTCTGCCTGTCCTGCCAAAAACATGCTTTGGAAAGTCATTTGGTTTTCCTACATTGGCAGAAAAGGCAGATAAAATATGATCAGCTATTTCAGCCATTTGTTCCCTGCACACCTTTCTTCCTCCAAAGCTACACAGAAGGAGCCATGCTACACCTTCTTACCTTGAAGAGGTCTCATTGAGATCTACACTTTCTCCCATGACCTACCTCTCCCTGTAACAGGGGCTGCAGGTACCCTGCCTTCAGGAGGAGAGCCTGGCAACAGTCCTGCAAAACTCAGGCAGCTACCACCCAGATCAGCCTCTACCTAGACATGCCATGTGTGAACAATGGAAAATTAGAGGCCTTTCTAATGAAATTTCATTTCATTTCTCAAATTTGAGAACCCTCTGCTACAAATTTTCACTGTCCCAACACCATCGGTGAAGAAACCCAGCTTATTCTGGACTTGGTTTAGCATCCAACCCAGGAGCCAAGAAACACAGGCTAGGAAGGAGGAGCAGTGTCCAGATACCTCTATATTTTAACTAGAAAGCACCAAAACCTCCAAGCATGGCAGACAGGAACAATAAGCTGTGGGATAACGGCAGAGATCTGCTAATGCCACTGTATGCAATGCCACCTGCATGGGCTTCACCGTATTTCAGGGAATAGCGTTAAGGAAACCACAGTGTTGTTAACACAAAGCTGTGCTGCCACCGGAAACTCTGGGCTTCATCCAGCAGCACTGAACACCAACTTATGCTAAAAGCATCCCACTGTAAGGGCAACTTCCACCACATAAGACAAGCCTGAGGCCATTTCTGAAGGGGAACTTCACCCAGAAATTTCCTGAGATGAACCAGCTGGCAATTGTGCTCCAGTGCAGATACACCTTATGTTGCTACACGTGAAGCTGAAGTTGTCAAGTTAAGCCACCACTTCGATTACATGGCTTCTAACCCAAGTGCTCAGCCAAACAGCTCTTGGGAACTGCTGGCTAGGGAATGACATGAGGGAATGAAAAGATGTCTTTGTTCCTAAATTAAAATAAAAGCAAGAACTAACCACAATGAGATCCAAACTCATTTAAGAGAACACAAGTCACAAATGCTGCTTTCAAAGAAGGGTAAATTTAGCTTATTTCAAAACAAGAAGTGCCTGTATCAGGTATGTTGCCAACCTTAGTAAAGTGCACTTTAACACCAATTATAAAAACAAGGCTAAGTGGGACTTCCAGGTCTCAAATCAGTAACTGAACAACAAAAATGTTTTAAACCAATAGTAATGTATTTGAGCTCTCTGTTCCTAAAACAAACCCCATTCTTTCAGTGAGCTACTCAAAACAAAGGGATAGTTTTCAAGGTGAGACCAAGCTTTAAAGGGGATATTTTAATAGGAAACTAAATGGCAATTAAAAAATAATATTGGTTTTAAGTTTCTTTGACTATTTAGGATCATTAAAAATTTAGAAAATAAAAGGCCAAACACTACTAATCCATGCAACAGCTTTGAATACAGTTTTTCTCTCTAAAGTCATCCTTCAGGAAAAAAAAAAACATGTTTTTTCCTCTTTAATTCCATTTATTGAGTCCCACAGAACAGGTCACTTTAAAGTTTTAAAAACACATTACAGGACTGAATAAGACAGACCAGAAAAAGGCATCATTAGAGACACAGACTGTTCAGGCAGTGATTGTAGCAAGGTGCACTATGACATAGATTAGCTGAAAAGGAGTGCTAAAGAGGCACAAAGTGTTAATGAAACATTGTGAAAGACAGTAACTTTTACATTACTTACATAACCCTTCTAATATGATGGGGCTGTAATGTTTTCACATGAAGTATGGTCTGCAGTGCATGCAGGAGAACTACTGATTCCCCATGACCCTCACTCAGTACTTGAGTTGTCCTAAATGTCTAATGCAAATTCCTGTAGTGGAGATGAAGAAGCAAGAACATCAGCCCACTTTGGAGACAACATCTAGCTGTGCTTTTCACTGTCTTAGGAACGAAGCTACAGGAAAGATCTAGAGGCCATAATGAGTTACCTCACTACAGGTGCCTAATAATGATCTCTAACTTCTGTTTTTAAATACAATCTACTTCAGGCAACAGATCTCCTGTGAAGTCAAAAAGATTGCCTGTTTTAGGCTTTTCTTGAAAAAAAAACACCTGTGGTTGTTCTTAGATTTCCCAAATAAGCAGGGCAGAGGGCTCATCTACACTGTATGGGGTCAAGAGAAGTTGTTCAGCATCTACACTACATCCACAAAACATTTTACTCTATACTACAAATCATTCCAATCTTTGGAAGTCGATTCTAATTGATGTAAGAAGAATTCAGCAATGCCCAACCCACAATCAAGCACTGCTATTGCAGCAACCAGTCATTCACCTCATATGCAGGCCCTCAACCAATTAATTCCATTCACATTTTGTTTCACAAACTAAATAATTACATATCTCAGAAATCACCCTCTGTGCTCTTTCCCTTTGTTCTAAACTAATGGGTCTTTATAGCAATAGCTCAGGACCAGTGACTAGCATGTAGATATTGCAGAGTCACAATGAGATGTCAGATTTTGAACTCCAATGAAAGACACTTTGTTTTGCCCACAGATATGGAAATCATTAATTTCCATGTCAGAAGAAAAATTCAAAGGGCATAATCCCCATATTCTTTCATGCTACAACAGAATACAGTCTAAATAAAATACAACACAATGTTTTACCCATAAGTTCTTTAAAGATGTTGATTGCATCTTTGCCAACTGCATGAACTGCACTGCAGATTCATGTAAACCCTGGCCTACAACTTCCAAGGTTGATGTCTGATATCTCACCTTTTCAAAGCCAGTGACCAGCTTTCCTTGCAGACATTATTGTCCAGCTGATGGCCCAGTTCCACCAGCATTAATTAATGTTTCCCAGACTGCCTGGTTTTAAACCACCACCATGTACCCAAAATGCTGTCATACTAACAGCTCAAGGGGCTTACAGTCCCAGCAAAGGCTGCTGCCTTCAGTAACTCCAGCCCTTCTCTGGCTAAGCACCTTTCCGTGCTAACAACACGCACCAGCTCCTGAGACACCCAGTACAGACACAGGCTTTCCAAGCATAGGGAGCCAGGAAAAGGATGATGCTATCTCTTCTAGGCAGGATGGAGCAGACTGATATCCTGTTGTTTCAAACAGTCTGCAATAATGGATACCACGCATCTTTCTAAAGAGTGTAAACAAAGTCCCCTCTCCCTCCCTTCCTCCAGGAACTTGACACAAAGTGCTAAAACTGAAGAAATCTGAAGCCAAGTTTCACACACTGCTCAACCAGCAAGTCTTATCCAAGCTGTTGAAGACTAACATCAATGCATTTTGGTGCCCAGATGGATATCTGTTAACAGTCTAGCAACTGGGCCCCCACAGTGCTGATGCCTTTTCACAGAATACAGGCAGCACATTTCAGCATTGAGTTCTCCTAGACTGCACATACAGTTGAGCTTCTTTCCTTAAGAATACATTTATGCCCACTCAATTTTACAGTTATAGGAGAACTCTTAAGCAAGAGTATAACTGTACCAATTGCAAGGGTAGTTAACCTTTTTTTTATTTATAACAAGGAACAGATGTCCATACCAACCATCTAAGAAAATCTGGGCGTTGCTTTGATACTTGGAGGGGATGTAAATAACCAGAATGTTTTCTGGGCATAGTTACAAGATGGCCCTACTGCTTCTATCTGGATTCAGAGTGTACTTATTACACTTCAATCCTAAGAGATGTCGTTTTTATTGTGTGTAGGCACAGGGGATTCCCAGCCAACACTGTGTATCACAAGGCAGAGCCTTATTTGATAACTGAGATCTAGCTCTGTCCTTGGGCCATGCCTCTCAGCAGCTGGGATCATTTCCCATCAGCATTTCCCCATCACATCTTTGTGGTTTGCAATTTTGCACCTTGAGGCTTGGTTGCTTTCCTAGCTGAGTAATCTGACAGTTCTAGGACTGTCTACAGCTAAGATGATCTGACTTGAGTGTTCTCCAGGACCCAAGTTACCTCATACAGGAGCTTCAAATATTTGCAGAGGACTCCGCTGATGGCAGTGAAATAGTACCTCAAAGGAGCAAAGTGGCACTTCCTTACTCTCAAGACAATTCCTACTGCACTGCAAGAAGCATTGAGTCTCTACACCACATCCTCTTGTATACTGCTAGTATTCACTGGAGTGAAATTCTTTAAATAGCAAGTTATGTGCTTGGCACACTGCAGTCATATATATACAGCACACGTCTTTCTAAGGACCAGAAGATACGCCAATACCCTGCACTTACCATTTCTGGAACAGCCATTTAGCTGTCAGAGAGAAATCTGAAGCTGAAGTGTTGAACCACAAAGCTTAACTTTAAACCAAGTGTTGCTAAAAACATCATTGGTGTCTTGGTAGTGCTCTAACAAAGGACAAGATCAGTCCCCTTTAAGCCTGTGTCTCTTTTAAATAAAAGGAAAATAAAGTCAGTTAATTCAGGTTAACTTTACAACAGGACACTTGTTTCCTCATTGCTCACTTGGGGACCAGAAGAAAGTTGAATTCCACTTCATTTCTTCTGAAAGTGCAAATTCACTCCTCAGCTGGATGGCTTTTCACTAGCCAACAAGGAATAAACACTGAATTTTAACACTGATTACCACCTTGCTCTAAGTGTGACAGAGCAAACAAAAATTATTGCAGAAGACAGCAAAACCTTCTTGGGAAGCATTAATTTCTGTCTACACAGATGCTGTGGAAACTCTCACCAGAACTGTGTGATATTTGTCAAGTGCCTAGTGTGTGAGACATGTATAAAGGTGTTCTGACTGCACTTACCCCCTTCAACAGAGAGCACTGCCTGCCCCACTGGTAATGCACCACCCATCAGTCAGCTGGACCTGCCTTCCAGGGCTCCACTGGGGCTAGGTGGCAACTGCCACTGGGCAAGCTGCCAGGGAAAGAAAGTCTTCAGGTGCTGTGCCAGCCAGGGCATGCTATTTCACCCAGTTGTTAATCTAGCCTGGACATCCACCCAAGGCACTCTGATTTCCCAGGCAACTCCTAGGAGCAGCCAGTACTAAATGAAAGCATCTCCTCTGCCTCCACCAAACTAGAAGCGTGCACTGGAAGCAGTCTGCAAACACAAGCTATGAAAATTAAGTGTTACCATATCATCTGACTTTACAGCACAGTAAGATCACTGAGCTTCACCAGTTCTCCAGCCTTAATAGACCCTAGATTTGCTCATTAGCAACAAGGATTTTCCATCTAATCCCATTTCTACCCTGTTTCAGTTGCAATCAGAGACTATTTCCTCAAGACACTGGTGGAAAAGATCCATTAGTGGACTTTAATCCTGACAATTTGAATAATAAGATATTTTAAAACATCTATGGTGATCTTTTCCATTTTGCAAATTATACTGACTTTTCTTCTGACATCATCAGTTTTCAAAAAAGTAACTTCATGCAAAGAGAATTCCAAAAAAAGTATTTGCCTTTCAGTTTTGTCTAAATGGTTAAGGCAGTACTAATTATTCATCTTTGACAGTTATCAGAAGCATTGCAGTTTACATCAAAACTCACATATCCAACTGCAAATACAATCCTACCCACTAGGCACAGCACAGATTCCAATCATATGGCATAACAAATAACTGGCTGTCTAAGATGACTTAAAAACTCTAGTATTGCAACTACTCAAAATAACAACACATGAGCTTGCCTAGATTTTATCAGCATCTTTAGGAAAAAGAATACTGAAACATAATTAGTGTTTCTCCCAGCTGTCACTTGTGTGTGGATGATGTTATTTTTACTGCTACAAGATGAAAGGTCCTTTAAATACTGCAAAAGCAACACAAGTGAGGCTCATGTTCTCTCTCTTCTAAGGATTAAAAAAGTTTACTATTGACCAAACTGTAGCTGTAATTCTCTGCTATACACTCCAATTGACTATAAAATCTGAACAGCATTTAACATTAATTTTACCGAGCATAATATTTCCATGCTTCAGTATGCAGAATGCATCTTTTTTTTTTCTCCTGTGTGTTGGAAAACCATAAATCTAGACATTAACTTTATATCTTCTGCCAAGATTTACATCTTAATTCCCACATGTCTGTGCATTTAATTATATGAAGGCATTATTTTGCTAGACGCACTCAGTCCTGAAAGTAAAATCAAGTCCTACAGTGCAGGTGAAATTTCAACTGGTTACGCCACAAGACATTTCCTCACTAAGTTTGACTTAGTTCTCCAAGCCTATCAAAGCTTTGTCGATCCTTCCTTAGGAAAAAAAAAAAATGTTGATCATTGTCACCTAATGAGAAAAGAGAAGTTTGAGAGAATCCATCCCAAGAAGCCTGCTAAACAGAGGACATTATCAGGATACAAAAGGCTATAAGCATCGATTATTTAGCCCCTACTGGTCTAAGCACAAGTACCATGCTCAGACTTCATGGTATTATCAACATCCAAAAACTGCATATTTTAAAGGAATTTCTAGGATTTTCTTCCTGTTGAAACAAGAAATCTTCAGAGAGCCTACTCCTACTCAAACATAATATAAACTAAGAAGTATTTTAAAAACCAGCACTTCCTCCTATTCTAAAGCAAAGGACCAGACACAAATATGAAAATACTGAATTCCTCATGCAGTTTTACCACTGAGAAACAACAACAAGAACATGAAGAGGGAGATTCACAGCACCTTGTATGAGACGTATTAGGTCAACTTCGAAAGCAGAAGGCAGAAGCATCCAGATGTTTATCAGCCCTTACCTCTTCAGGTTACCTACCTGAGGTTCTACATACAATTAAGAAAAACTCAACAAGACCAGGCTCCATACTATCCCATTGCAGTTTTGCAATACCCACACCAGTTCTCTCCTTCCCACCCACAGGTGTCCACATGCTGCCTGCCTGCCTCTTGTCACACAGCCCCAGCCACCTGACACAAACTGTGGCTGTGCTTTCTGAAGTTACCCACTATCAGCCTAGATAAGTTGCAGGCAGTGGAAAACCTGCCACAGACAAGGCAAAACATCCAAGCAAAGACAACTGAGCTGCAAACAGAAACCAAGAACTTGTACCTTCTGCCGTGCCCCTCTAAGTCAGGTGCAAAGGAAACCTTATACGGAGATCATGCATTGTACCACATTACCAATGAAATTGCAGCATACTCAGGGCAACTTCTCTTTGCTGACACCGTGCTTGCTCAGGCCCACTGGTGTTAGCAGTAATGGAAAGCATAAAACAGAAACACACACACCAGAGACAGCCAACACCACAGAGAAGAGTGATGGCAGCTGCTGCCACAGCCCTGTAACCAGCAGCGGTGGCATGAGGTGAGGTTTTCAGAGAGCTTGAGCTTCCCTGCTCTAAGCAAATTGAAGGTAACAATTGAGGATCCCTGGCATCCGGTTCAGTTTTGTCCTTTTTCATCCCATCAGCAGAGAAGCAGATATATCTGCTAACTGTCCTTTAAACACCTGCTTGTAATGAGCATTCCAGGGCCAGGGATAGTCTGAAAGTACAGACACAGAAGTGACAAAAACCAAAGTCCAAGAAAACTAAACAAAACCAAGAAACAACATTATTTTTGCTGATTTTATGCTCTTTTTCTACCCCTCCACTTCTCCAAAGCAGTATGTGGCCCAAAGACACTAAGGTGAACTACAGACATTTGTCACAGCCCTTGTCACTCCTTCCTCTTCCCAGTTATTTCCTCCTGTTTAATAGCCAAGCCCATCCATTTCTCCCCCCAACACTAGGCTCAGGTTAACCAAGGACACAATTTCTCATTAAGTAGATGACCCATGGCACAAGACTTTTGCAGGTTTGTACGCATCAGCACAGGCCACCCAGAGCTCAGGACTGAGGCAGCACTGCACTCACCACGCCGGTCTGCTCTCTGCAGACCCAGACTGCTACATGCAAAGCTTTCTGAAACGCTGCTAACCTGCTCTTGTCAACAAAGAGGGCAACTGAGGAAAGGTCCCCTTGGTAGATCATACAAATTCCCTTCATTTGGGAGGACATAGCCCAACCACTCAGTCCAAGAGCTGATGGTATACACAGTAGAAAGACCAAACCCAAACCCCCAAGTCAGACCAGCTGGAGTCCTGCTGTGTGCTAAAGCCTTCAGCAGGGGTCAGCCAGGGATGGACTGGTGCAGGAGGATGGCCTTGGGTACCAGCAGCACTGCTCTGACAGCTGCTGCTGTGCTGGAAGCCAGCGCTTTACGATGTAAACCACAGGAAGGTGACCAAAAACCCTTGTTACTCCTAAGCACATCTGTGTCCTTCAAGACCAGGAGAACTTGCAGAGCTCAGTGATCCTTCCTGGGTGACCAGCCAAAAAGAGTCACTTGGCAGATGGGCAGTCTGTGCTCAGAGACATGAGGAGTCAGTTGTACCTAGTCATCTGCCTTTCCCACCTCCTGGTTTTATTCTGAGCAAGAGGAAGGGGAAGGTAGAGATGGAAGAGAAAAAACAGCGTAAATCCCAGATTTCCATGAACCTCCACTGCCATCCAAGTCACAGAGGCAAAGGCAGCACCATTGGTGCCCTTCTTCCTCAGACTGCAGTACAGTGGAAGCAATGCCCACTCCAGGCCTCAAGCAGTTCATGAGCAACTCAGGATGACAAGTAAGAGCACTGCTGCCCAGCCTTCCTCAGAACAAGCTACCTCAAATATTTCCCTTTGAAACTCAAGAGAAGGATGTTTTCCATATGCATCTTTCTTAGCAGGTGCCACGAAAGTTGAATTCCATGATTTTAAACCTAAGTGCATTCTCCTTTCAGTATTTTATCCTGTATGAATTGATTTCACAGTTTGTTTGAAATACAAACTTTTCAAGCCTAAGAATTTGTTGGTTTATTCCACTTTCTTTTTTTAACGATGCTAACACTTGTAGCTTTAATGCTATTCATCTTACATTTTTTATTATTAATTAAAAATGGAATCCACCTAGAAGACAGAGGTAAAATACCAACACTCAAGACAGAATGCAATTTTATATAACCTTACAACAATTACTTAGACAAGTTTCCCTGAAACATTGATCCATTTGAAATCTGACATCTGTGTTTCTTCTGAAGCACTAAAGTCTATACAGTAATCTCAATTTACAATGCTGCAGAGTACCAGCACCTCTGAATTTCTGATACAAAGACTACATTGTCCCAGGAGCAAGGAAAACAAGCTGATGCAACTGAGGGGTAATACTATTTTTGTTACATCTGCCTACTACCACAACACAAGTCAGATGACATTCAACACTATACCTGGATGCAATCAAACCCAAGCCACTC